>LPNX011013053.1:138022-173386 GCA_001517045.1 Pseudotsuga menziesii
TGGTATGGGGAATCCGTCTGGTTTGCGGTCCAGCTACCATAGAGTTAAAGTGTATTCTTAAATATCTTTTATCATTTGTGACCCAATCCATCGTTTATATATTTTATCTTTTAAGTATAAAATGCAAGTCCCTAGATTAAATGCAAGTAACAGTAACATAACAACTAATCTAAATCTATTATATCCTATCAACAAGAAGCAAGATTGATATTAAATAAGATGAATTATGTATTGTATTATTTGCATAAATAAATCTACAAATAATTGATAAATCTAGGATACATACATACAACAGAAAGTTAACATAGAGATAGCTCAGTGACGTTAAAGAATTCATCATTCATTATTGCATAAGATTCATCACATAACATAAAATCAGTCATAATACAGAAATAGTTTAGAGGGTTAAGAACGATCTCACAAATTGTATATCGTGCTAAAAAAAAGGTTCTTCATTCAGCTTTACACAACATGCTTTGAGGCTTATGCAATACTCTCTCCAGCAAAAATTCCATCTTATTTATCATAAAAGGAAATAGTTCTTCTTACAAAAAGATTCAGTAACTATGCTAGAGAAAAGTCCTTTCATCTACTTTGCTCCTACTTATACAAATTACAAAATGGCTCTTAATTTTCCCCAACCTCTTGGGCTTCCTCAACTCTTCATTTACAAAATTTCATCTTCTAGTGTGTTTACTAGAAAAAGAAATAAATACAAAATGTTACATAATTGTCAATTTGTGAATAAGACATATTTAAGTGGGCCTAGTTGGTGTCTTAATGAAAACACTCCATGCTTGAGATTCTTCATTGATGAATTTATATTCAGTTGGATATAGCATACACAATGCCACCTCATGCTTTGACAACTGGGACTCGATATCTTTCACTTTGGGTGCATTCTGACTAAGTAATAGGCTCCAACAGGTGCTTATGGACTGAAACTTGTATAATTAATATTCCAATAGCTTCCTCACTAACATATTCGATTTTAGATATGATCTCTTCTCCTTTCTGCAGCCTCTCTTGTAATTTCTATAAATGTTCCTCCCTGACTGGGAAATCTTGATCCTGGGAACCTACTAAAATCATGCATTGATTGTGAATAGAACACATGCCTTTGCAAAATTCAGTGCACTTTTCAATAGTTCAATCAATAGCTATGTTTAATCTAACTCCTTCTTTGCACCCGAAATTAAATATGGTTGATTCCATCTTTAGACTCCCCGTAGTATTCTGAGGCATATTTGCTAGAAAGGTTGGGTTGGCTCCTATCCATGTTAGCTAGTTCTTCACAAGCTCGACCACATTTGATAATCTCTTCTAGAATTCTGATGAGCTGAGTGCTATCTCTTTCAACCTAGCCTCAATTTGTTTAATCCTATACATCTCTCCTGCCAACCTCAACAAAATATTATTTACTTCTTTCTATAGAGAAGATGCTTGAATGCGAAAAGGTGAAATATGTAGTTGTTTTTCATTTTCCACCTTTAGCTGCTCCACTAGTAAATGGTTATGAGTTCTTAGATCTGCAACCTTATCTTCCAAATACTTTTTCTCTCCTTTAGTAATGGCATCTGACAATATTAAGGCATCTTTGTCTAATTGCAAGATTTGATATGCCTCATTCAGTCTTTCCAACTTTGTGAAAGTGTCATCATATTTTCTTTTCAAGATTTTCCATTCTCCCCTTTCTTTCCTTAGGGTTTCTTTTATTTGGGACATTTTCTCCTTATACTGCTCAAGATCATCAACCATTTGATTAAAATTGTTGACATTAGTGAGATTTGAGGCTACCCCAGCTGCTGCAAGGAGTTTGGGATCTTTATTAGTCCTATGTAAAACTATTTTCTCGGTCACCATAATATCTATAGGATGATCCCCACAGTCCATCCTTTTCTCAATCCTTATCATGATCCTCTTCTTATTTTTATCATAGAAAATGGTACTAAGGTCAGCCACTGCTTGTTGCTGATATGGGATGAAAGGTATTAGTCCCATTTCTACCAAGGGGGCTGGATTTTCTATTGTTGTGCTAAGTGATGGGATAGATGGCTCCAATGGATTATCATGAGACTGTGTCTGTTCAATATTGGCATGATCCTATTCTTCCTGCTCCTTTTTCCGAAGCTCTTCAGTTGCTTTCCCTGTTTGGCCTCTTACTTAGTAAACTACTTCCTGTTTTATCTTTTCAACCTCTTCCTTCATTTTATGTGCTTCTTCCTCTTGTTTCTTTCGGTGTTCCTCTTCTGATAGTCATTGCTCCACATTCTGTAATAATTTGATTGCTTCTTCTTCTTGTTTCTTTTTTTGCTCAGTGGCTTTAATATTTCTTCCCTTACCTCCCACAATTATTATCTTTTGCTTGAATCTTCTTCTTAAGGCTATCATATTGCAGGAAATACAGAATATTTCTTCATCTTTATCCCAATAGTTTGTGTACTCAAAATGTACCCCTGCTGCTGCTCAATAGTTAGCGACCTTATTCTCTAAATCATTTCTATGGAAACTTATTTCTCCAAAGTGAAAAAATTCTAACTCCTTTACAAAATCTGGCACACTTTTCACCTTAGAGAACTTATAACTATCTACATAGAATGGGATTGGTGGGTACACAACCTTTTACTAATCAAATAATAAGTTCCAAATCCCGTCGATGTAAAGCTGCCTCACCACTTCTTTATGAATAGCATAGTCTGTGGCGTATTTCGGTAAAAAACAAGGGGCCCTAGTTCCGCCAAAAATCCTTAGGTATAGACCTTCTTCTAAAAGGTAATAATTCCCATTATCTTCTACAATCTTCAATGTCTCCTCAGACATGTGGTCGTATTCCGTAAGGAAGATTAACTTGTACAATGGCATTATGAAATATCCGTAGATTCTCTTGTAATGGATGAAGTATTTGTGTGCCCAAAACAACTAGTGTGTAGAATAAACAGGGCTTTTGATCTTATCCCACTGGCAATTCAGTGCTGGGAACTATCAAATGCACAAAATGCAATCAATCAGAAAAGAGCTCATATAGAACTCTTGCTTATTTTGTGAGACACCTATAAGCGTTGTGCTTATACATGAATACAAGTTGTTGGATATTATATCAGACCAGTTGAAAATGGTACCTTGAGTGGCTACAAAATAAATTACTAGCACCCACATTAGAGGAAATTTCAATTTGAAATGGGCCTTCCAAAAATAATACAAATTCCATGTCATCATGTATTAGCCAATCAAAATGCTTTAAAATTCAAAAAGGGAGCACCTCTTAAACAATTTTTTAATATAAATTTGGGGATAGGTATCATAAAAAAAAAATACTTTTTTTGCTCGTATGATGATGATATCTTCATCACGTTTTTTCATGTATTTCTTGTTTTTTGGGGTAGCAGGGCCCATCAAAAGTATGTCGAGTGGGTACTTGTTGGATGCAGAATTTAATTCCATATCCAACAAGCTCTCCTGATCGAAATTTGAGTAAAAACACAAGGAGATATATTGAAAATACGAACAAAAAAGTAGTTTTTTCTTTTCTTCCTCAAAAATTAATAAATATTATTTTATTATTTAACTATTATTTTATTCAATTTTCCTTAGGAGGCCCATTTTGAGTTGAAATTTCCTCTAATGGCTTATTTTGTCAAAATTTCCATTTTCTTGGCTGAAAATCCTTTTCAACATCAAGGCTAAAAGCCTATATGGAGTGTGAAAGTTTGGAGTTTCACACTCCCTAGTAGGACTCATACAAAATTGCTTCCCGTGTACCATTATTTTTTGGACACCGTAAAAAATATCTAGGTCTACCCCTTTTAACCACTTTTCTGTTAGAGAAATATGAGGAGTGGAAAGCTTGCAGCCTTGAGCTACATAAGCTGGGCTATTAGCAGTAAAAGCTTTCCCAACATTTGACCAAATAATCTTGATTGTGTCCGACTTTGGTAGAATCCAGCCGATTACTTCTGAACACAGAAAAAGATCTAGACATGTGGAAACATTCATAATAGATGGCCTTTATATTTTTGTGTATATTGGAAAATCCTCTAACCCTACGCCTGGGACGTTCCAGTCCTTGCTCATTTGGTAGATCTGACCCCATATGAACTCAGACTCAACACTAGTAAAAGCTTTGGTATCTTTGTATATGATCTCTACTCATGTTATGAATTCCACTTCTGGATCATCCTCGATGGCTTGAACCTTCTTCTTTCCTTTCCAAGGCATAGTGTTATATAGAAGACAAGGTTGTTAAAACCATAAAACAACATGTTAGATTCATTTTAAATGAATATAACTACAACTGATAACTCTGCCACTGCACATAACCAAAAATCAAGAAGCCATATTTAAATAAAAAATATTTACCATATCATCATGATACATCTCAGCAAGTTCTTTATTTCAACCCTAAACAGGGAAATACTGAAATGAGAATTTAAGCAATAGGATTAATTCTTCTTCAGAAAAATTCTAGATACGGTTTGCAATCAAGTAAACTCCATTTCAAGGGCACTAAGGATTTCCTAATGGAAACACATATCCCTGGGTAGAGTAACCCCAACACAATCAGCCGAGTAAAAGGGAAAGCCACGAGTACTAGGAAGAAAACCTAAAATGGATAACTAGGGATTTCACTTAGAAAGAAAACATCCTCTCGTAGTTTGAAATCGAAAACGCTGATCCTTTAAAACCCCTTTTCCAACCTGACAAATAATTGTAATCACTCCACTCCTGCACTGGTGAAATGAAAGACTGGTGCAGATGGAGAAATGCTCGTCTACCCATAATCCTCCCACTACAAACTACTAAAGGAGAAACTCCCATGGTGAGGGATGGGCGACAAATGGATTGGGGCAGGTAGAAAAGATTGACAACCTTGGCTAACCAAAAGCAAAGTGAGCAAGGTTCCATCACTCGGGGACAAAGAAAACACTAAACTTAGAATAAAAAAATGAAACTCTTCGACCTCAAGGTCTAAATACTCACCAAGAGGTTGAAAAAACCCATCCTTACCAAACTATCACAACCTCAAGTCAAGCATCAAAAAAAAAACTCATGCATTAGGTCAAGATACTACCTAGCGGTTGAAAACGAGCTAGAGCAGGTGCGGTCTCACTGCAGCTGACTAGATTCATGTTATACCAAAATCTTGTCACCATAATGTGATAAGACCTTTTGACGTACCTAATTTCCCTGAATCCTAGCTCCTGGAGCAAAGACTAAATGGTTTTTTATCAGTCTATCATACAACTTCCCAGCACTGCGCATGCCCCTTTATCCAGAAGCGGTACCGCTGCTCACACCGCCTTTCACCAGTTGTCCACAAGATGTGCCATCACCCATTGCCCTTGGCCCATAGGTGATTATTACCAGAATTGCTTTGTCATAGAAGGAGAAGTGCAGTACCCTGGGTAAAAAGGGAAAAAGAGAAGCTTCTCGAGGCTTCTAGATGATAAGCCTCAAGATATCCCTCATCCAAGATCTCAGAGGCCACCTCACCCACTAATTTCTCAACCATCTCTATCCATTAAAGCCCTATAAATATGAGCTCATAGCCATGGTTGAGGAGAGAACATTGAAGTTATTGTTATTCTGTTGGATTGATTCTTGGCCCAAGATCATTTGGAGAGAGCATAGAGAGCTAGAGTCGGAGATTTTGGGGATGAAGAGCTGGTTTCATGGAGATGCATGTCAACACTAAGGGTTGGCTGTAAACTTCTTCATATTTCTAATGCAAGTTGATTTTCTGTCCCATATATATTGTTGATGTTTGATTTCAGATATATATTGCTAGATTCCTTAGTCACTAGCATAGATTAGTAGATCATATTCTGGTTGCTTTGATTACGAATATATGTCATGAGTGGAATAAACAAGCATGGCTACTAGAATATAGCGTAGATCCACGTGATAGAGGACTCAAACTTGGACATAGCTACCATACATACAACATAGATCTATGTCATACAGATGCAAATTTGAGCATAGTCACGACCATACAAATGTGGATCCATGCTAGATATACAAAAATCCATCGCAACCTGGGGAAAAAGCAATGAGCGCTTTTAAACAAATGCCCAGGGCCTTCATCTCATCTTCCACAAAGTACGATTCTATCCATGTGATTACAATGATTTGAAGTCGAACATGGTAGAAACCACTTGATTACCGACCAATGATGTGAACCGTTAAAAAGTGCGAGGGAGATCACCATTAATGTCAATGATTCCCAACGTACCATAGTACAATCTACTGAGTGCAAATAGATGTACTGATGTCGAACACCCAGACGATTCTATAGATCAAAGGTCAATGATGTGAACCTATGTCATAAGTGAGAGAATCTGTCATTAAGGCATACAGATCTCAAGGTACTAATCATTGTTTCTAAGACTATTTCTTGGATGATGAGATGATGTCGAGGGGAATAGTCTCGTCGAAGGAGGGCCATGATGAGTCCCACATCGACGATATGAAACTCGAAAAATAATTCTGGAATGATGTGAATGTAGTAACCATATGACTGACTCATCTATAGTTGGAATGAAAAATTCTAGCTAACAAATCCTTACAAAAGTAGTGGGAAAGAAAGTCTTTCGAACGGTACTAGATGAAGGAGCTTTGACCTCAGTGTTATCTCTGACTTGTTGGAAACCTCTTGGCTCTCCTGAGCTTGTTACATCACCTACAACCCTTAAAGTCTTTAATGGACAGGGTTTCCAACCCCATGGCCTCATATCAGCCCTCATGGTCGAGCTGGGGGGCAAAACTATTTCCATCCAAGTAGAAGTGGTAGATGCCCCTTTGGATTATAACCTCCTTTTAGGAAGGAATTGGTTCTATGCCATGAATGGAGAATTGTTACCATTGACCAACTTGATTTCTGTACACTGAATGTTACTACTTCCACAACTAATAACATCCCCATGTTAGGTCAGTCCCCTCCTCCTTACCAGTCGATTGGGGTAGGTATGCTGAAGGATTCATCCCTTATGAGGATTTTTCCCTCTACTCCTTCTAGCACGTATACTGCAACAGTACATATGATCGCCTCATTTGATTTTGAGCCCCAAGGCACAAATGTTGTTGAGTCCACCTCTTTGAGACTACACAAAGCTATGTATGACACCATTCAAACTTGTTTCGGTGATCACACTGATGACATTCATTTAGTGGCTTCGGATCCTTACCATTTACCGTATTGGTTAGAACCTTCTCTTCCAATTCTAGACTATCTCTCCAAGGCTTTTCCTTTCTAGGAGTCCACTATAGAGATCATGAATACAAATGAGCCCATTTGGGAGGATCACCATCATAGATCCATGTTCCTCCCCAATACCAGTTTGGGCAGCTATGATTTTTCATCCTTGTTTCCTACTGATATTGTCAACATTCCACAAAGTCCTATATTGTTGGAAGACATAGATTCTGAAGGAAACCTTTGCAACATTACTCAGACGAACCCAATTGACATGTCAGCCAAGCTTGATGTTATTGAGCACATTCATGTTGGGTAGAACTGCTCCACAGATGAATCTGAAGCATATAAGGCACTTTTTAAGGAATCTCGTGATATTTTCGTTTAGTCCTATGAAGACATGTCAGGGATTGACCCTTCCATTGTGGTCCGTGAGATTAAAACTTATCCCATGGCTAAACCTATGAGGAAGAAACTTAGGCAAGTCCATCCTGGGAAGGCCGCAGCTATTAAAGCTAAGATTGAGAAACTTCTGAAAGTTGTTTTATTTATCGTGTACCTATGACAGAATGGGTATCGAACATTGTCCCTGTCAATAAAAAGTAGGGTACCATTAGAGTCTGCATCGACTTTAGGGATTTAAATAAAGCTTGTCCCAAGGACAACTTTTCTACCCTGCACATCGATTAGATTATTGACACCTGTGCTGGAAGTGTCATCTTTTCATTCATGGATGGCTTCTCCGGCTTATCAGATTGAGATAATGCCCTCCGATCAGCATACGACGGTATTCATTTTCCCATGGGGAACCTTTGCATATAAGAAGTTACCTTTTGGCTTGAAAAGTGTTGGTGCTACGTTTCAGCGTGTGATGTCCTATGTGTTTCACAACATTAAACATATTGTTGAACTGTACCTTGATGACCTCCCTGCTCATTCACAGTGACGGGAGGACCATCCTGGTCATCTTAGAGACATATTCTTGAGACGTCGTCATTATAATATATGGCTCAATCCGCATAAATTTGTTTTTTGCATTGAGACGGGATGTCTGCTTGGATTTGTGGTATCCAAAGATGGCATCCAAATCGATCCTTTGAAAATTTACGCTATCATTAATCTACCAGCCCCAACCAACATCCTTGAACTTCAAAGTTTGTAGGGGAAGGCAAACTTTCTCCATCGTTTCGTGTGCAATTTTGCTGAGAAAACGCACGATTATATGTGTCTCCTCAAGAAGAACACTCCATTATTTTGGGGTGACCAAGCCCAATGAGCCTTTGATAATCTTAAGCATGCTCTGACTCATTCACCCATGATACACCCCCTAGATTATTCAAAGGACTTTCTCTTGTATATTGCTGCCTCTGCTACTACCATCACCATGGTTTTCGCGCAGGACAATCTCCACAATCATGATCATGTGATTTATTATGCTAGTAAGAATCTTATTGATTATGAAACCCATTATTCACATGTGGATAAGCTAGCTTTGGCCATGGTCATTGCTGTGCAAAAATTTCGTCACTACATTCTGCTTCGCACTACCACCGTATTGGCAGACTAGAACCCGATGTACTGCATTTTGACTCATCAGGTACTCGGGGGCAAGTAATCCCATTGGATCGTCATCCTTCAGGAGTTGATCTCGAGTTTTCCAAGGCTACATCAAAGAAATCCTTGGTTTTTGTTGAGCTTATATGTGACCTTGTTGATGTATATGTAACTTCGGAATGTATTCTTCTATGTATCTTATGTATTGTAACCCGATGTTTATTCCGGGATGTTTCTATTATGTATTTGAGTCATGTGATCATGCCCCGATGTTTCGATCGGGAGGATTAATAATGTAATCAAGTCATATCAACTCATTAGGTAAGTCCCCATAGTTTCGGGGCACTCGAGTTATTATACACTAATTAAGGTGTAGGCTCGAGTAGTAATTGTTAGTTTGAGCCTATGTGTGAAAGTGCAATTCAAGTGAACGGATGAATATAAATAGAGAGTGAGAGTCTCTCTATTTATCACTTGTGAAATACATCACTTGCTCTCCCAAGTGTGGCGCACTACTGAAGAAGGAAATTTTGGGACTAGACAGAAGACTACTGCTGTTTTGGGAGATCTCTTACTGTTTTGGTGTTGATTCTATCTTAGAGGAAGTTGCGGGGTTTTATCCTTTATGGTTTCCCCGAGGAAAACTCTTTGTGTCTCTTGTCTCTTGTGATGTGCTTATGTTTTATTGCTGTACTTTTTATTCTCTCAGTGAAAAGATCCTAAGATCTTAATGCTAGCTTAATGTGATGAAAAACTAACATGGGATCAGAGCTAACCTGAGAAGAAGACATTGTGCAGATACAGGAACTAGGGATTCCTATTTTGTGGATCTTCGTCTATAGATTTTCGGCAAAAGTATGCTAGGATGACTCTCCATTGAAGGGTGCATCTTTCTGTCAATGTGGAACTCAATTTCAAGCATTTTCAGTTTCGATGTGGAAATTAGGGCTTTCTACAGAAGAGGAATTTTTGAGTGAGACCAACATAGGATTGTTATCCTCATCAAAACCAAAGTTTAGAGACCTGGATCAAGAAATTTGGTTGGGTGAAACTACGGGAAATTAAAACCCTAGTTTGACCCTGAGCTAGGAGCACTACAACAAAAACTGGATTTAGCGTCGAATTTAGCGCCATATTTTAGTGTAATTTTTTCCCAATTGTGGTGAACAATCCGGCACTAAACCAGGTGCTATTGTACATTTTCGTAAAATGTCGTCTATTGCATCTTTTTTTCCTTCCTTTTTAACATCCATTTTTGAGTCCATTTTTGCGCCCAAATTTTTGCATCTAATGTAACGCCTTTATTTGCGCCCAATTTTTCAACTTCTATTGCATCTTTTTTTGCGTCCTTTGTTACATCCTTGTTTACACCCAGTGTGACGCTCATTTTTGCATCCAATGTTGCATCTTATTTTTCTCCTAGTTTTTCATCAAGTCTTGCACCCAATTTTGCACCATGTTTTACATAAAATTATGTGTCCAATTCTGCATCTAGGTCTGCATCCAATTTTAGGCCCAATATTGGATCTAGTTTTGCATCCAAATTTACTTATAATGTTGCATCCCCATTTGCATCTAATTTTGTATCTTGTTTTACGTCTTTTTTTGTATCCATGTTTGTGCCAAATGTTTCATCTCATTTTACATCATTTTTTGCATCTAGGTTTGCACCTAGTGTTGCATCCCGGTTGATGTCTCTTTTTGCATCTATGTTTGAGCCCAATTTTGCACCCAGTTTTGCGCCTAGTGTTGTGCCTAGTTTTGCACCCATGTTTGTATCTAATATTGCATCTAGTTGTGTGTCCAATGTTGCATCCCATCTTGCATTCAATATTACATCTAGTTTTACATCCAATGTTTTGTCCCGTCTTGCATCTAAAATTGTGTCTCGTTTTAAGTTTTTGTTTGCGCCAAATGTTGATTCCATTTTTTCACTTGGTGTTACGCCTAGTTTTATTTCCATCGATACACCATATTTTGTGCTCAATTTAATGTCCAATTTTACATCTAGTTAGGAATCCACTTTTTCATCTATTGTTGCATCTAGTTTTGGACCTATTATTACATCTAGTTTTGAGTCATTAATTGTGTCTAGTGTTGAGTCTCTTTTTGCATCCAATTTTGAGTTTAGTGTGACATCCATTTTTGTGTCCACATTTGCGTCTGACATAAGGCCGGATTTTGCGTCCACTTTTGTGTTTGGTGTGACGTCCACTTTTACATCATATTTTGCATTTAGTATTGCATCTAATATTGCATCCATCTTGCACTACTACATTTTTCACCTTTAGAAATACATTGCAATATCATTAGGGCATGGAGGAATCGAACCACCAATCTCCTGCTTGTAAAGAAGGTGCTCTTCCATTGAGCTAGCACCCTTTAAGAATCAGGAAGAGGAGCAATATTAACACATAGATTTCATCATTTGTAATTCTAATAAAAGACAATAAGATCCAAAGACAAACATGCTTAAAATCCAATTTATTTTTCCAAACACACTATTAAGCAAAAAAATCTACCATGCTTAGGCAACAAAATATCCTAAACAATTATGCAATCTTATTGTCATGCAACCATTCAATATCTCCCTACACCCATTTCATGGAAGGTCGCCCTTTTAGAGGATAAAATTCTTTATTTCACTAGTTTTCAAAAAGTTTTGCAACTCATTGGATATGCAATCATATTCCTCATACCAAAAAAAATGAACACATCTTGTTTAACCAGGGCCAACATGTAAATCGTCGGTTATCCGACATTTAATTCATATTAAACTTTAAACACGTGTCGCTTAACCGACGGCTCTCCGATGGATTATGAAAACTTAAACGTCGGTTAAGCAACGGTATTGAATTTAAAAAAAAAAATCACCTACAGGTCGTCGCTTAACCGACGGCCATCTGACGGATTATGAAAACTTAAACGTCGGTTAAGAGACGGTATTGAATTTTTTTTTTAAATCACCGACAGGACGTTGGTTAATGGCTATCTGACAGATTTTGAAAACTGAACCGTCGATTAAGCAACATTTTTTGTTTTAAAAACACCTACAGGTCGTCGCTTAACCGACGGCTAAAAGTGTTCTTAAAAAAAAAATACAAATGCCAGATGGCCAAACATTGGGACAGACAATTTGGTTTCTAGCCTGAAGATCCAATGAATATTGGGAGCTTGCTGGTGCATATAGTGTGTTGAGACTAAGGTCGCACTTGGACATCATATCATGTATGATGTATCACTATAGTTTGGATTCTGGAAGTTCAATTGTTGAGTAACAAGGGTTTCCAGCAAGACACATTGTTGCCCCCACATTTGTTCAGCCAAAATTTGGTCAAGGCGGAAGTCCATCCCCAAAGTCACTAGAGGTCCTATGGAAAGCCATAGGGATAAAGGAAATGCTTGAAAAGATAAGTTTAGCAACAAGATTTAGGGATCTGTTGGTTACAATCATATATTGGGAAGCTTGTGAAAAAATTACAAGTGTGGGACCATTCAATGGGTTTAATCCACAGAACAGGTTTAAATTAGCATAATGGACTTAAGTACAGAAAAGAACTGTAGAAAAATAATAAAAATGCCAAGAGCAATCTGAACAAAAATAAGTTACCTAGGAACCAACAGCCTAAACACAAGAATCAATGATGCTGAGTTCGGCTATGCATGTGAGAAATAAGTTTAGCTATGCATGTGAGAATTAAGCTCAGCACCCCCTAAGACAGTTGTCATACCAAAAATTCAAGAAAATATACATCAAGACAGTGCATAATCACAATGCTTTGCATGTGGACTTGGCTCTTGGAGATAGGGATCACTTTCTAACAAATTTTATATTGTATAAGGAAAAACCTGATTCTAGAATCTTCAATACCTTACATAAGGAGACAACTGTCAGTACACGGCATGAGGGAGCATACTACTATAATTAAAATGGCGTCATTTCAATTGTGGAGACAATGATGAGATATCTGTAAATTAAAGCATCACTATCCATGTCAAAAACTTGTAGATAATATTGGGTGTGTGAAGACTGCTTTTAAAATTTACCAGACCCAACACAGAAAATGACTCAACAAGGTGGAAGAGTAAGAGTTGACTCAAACTCATAAAAGACTCATGAGTTGACTGGAAAAACTCAAAATACATTTTCAGTGAAAAACATATTTTACATATGATATAAATTTTCAATTGAACACCACATACTACAAAACTCCATGAATGATAAGCAAGAGACAAGTCCAATGGTGGTATTGTGAAATCAGATCAAAAAAAGAGAAAAATGATTGTTTCTTTATAAATTCTCATGCCTTTCATACATAACTAACCAACTCTGACTTGTGAGACTTGTGAGTCAAACTCGTCAAGTCAATTTGACTCAACCGAAACTCACTGTGTAAATCTAACCTAAGTTTGACATGAAAATCAAAATCATGATTATGATTCAAGGTGATGTTAGAAGTTCTTATGCAACTCAATTTCCTCAAAAAGTAGATTCAAACTTAAGAGTCAGTTTGGAGTCAGAAGACTTTGGTAAGCTATTTTTAGTTAAGTCTGTACTACTTTTGGAAGAGGCATCGCAGCTTTTTATAGATGTCTTGGTTGATTTTAATCTTGGCAAAAGAGTGTATTGGATGTTAATATATGCTATTTCATAAATTTGACTACTTTGTTTTTATAGGGTGCATTGTTCCTATTTTTAGGAGGGTGTTGCCTATTGCTGCTATATTTAGAAAAGTGAGAAGCTTCCTACTTTTATAAAAGAACTTTAAGATTCTCAAAAAAAAAAATATTGTTTCTCGTTTGAACAATGCTGTTTTTTAAGAGGAGCTAAAATGCAGGGATGAATACATGTTCAACCAGTTGAACTAGGCATATTCAATGTTTCTTTCTTTCCCCATTCAATCTCCTCTTCTTCCTTGCAAATTTGAGTGTCTAGGCTATAAACGATTTGTTCTTCAAATCAAATCCCTTCAATGATTCTTTTGTAGATTGTAACATCATGAATTGTGTCGGGATAAAGATTCGAAGTCATGGTTGAATCCATCAAAACCTTTGGCTAGATTCTAAGTCATAAAGATATTCTTTTCTCAATTAAAAAATTTAAAATGATTCTTGATTATCTCCACTCACACAATAAAGAAATTAATAGGCACAATCACATTACCATTTAAACCAGCTCTGTGGGTAGACAATTGTGTCCCAATCCCTAAAAAACATAAAATCCCTAATCTCAAGCATCTAATCTAACCCTAGTTACCACTGACTTTTTATCTGGATTTCACTATCTAGTTATAGGAGAACAAATATTCTGAATAATCAAACTAGGCGATTAATAGGGCACTTACAAAATCCAAACCTCATTTCCAGACCGGATTTTTGCACTAGCAACAACAGCTAGAACACACTTTTCAAAAATAATTTTTTACAGCTCACACAACTAGGGCACAAATCACACATTAATGATTCCCTAACATTTTAACATGGTAAAAACTTAACAAGGCCTTGGTGACATTCTATAACACTTTAATTACATGATAAAGGATGTCACAATGCATGTATGTTGAATCCCTATGCTTTAACACTGACGTGCAACAAATTGATGAATAGGAGTGGAGACCAACATTAATTCAACTGGAGAAAAGATCAATTAATTCATGGGCAGTGTTGCATCTATTCATTTGACATTGCATGACAAAACTGAACCAAAAATTAATGCAGACTCTATAGATCAAGTGGTGTATTATTGCTTACCATGTTCACGGGGTATCATAAGCTATAACAAACATCAATTAAGGTTTCAAAGGACAAGGACTCAATGGATTCAACTCTTATGGGTTTAATCTATTCCTGCCTTCTTCCGTAAACTGAGGTATCAATTGTTTGAACTTTTCACAACTTAACCCCATCATAATCTCTTGCACACGAGCTGGATCTGATATAGACTCTTCTGGGAAATTTATTTACATTCAACATTGCTACAAGCAAAGGAAACAAACCATCAATCCTATGATCTGCACTCCAAAGAAGCATGCATAGTAAGCCATCCTCAACCCATGCTCTTGTTGAATTCTACAGAGTTTAGACGTTTCTAAGATGTTTTTAATTTTTTGAACTATTATACACTTCAAGCTTTCCCTTTCCCCAAGGATTCATTCAAAATTTCGGGGAAGTTTTTTGAGTTTCATCTGCAGATTTCAACGTGAATCCGAGCTCCATTTTGTGTTCTACTGAAACTTTTTAACCCAAACTATTGGTAAGCAGTCCATACAGAGCAACCTCGAGTTTAATCACAGCACAAGAAATTGTAGATAACACTAAGTCCCCCACCAAATATATTTATAGTCATCGTACTTGGTGTGGTGAGAACTCACACTAAAGGGAATGATCTTGTTTTCTCTGTCGTCACTCAATTTTCCACCAACTTCATTGCCTTGCAGTGTCTTGTTATACAAAAAGTTAAAACTAGCTTTGAAAGAGATGTTTGTGGCTTGTGAGTGGGTACTGGAATTCAAATTGAAAAGATTTGTATGTTTTGGGAGGGATGTTGGGGAATTTGTTACATTTTTTGAGCCACTCGTACAAATCCTACAGAAGATGATAGTGAGAAACTCATAATGGATTATTTCTCTATGAAGCCATGGACAGTGCCATGGAGGCCATTTGAACCACCTGTTAAGGGGATGAGACCAAATGTATGCCACTCTCGCAGATCATTAAACACCAGTGGACAAATCAGGGCAGCACTCTGCATGACTGTGATATTATGTTGAAGATCAGGGTAGCACTCTGCATGACTGTGACGTAAATAGATGAACTCTACGATCTAAAGAATATTGAACCCTAAGTTGCATGGAAATGCATTCAGATACAAAATTCAAATACAGATCCACTCGGATATTTGAGAAGTATGGATACACCCAGATATATATCGTTGAAAAAAATCCTGAACTAGAATCCTAGAGGATTTATATCTTGAAATATATTTCATTTTAAATCGTTCTCACAAGCTATGGAAACTTCATATTTGTGTCTTTTAGAATGATAGGGAGAGGGGCTATGTTATAGAAAAAAGGACAGGGTTTCAGGGTCCTTTGTTTATTGTCTTCTTTATGGCATTGTATTCACTTTCTCTCAAATCTGGCAGGATATCTCTGGTGGTAGATGCCAAGGGTGAGGATGGTTTTGATGAAGAGCAATGCTTTGCAGCACGAAGGCATGGCACGGAAGGAACTCACCAAAATTTATTGGGAGCAAAGAGAGGTAACAACCCTACCTGTGGTCTCTTTTGTCTGTCTTCCCATCGGGATAGGAGCAGAGGTTTAATGTTATGCTTCAACAGAGATGGGGAGGCTGTAACTCCCCATTTGTAATTTTGTACAGTTCTCTGTTATCATTTATGTGATTTTAATTCTGTGTTGGGTAAAAATTGTCTCAGTGGGTTGAGTGATTTCTGACTCTCGAGATCTTCTCTGAGTGTTGGTATATAGTTCTCTGTTATGTGATTTTAATCCTGTGTTGGGTAAAAATTGTCTCAATGGGGTGAGTGATTTCTAACTGTCGAGATCTTCTCTGTGTGTTGGTATGGCCAGCCCCTCAAACTAGGGAATAGTTGGGAGGGATGGAGGAAATGAAGGGATCAACTGACTGCCTCACCTCCCATTTCACTCAGCAGGATGTAAGGCAGGATGAGTTAGAAGGTAGAGAAGGAGCAGAGAGGAAAAAATAGACAAGTTGGCCAGTAATTCCAAGGTGCACTTCAGTATAATCCTGAGATTAACTCAAGGAGTACATTCTCAGATTGGTCACTCTGTTTGTTCAAAGATGAGGGAAGAGAACACCATACAGCAAACATCAATGGCAATCATGGAAGTGCTGAGTGCATAGGGACTTGTTAAAGACAAGCAGCAGACGAAAAAAGGCCATAGTGGCCATGTATTCTCTTAGCTTCTTAGGTCTTTATGCATTTCACTTGCACTGTTTTGTTAAGCCAGTTTATTCGACAGTATAGCTATAAATACTTTGTGAATGCAGTAAATACAGTACAGTATATGTATGCTAAGGATAAAATTTTGTGGAGTTGCTCTATAGAAGATAGAGCATTTTGGCTACCGACTTTGGACTGTATCATTTTGGATGTTATTCTTCGGCCCTTTAATACAAAAATATTTACCCATTTTGATTAAAAAAGATATTTCAATTAATGTCAGAAATAACAATATATAATTGGGAAAAAGAAACCCAACATGTCAAAACAGACTTAAATATACATGCAGTTACATTTTCATAAGAATATAATTATTGCATGGTAATGGCATAGAGAAGAAATACAACAGAATCTTCAAAATAAATCTATGTGAGTTAATTTAGAGAATACCTCCATTGCTTTGGGATGATGCCAGCTGGGAATTTAGCTCAGCCAATGACTGCAGAAATAAGTTGTAAAAGTAAAATATATATCTTTCAGTACCAGCTAATTTTCCTTTCCAAAAAATAATATTCATAAACTAACATAAAATTAAAACATCTAAGTACATCACATGCTATAATAATGCTGCAGAACCTTAATACCAAGATGATAAAATTATCAAGGCAAGGGAACAATATCTGAAGAGTACCTCCCACAATGCATTTTTACGATATTCCATTGGGTACACATCCACCAAACCATATGATGTATCACATAGGGATTGAACAAAATCCAAAGACATGTGGCAAGTCCCTTTTCGAATTTGAGATGTGATTGGAAAAGGTGGCTTACAAGATGACCTATCACTCCGCTGCCTTGGAGATCCTGGCCATTTCTACACCAATATCAAAAAAATCACTCCTTAAAATATATAAAGATAGGCATACAAGCAAATTATAAGCTACATTATTCCTACAAGCTGACAGCTTCAGAGACAACATCAAACTGAAAATAATCTCACAACAATATTTGAGAATCTCAAAATATGAAAAAAGTTAAAACAAAGAGGATACTAACTAGACTTTCATAGTCACGGCCAAAATATTAGTACAATAGCAAATCATATACAAATATCCAGTATATCATTTTAGAAAACATAAATTAACAGATTCCATGGACAAAAATACGTCCATACACAACAAAATCTAATTTTGGCCAAAGAATGTAAATTTACAAGACCTGGATGTCCAGACTGATAGCAATAGCTCTATGTTCCAACAAAATATTATGTGCAATACATAAGCAACCATCAAAAAGATCATAGGAAAAAAATTTTAGTTCCGCATCCTGAAGAACCAAAGAGCTAATTGCAATCTATAACATTTTTGGCCAAAAACTTTACAAACCCATGTTTAGCACTAACATTTAGGTGCTACTAAATGCTATAAAGATCAGAATTAAGAATAAAATGTAAATTTTCTTGAATTCACCAACTAAGAAAGCCAAGGTTAAATAAACATAATTTATTTAAAAGCAACAAACATCAAACGCTTGACTCAAGCATATGCACTTTCGTATTAGAAAGTACAAAAAAATTTACCCATAATCCTTTTTCCTTCAATTACACATTTCATGCAAGCACGTTCTTGTAGATTAAAATAGAACAACAAAACTACCCAAAACTAATGCACTGCCATTTTTTATTGCAAAAGAGCCAATTTTTCAAAAATTAAGACAACCGAGAGATAACCCAAGGTTATTAGCAACTTCAATCTCCATGCTGCTTCATGCATGTGTGTGCATGCACAAATACATATACATGATTCTATGTGAGTATACTGCATGTATGCATCCAAATGTTTGTAATTCGAGTTCAAAAATAAACATATACACTAATCATATACATATAGATGGGTAAAGGAGGTGATAGGTTGAGCTTTTCACTAAAAACATTGTTTGGCATGACCTATTTTGTATTTTCTGTTATAATCTGTGAATATGTGGCTTTGTTGCTGTGCTCTCTTTGGACCTAGTTTTGACTTTCAAAAATACAAAGTTGGTCTCTGGATTTGCAGCAGAAAACAATGATAAATTTGTACGAAATCTCCCATCACAAATTTAGAACAAGGTATCAAAACCAAGCATATTCATAGCAACCACCTATGAAAGGTCTTCCTAGAAACTTATCCCTCCAATGCATTGAAAAACATAGATCCAGATGGTGCCTATGTCATAAGGAAATTGCAAAATTAAATAGCTAGTGGATCTTATGTTAAATTATCCAAATTTTCAATAGCCTGCATCATTGGAAAACAGGCATTGCTTCATATTACATAATAAAGGTGAAAGAGTTCAAAAACTATAGACACAAGGAAACCAAAAACTAAGCATAATCCAAAAGGTGAAAAACATGAAGGAATTGCATTTAGACTAACCTCCCTCTATCGCTTTAGACTAAATAATTCAGAATCTTCAACAGATCGATCACGATCCCTAAATAATCTCTTGAAAAAATTCTCAGTGCCAGGACTGCTTTCAGGAGTACTTAAGGAACAATTCTCCATGGAAGTCGACAAGGTCTTCTCATCGAATCCTGAATATCCTCCGAAACGAAAAGAAATCAGAACCCTCATCCTCATCACAGCTGGCATTGCCCTTATCATCATCCTCAGCCTTATCCTGCCCATCTCTGTTTTCACGGTCCTCGCTCTTCTCCCTGAAAAGCCTGCGGAAAATTCCATCTTTTTCATCTTCTTCCCCTGATTTGGCCCCAACCTTTTCTTCTGCATCACTTCTGTCCCGAAACAATCGCCTGAAGAATCCTTCAAAATTTTCCAGTTCTTCCCTGCGAACTACTTTTTCATCCTCTTCTTTGATGTCCCTTAGTAACCTCTGAAAAAAGCTTTCCTGGTCAGCCTCCTTTGCTGATTTTTTGTTTTGTCCTATTATTCATCCTCCTTGTCAATGAATTTTCTGAACAGTGCATCCCTCACCTTTGGTCCAGGCATGAGTTTCTTGAAAAATTTCAATGATGAGTTGAATTCATCTGTAGCAATTTTGTTTTCCTCCTGACTGTTACTATTTGTAGTAGCAATAGGAGATGCGAGTGGCTGAGATTTATGAGGTGGTGAAGTAAGAGACAGAAGCCGTTGCTTTGAAGAAAATAGCTTATTCAATACACGATTCCAGCTCCTAGGACTAGGCAGATTATTCTGAGGCCTGACCAAGGGCATCCACTCCCCCTCATTTTCCTCTGAATCCTCGGCCTCTGCCATAAGAAACCAGTGTACTTTAAGCGCAATCCTAAGAGACTTAGTGCACATGTCGATAACAAACTTGTCAAGCGAAGGACTAGGCTTGTGTACGAGCATGTAACAAATTTGAAAATGGTAGCTCTCAATACTTGAGTGTGGAAAAGTATACATTCTGTTGCAAAGATAGTCTTTGACTCCTGGATGCTCATGTTTGTACAAATAGCTTACTGCAATCAACTCGCAGAAAAATGCCGAATCAAAGAACCGGATGAGCCACCCATTATCCCCTGTCCCGTTTGCATTCCCTGTAATGTCGCGGGGAAAATCTTTTGATTCTTCCCTCGCTAATCCGAGAAACCGCACCATGATAGAACTATTTCATTCCCTCCTCTCCCTTTCAAGCCTCTTTGATGAAAGTATCTAAATGAGCCGCGGCCTCTTGGACAACGGTAATGCTGCCCCCTTCTCTATCCACTCCCACCATGTCCATCTATACAGCAACCCTACTCTGAAATTTTCCTGATCCTCTGTAAAATATTCGGCATCACGTCAAGCTAACTGTATAACCATAGATTCAAATTACAGACCCTGGGTATTCGAGCCAAATTCGTCGACACACGATTTTAGTAATTGGACTTAGGATGAAATGTTGATTGATCTGGTGATTCCTTGACTTCCTAAATCTTCTCCGTCGAATCGTCTGATTTAACCACTATTTTCCTCTAATCTACGCCAATTTTGAGATAATACTCTGTACTACAAATTATATATAGCAGGGCCTTAATCCCGGCAAATTTCTCCCGAGACCTCACCTATATATTACTCAATGCCGATCAAATTCTTCAACAATAGACTAGGCAAAATCCTGCCAGGAAAGACTCAATCCCCGCTAACTGCATGAAAATTTATCCTTGTTTCGGACAAATTTGACAACAGGACCAAATCTGCAAGAACGTGCACAGAAAAAAGCACTAACCTTTGCCAAATTTGTCGAAGAACAGAGCATGTCCACCAAATTCTTCCGAAAAACAGACAAAATTAGCGACATCAAAAGAGAATGAACACCTACCAAATTCGTGCGTAAGCTGTGATGGATTCAATCTCCGCCAAATTTGTCAGAGAGAGCCTGCATATGCATCTATATCTTCCCCAAATTTGTCAAAAGGGGCGGTGATCTGAAGTTTCGAATCGCATGGGATGCCGAAGATGACAAGCCGTTCATCAATCACAAACAAATAATCGCCACGCCAATCAAGGATGAGAACAAGGGAGCAGGGTTTGTCGTCCCTCCTCGACAAACCGAGCTCGTTCTAATTTTTCTCTTTTATTCCATTTCATAAAATTACACTCGTCTCTCTTCGGAAGCATGAATTTCGTTATTAATCTTAAAAATGATAATAGTAATAATTCCTCTTTCGCACTCCGGCGGAATTAAAAACTAATTAAATTGCCAATTAATTCCATGAGGTGGGTTGTCTATAATTCACTCCATAACTATAGAGAGACCCAAAGATGGTCATATGCATTGTGTTGCACCAAATTCATGCAATCTAATGGATTGTTTAACATCTCCATGTGTTTCCAAAGTTGGCTTTTTTCTTCTAAGGAATGCTTGACTTCATGTAATTTTGGAGTTGAGAAGATGGTGTGGGTATACCCCATGAGCTATTTTTTAGGGTCAAGGATACATCATCATAAGTCTAGAAGGATGGAAATCCAAGTGGGTAGGTGAAAGAGATTTTGAATAATGGAACTAGTTTGTATCCACTATATCTAGCAAGAGGGAGGCTTATAGCTTGTATCAAGTCGTGAATTTTTGCATGTTTTGTGAATAATGGTCCTACTTCTTATAATTTATCTTTTGGAGACATCATGCTGGTTACGAGGTTGACACTATAACTTTGATATTTAGTGGATGTGTTTTTTTTATTATCATTCTTTATTATTGTCTTACATTGTTTTTTAGAAGCATTATGTGTTTAGTGATTGACATTACTCATTCATCATAACAATGCTAAGTTTTTCTTCCAAGAAGAGAAATGGTACTTGTATCTTAATAGTTAGCTAATGTATTGAATTACTTGTAATCATTATAATCCTACATTGACCTTTAGAGAAGTCCCATAAAGGCGTCATTGCTTAAGCGACGCTTATTAACAATCCGTTGCTTAACCGACGGTTATGAGAATAGTCGTCACTTAAGTGACGCTTGTGGCCACATTTACAAAAAAAAAATGTATCCTTGTGATTTTTGGTAAGTTTAAAAAGAGAAATCCACACGCCGTCGGATTTTGGATCGAAATGTAGTAGTGAAAGTTCTTAATGGAAAAATAGTTCATTAATTTTTGTTAATCTCTATATGAATATTATTATATAAGAACAAAAAGTGGAGTTGGATGTGGTGCCTCTATGTTAATTGTTTGAGTATTATGGTAAAAGTCTTTGTAGCATAAGCAAGGAGCCTCTTATGGACTCTCTTGCAACATTTGTGTTGCACCAAGTAGTTGCATCACTTTAAAGAAAGGTCAAGGCATAGCATTCACTGTGATGTACAAGAAATGCATGAAAAATGCCATAATTAGCCTCTCATAGCCCATCCTCACCCACAAATGTCAAAATGACAAGTTTTTGCCTTGATTTCTCAAAGAATGAGAAGTTGCTCAAGAACAAAGGATGGCAACCATTGTCATGAATGCTAAGCTAGCTAATGATGGATAGGAGTCCACTTTGAATGAAAACATAATTGATGTTCATGGATTTGTGTGATTGCCTCCTCTCATGCCTTAATGGAAAAGCTTTAGGGTTGCTATATTTTGGGTGCTAAGTGACATTTATGGGAAATCACTAGGTGTGAATTCCCAGGTGCCAATTTTGATAACTATTTTTATGCTCTTTAAGCAATTTGGATTAACATTTTAAATTTTATTAGGTTGTGACATAAGCTAAACAACCCACTGTTTATGTATAAATGTGTAAAATGTAAATTGATATTATTAATAGTTAAAAGAAGCAGTATACAAACAAACAAACTCATAATATCAAAATCACTCTGAATAAGAGCAACAATCAATAGCACTCACCTTCCTTCACATGACAAATGGACTAACTTTGGAGAATTCTCTCAAATTAATATTTATCCCATCATGCAATCATAACATAGCAATAATTATGTATTTTAACTCACTAAACACATAAGGGATGTCTTTTTCATAGGAGGGACTACCCACCTACTTTAAGCTTGAACTTCAATATTTGTCATGGTTAGTGATAGTGTTCATTATTACTTGATATTTTTGCCTACAATTTAATCTACCTTCATTCACCATGTCCTAAATCATCAATCTTATAAGCAACAAGCATTGATACTTTGAAAATAAACATATAACACTCCTTTCTAGTGGGACCTAATGATGCCTATTACAACTAATATTGAATGCAACTACCATTAGTACTTTAAAAATAAACACATAACTCTCCTTCCTAATGACGCCTAGTACATCTAATCTACCTTCATGCTCCATGTTCTAAATATTTAATATTGTATGCAAATACCATTAGTTCTTTAAAAAAAACACATAACACTCCTTCCAATGGTACCTAATGGTACACGTTGCGTAAGGATAAATATATGTTGATTTTGCACAAGAAAAATTAATATATACAACATAATTGACACTCGCAATGAACAAGTAGTGCAAACTTTATCCCTTCCAATATAGGTTACTCCCTTGAATGGAACTACCATTAGTACTTTAAAAATAAACACATACCTCTCCTTCTTAATGACGCCTACTACATCTAATATACTTTCATGCTCCATGTTCTAAATCTTTAATATTGTATGCAACTACCATTGGTTCTTTAAGAAAAAAACACATAACACTCCTTCCTATGGTACCTAATGGTACACGTTGCCTAAGGATAAATATATGTTGATTTTGCACAAGAAAAAAAATATATACAACATAATCGGCACTTGCAATGAACAAGTAGTGCAAACTTTATCCCTTCCAATATAGGTTACCCCCTTGAAATATCTAGTTGTTTCCTCTTTCTAGGGTAAGTGAGCGAGGCTATCTTCATTTAATCCTAGTGAACCTAAGAAAAAGAGGTGTAAGATTGTTGCAATCTTTAAAGGTGTTGCAATTTATTAGGGCATGTAATTTTTCTGCGGATGAGGAGTCACCTTAGCAACCTAAATCGTATTCTTGCAAATTGGCTATCCAAGCTAATGGGTGACAAAGCATATGGCAAGTTTCATAAGTGACCATGGCTGACAACATTTACAGGTCTTTGCTTTGATTCCAAGCAGAACTAGAAACTTTATGGATTGAATCTTTGCTTTTAAGATTGGATGTTCAATTTCAGCCGCATCATTTCTTTGACAAATCGAAGCATTGAACCAGAGCGTAACTGATGTGGTTCCAACAGTAGCTAGAAAATATCCTAATTAAAGCTTTCCTTTCAAGATTCGATTACCAGTTGCAGCCATATCATCCTTTTGACAAACAGACTAGGAAGTCGAATCATTTGGTTCAAACTGGATGCTACTTTTATCAATCTTGCAAGTCGGTTTGTTAAATTACCACATCCATATGCAGATTAGGCTTCAGTGGATTGTAATGAGACATGGGATGGATTATAGACAATTAGGAGCCTCTTCTCCCTTAGAGGCTTGACCTTTACATATGACTTAAAACACTGTGACGCGTTGATGAGCTATTGTATCATTAAATTCAAGGCCTCCATGTAGTGACAGATCCTCTCCATAACCTCTCTCCCCTTTACGCTGCTCTACAGGAAATTTTCGGCGCAGCGCTGCTCAAATTTCTCCGCCATGGACGCCAGAGCCAAGAACGTGGCACATCGTATGCTCGTCTACTGCTTGAAGAGCACCCAGTGTGGATGCTGAGGATGCAGAGCGAACGAGCACTTCTCCTTCACTTCGATGAAATTCTTTAGAGTAACATTCCGCGTCACCGACTCCATTGATCAATTCTTGGCATCCACCACGGATGACTCAACGGAGTGGCACACATTTTAACCGATGATCTTCTGCACCCACCACGGGCTGGGGGTATTCACCGTTATCAAGCGAGTGTTGTACAGTATTCCTAAGCTCATGTCAAGAGTTCGATTCACGGTATCCACCTCCACGATATGGGAAAGTGTGGATCTGTTTTCGGGATCCATGAATTTTCTCCATCTTGCTGTGGTGATCCGTTCCGAGGGGTTCCTATAGATGTGCTCCTGTGTGTATGCCTTCACCATATTTTGTAGTTGTAGAGAACCGCTTCTTTCCCCAACAACAAAAGGCAAGACAGGGATCTCTCATTTAGCGTCTTTCACAAGATGTATATGGTGGATCAGGGTTCGATTCTTTCATTGGTGTGTGTTGACTGGCGTACCTTAGCGGGCCATGCCAGAAATCCCTTGACCTTGGTGAGCATAATATCTTTGATCCTCCATTGTCTGCAGGAAACAGGAGTGACCATTGTCCACAGGAAGTTGTTTTGCCTCCTCCTATTTTAGCAGGTGCCATGTCGTAAAACCCTGATGGCAACAACAAACGTAACCCTTAAGAGCATCACATTCCACCATTTTTTATCCTTTTTTACATCTTTTAATAAAATAAACTACAAGGGTAATTTAATAAGAATTTTTTTGCATAGGTTTCATATTAAAAAATGTCATTTATCTATAAATTTTAGATATGCGTGGCTATTATGACAGGTGGCAAGCCATGTTAGCTTAAATAAATGACCATGTGATGTAAATTTCATAATTACGTTTCGTATGAATTCCTAGTAATGAAACTACTTGGTTTTCTTCTTTGAGATTCCCATGAGGCATCAACATTGTTAGAGACACTCTTATGACCAGGTCTAAAATTGTTTTTTAAAAACTTCCACACCTTTATTGCAAATATAACAACTTAGTAAATATGGTGGAATCTATACACAAATATCTGAGACCCAATCAAGTCAGATATAGTGCATTTCAATCCCAAAATTTTCGTGGCTCCTTGGAAAATGGAGGAATGGGCTCACGATTGAATCACCTGGCCACATTCGATAGAATAAAGAATGGAACACCGATTGCAAGCAAATATTGCGATGGAGTTTAACAATTTTGACGGTCCTCTCAATCTCGACCCAAGTCATTTATATCTCAAGATTTAACATCTCCACCCTCCCATTGATATATAATTTCTTCTTTGGCGTGTTTATGTATAACCAATACGGAGTTTAATCCCCTCCATCCCGACCACATAGGCTTTCATCTCTTCTTCTTAAAGTTGTATTTTCTTTTATTTTTAAAACTAATGAGAAAAAAATAAAAAGGTAAAAATTTAACAAAATAGATTTAAGAAAATTAGCAAAGAAATCGATTGATATATGGATTTTTTCACCATAACGTCATGTTTGATGTGTTGCCATGGGCCCTAGTCTATAATGTCATCTCTATGTGGGAAATATTTGGCTTACAAGCAAGAAATGGTCATTTCAAGCTTTGTGTGACCAAGAATAATTATCATTGATTGGGCCATATTATCAAGTCAAAACATAACATCTAAGGGTAAGGGGCTCATGGGTCATGTGTGATTCCCTAGACGACCTCAAAGGCCCTATATACTACATACATAATATTTAGACAATGAGTAAGATATGTGGATCGTTTTGAGGTTTGACACACCAAGTATGGCTTTTAGTCCCTTGGCCATGATTTGATGTGAAAAGAGTTATTGGGCCAAAACATTTTTCCTTAGGGCTCATGAACTATGTGTGGGGCCTTAGGCCACCACAAATCCCTATAAAGGGAATATTGGCATGTGAGAAAGATATAGTGCCTCTTTTATGAATTTTGGTTAACCATGGATATTTTTTGTAACTTGAGCAATGGCAAGGTCAAAATACATACCCTTAGGCCATAACATTTGCATTTGGCCTATAAGCAAAATATGTTCGTAGAAGATTCTACACAGGGCATAACATAGAAATAGGAAAATACAACAATGATGGAGAATCCTTTGCATTTGTTCTTAGAAATCATGCTACCTGACATAAAATTATAAAGAAGCCACATGAGTTGATTCAATACCCAATTCTTTCCATCTTCGTTATTTTGATTCAATTCCAAATTCACTCCATCTTCAATGGTCCTATTGAAGGAAAATGCACTCATTTATTTAATGGAATGTGGAAGCTAGAAGTTGCGAGGTCATCCAGAGGCTCCATCAAAAAGAATTATCATGACTGGTACTTGAGTAATAGGTGGTTCGAGAGCCGCTTGTTATAAATCCAAAGCTTTGTAGTGTTGCGCACCCGGCCCGTTAGTCCCTATAATAGAGCAGGCTCACCCGATTCGTTCTCAGCATCCAATGATCGTATGGATTTGGCCCCTTCTCCTTGTAATTTATGTACCCTCGTAGAGTTTGAGGTATGGCTACTCATATTAGGTATCCTGGCTGGGTCTTATCCTAGTTATTCTTAATTAGTCTATCTGTGTGAATCCCTCTCATAAAACATAGTTGTAAATTCCAATATGTAGTAATACAAAATCCAATCCCAAGATAGCGATCTAAATTTTGGTGACTTAGCATCAGTAGCACCACCAACATACATATATATTATATAGTATTTAAGAGAGCAACATCTAATACAGAGACAGTAGCGGCATCAACAGCGGTAGATCTCCTAGTTTACTTTGATCCATCCCGAAAAACCAGTCTTTGAACGGCCTAGACCGAGAATCAAGACACCCACATTGCCAACTAGGCACCCTAAGAAGTCCTCATGGGAAGAATAATATTAAATCCTCTCATGACCGAATTAAATCCTCTCATGGCCGAATTGGGGATGGACCATACAGACCAAATTGATACTCATAACCCTGAATCCATAGACTGATTTAGCAAAATCCCCTTTGGGAAAAGGGTAGTTGTACATAGATCTATATTTGAAAAATCCTTCATGTTTTGCTTCGCCCCCCTATGAAACTTCATAGTTTTTAATCTATATTTTAATTTGTATAATGTATAAGAAAATAATATGTGTATATATTTAATTATATTAAATCACATAACATATGAACTATATATATTTATTTATATTAAATATTTTAACATATGAACTATAGTAACATATTTATATTAATTATATATTATTATTACATTTACGTATTTTACAATTATGAAGGTGAAAGAAGTTTATATATCATAAGGGTGTTTATAAAATATTTACCTATTTTATAAATTTGGTTAAGTATTATATTTACATTTATTACAAGTATAGTATGGATGGACCATGAATGTATGGATTTTAACATAATTCCCTAAAATGAAGCATGTTTTGTTGGGAGAAAGAAAATTGGAACAATTTCAATATTATGTTTACCTTGTGGTTTGAAATTTGTACTTGGGTGGGGTGTTTTAGAATAATCCCACTTGTTATGCATGCTTTAAATGGTAAACATATCCCATATGCTTTAAATGATGACGATGATGAACTAGATGACAATGATAGTGGTGATGTTTTTGATGATGACGATGATGGAAATGATGATGATGATCATCGTCGTCGTCATCTTTGTCATTGTCATCATGATTATCACAATATTCATCATCATCGGCATAATCATCATCCATGTCATCATCATCGCCATTGTCCTTGACATCATCATCATCATGATTATTAACATTTTCAATAGTTATTCATCATTACCTTTGGCATAAGAAATAGCATCTACCCAAAATATGTGACTAGTGGAAAAGGGTCATGGAGGACACACACAATTTATGCATGACAAATAACAACTTATTTTTTAAGATGATCAACATCATCATTCTCAGTGTATTCATCATCATTGTCATTGTATTCATCGTCATTATCATTGTCATCATCATCATCATCATCATTCATTTCATTGCCATCATAATCATCGGCAATGTCGTCATTTCCATTATCCTCCTCCTCCTCCTCATCATCCTTGTCATCGCTCTCCTCATTATCAACAACATTATCATCATCATCATAACCATCCTCAATATCATAATAATTATCCTCATTTTCATCTTCAACATCTGGGTGTAAAACTGGATGCAACAAAAGGATGCAACAAAAGTAAGCGCAACAGTGGGCACATAATGGGGTGCACCAAAAATGGATGCAAAAGGTGATGCAAAAGTGGATGCAAAAAATGATGCAATCATGGAAGCAAAACATGATGAAAAAATTGGCGCAAAAGTGGATACAACCATGGATGTAAAATTGGATACAAAATTGGATGTGAAAGTGGGTGCAACAAAAGTAGATGCAAAAGTAGATGCAAAAGTAGTCGTAACACCCAACGCAAAACCCAATGCAAAAGTGGATGCAAAAATGGATGCATAAAGGGATGCAATAATTGATGTAAAATTAGATGCAAAAAAAGATGCAAATATGGATGCAAAAGTTGAAGTAAAAGTGGGTGTAAAAGTAAGCACAAAAATGGATGTGAATTGGGACGCGACAAAAGTGGATGCAAAAGTGGATGCAATAGTAGATGCAAAAAAATACGTAAACATGGATGCAAAATGGGATGCAAAAAGGGATGAAAACGTGGGTGCAAAAGTGGATGAAAAAATGGATGCAAAAATGGCTGAAACAAAACAAGATGCAAAACTAGACTCAAAACATGATGTAAACTTTGATGCAAAACTTGGCGCATGAAGGGATGCAAAAAAAAAAGCAGAAGTGGATGCAAAAGTGGATGTAAAAAAGGATGCAAAAGTGGATGAAAAAAAGGGCGTAAAATTTGAGGCAAACATGGAGGTAAAAGGGGGCGCAACAAGAGTAGATGTACAAACTAGGCGCAAAATTAGGTGCAAAACTAGGTTGAAAACCCGTCGCAAAACCTAATGTAAAACCTGGCGCATAACTAGGTGCAAAACGCGGTGCAAATTACACCGCAATTTGCACCAAATTTAGAAAAAGGACGCAAAAAAATGCCTAAAATAGCACCAACCCGTGAAATTTCTCCTTTTTGTCCAAAAAAAGAAGAAAAATACACTAAAAGATGGTCTAGACGCAAAAAAGGATGCAAAAAGAGACGCTAAATCAAGTTTTTGTTGTAGTGGAGAAACCCTAAATACTAAAACTGCTAAGTTTTTGTACAGTTTCTATATTCTGAGATTGGCGAAGTCTCAAAAGCTGAAAATTGCAGGGGCCGAATAAAAAATCCTGATGAAAACTGTGTCCAAAAATCAGCCTCAGATTCGCTATCTTCTGGGAGATATGATCTCTCAAAGTTAGGGTTCCAGCCTCTTCCAGAAATCATCCATAAACAGGACACCTGGGGCGATCTACAATATTTTGGGCTACAGAGGTCCAAATGGAATTCTTGAAGATGTTCCAGAAAGGGAACGGACTTTAATTTCAATGGTCCAAATATTAGCCTCAGAAGATGAACCAGTGACACGTGGAATTCCACACAACTTCGTTGTTTTGAACAGTCCCGTAACAGGTCACCTTGGGAAAATGATCATAAATCCCAAATGGTGAAACCAATTCTGATGAAACCTATGGTGTTGGATCAGGGACATGCGAGGTTACCACAATATGAAATTTTAGATACAGAGGAGCATCAATTTCACAGATATCATAGAAACAGTAATAGGCATTTATGTAGAAAAAATCAGAAAATTAGGGCTTCCTGTTCCAGGAGCTTCCCTCCACTGTTTTCAAAAAAGGAGTACATTGGACAGATCCATTTGAAGAGATCTATCTATTTATTCAATCAGATCTGAAATATTCCAAGTTTTGAAAATTAGGGTTTCTGTGACAAACCCTAGATCAGCGAACTCCGGGACAAGGACGAACATCTCAAATCGGTAAGATCTAATCCTTTGCTATTTCCATTTGAGGTTCTCATTTCAATATGATATATCACATCAGCTTGGTGACAAGCTTGGGGAAGTTGACAACTTCCAAGCCTGGAAGTATATGATCTCTCTGAAGAAAATGGATTGGACACCTACATGAGTATAGAGGTTCCAGTTTCAGAGGGAGATGAGGTTAGAAGCCTTTCACAAGAAGAACTTGGTCAAGGCCAAAGAAGACATCATGCTCATGCTGCAGAGGATGATGAACCTGTCGAGCACCCAATATGCAAGTAGATTATTATCAACATACAGAGTGTACAAGATTTATTGTCAACCCGAGAAAGTCTTTTATTTCAAGGCTATCGTGCAAAATATATGCAAGTACAATTTATACCTGACATTGTTATCTATTGGTATGCAATCGTAAATGTTTGTAAACTAGATCACACGTAAATGTTTGTAAACTAGATCACACCTGCTTGAAAGTAAATCAATCCTCAGCCTATTCAGAAAATCACACTGTAAATCTAATCACACTTCAACAAAATAAATTGTCATGAAACAAGATCTAATTGCGTACATCTAAAAGAATTGTTATGTTGGCCAACGATCTACCAAAACGAATTAATAGAAGAATACTATGGAAAATCAAATGAACAAACACATGAACTGAATAATAAAATAACCATGATAAATCCAATGCATGAAACCATGAATTAACAAATAAACAAATCTACAAAATGAAACACTTACAATCAACATTACCAGTATCTGCTCAGGGAAGAGGGCCTTTCCTCCACTGAGCAGATCTGGATCTCCACAATAAAAGTCTACAACTCCAGAATTAAGAAACTACCAGCATGTATTATCATAATGGAAGAATTACAACAGATCTGGATCAAATCCTACATCATAACATTATGTTCTCTCCTATCTTACATCTATCATCCATCTCCTATTCTGCCTAATCTATCATCTATTAATCTCCCCTCAATCCTCTCTTCTCAATGAGATTGATTACATATTTATACATAAAATTATCTCCTGAAAATGAATAACTGAGCCCCTAACTTGTGATCTGCAATAGCTGGAACACGACTGTAACTGTTGGCAACTTTGGAACCGACCGCAACACCAAATCTAGAAAATACCCTCTCGAAGAACTACCTGCATATCGCAAACCGTAGCTTTGTTTGGAGATTTCCTCGCGAGCCAGGTAAATGAGGATGTTACGCACAAAACCCATGGCTCGGATTCTTGAGATTCATTTCCATCTGCCCGCAAATCAAGATGCGAATCAAGGTTTTCTTATGTGGCATGCGTTTTTTGTTAAGGCTGTAATAGCTGGCTATGAGTGTCCTGTACGTGACAACTCACTCTACAAACCATCATTAGTAAAATTATGCATAATAGTATTTTAATTCATCAAAGATAAAGGAAAATAATCATTATTAACCACTTTAAAACATCAATGGAAGTAGTAGCTGTTCAATTCGTAGCTGCAACAAATGGATGAAAAATGGAATGATAAATGAGAAATAATGGTAAAAAATGGATGAAAGATATGTCGATAAGTGATGGAAAAATAGACAATTCCAGAGCCTGACATCTCCCCCAAACTGAACATGTTGCATGTCCTCATGCAACCTAATACCTATGTAGCATCCAACTTGAGAAAAACTCATTCACTTGTTCCTTCAGTTTACCATTCGCACAGCTGCAGCTAGAAGAAATAGAGAGATTAACACAAATTGGCAGAGTCACTTAGTGGAGGATTTAGCAGAAAATTTGGCAGATTCGCAGCTCTTTAGTAGAAATTTGGCAAAGTCACAGCTTATTTTAGCAGAGAATTTGGTGAAGGTTTTAGTGAAGATTTTGGCGGAACAGCTCTAAATGTAGCGGCAAATTTGGCGGAGTCAACTTATTTTAGCAGAGAAGTTGGCGAAGGTTTTAGCGACAAATTTAGCAGAACAACGCTAAATTTAGCGGCAAATTTGGTGGACTCACAGCTACCGGAAAATATGTCGTAGCCGCCGAAAAATATGTCGTAGCCGCCGAAAAATATCTTGCAGCCGCCGGAAAATATGTTGCAGCTACCGGAAAACAGGCAACTGCCGGAAAACGAGAAACGACAATATTTTACGGCGTTTTAGCCTTTTTGAATGGGAAACTTCTGAAGCAATTTTCTCCCAAACGACGAACTGGGTTGGGCTGGAATTTTTCAGGAAGGTAGAAACCACTATAATGCATCTCCACGCCAAAATTAGACAAACCCACATCACGGATTTCGAGAAAAATATGAATTTGATGTAGGTTATTATGGCCATTTTTTCAAAAACCGTGCACTGGATTCAGCTGAAACTTTCCATGGTTGTTCTTCATGATGTTATGCATCTCCTGTCCAAATTTCATGAGGATCCAACTTACCAATTGAAAGATATGCCCAAATCAAATTCTGTACTTTTGAACATGAAAACAATGTATTGCAGCTGAACTTCCAGAGCCAATATTTCAAAAACTACAAACTGGGTTGGCCTGAAATTTTTCAAGCAGGTAAGTACCATTATATTGCATCTCCTCACCAAAAATTATATGAACCCACATCACGGATTTCAATAAAAATGCGAATTGGATTTGGGTTATGATAGTCATTTTCTCGAAAACCGTACACTGGATTGAGCTGAAGCTTGCCACGGTTGTTCATCATGCTGCTATGCATTCCCTGTACAACTTTCATGAGGATCCAATTTGTGGTTTGTGAGATATCCTTAAATCAAATTCTTCATTTTTGCCAGCTATGAATGAATAAAAAAAAATCAATATGCACAAAAATGTCAAAAACCACTCCCCCAAACTGAATATGTTGCATGTCCTCATGCAAAAGAGGAGTTGTCATCTTAGTTGTGAAGAACCATTTCCCCCAAACTGAGTATCTTACCTTCCATTCATGAATTCAAGTGAACATTGGGACTGTTGTTCTCTTGTATCTGCACTATCACTGTCAACATCCAATTTTTGTATATGTGCTAGCTGGAAACACATCCTTGACTTATAAAAATGACTGTAGGCTGCCTGAAAAATGACTGTATGCTATTTGAAATTGACTGTGTGAGCTTGATTTTTTTTATTCCCCATGGTTGTAGTTAAGTGCTCATAATAAAATAAAATGACAATGCACAAGAAATCTTCATACCAGCAAGAGATCGCATTTACAAATTTCCTTTTATGATGACCCAAGCTGCTCAAATACCATCTGATAATCACAGAATTTGTAGACCCTCCACATGTCACAAGTGCCCAAAAAAATACCAGTGATCTTCACAAGCCAAACTCACTACACGCATTATCATTCATGGGAAATAAAAGAGTTTTAGAACCATTTTCTCATCAAATTCATGGCAAATTCTATTGCAATAAACCACAATAAATTTCATCCATTCTCATGGTTGAATGAAGGCTGCTAAAATTTTCTTTGGTTATGCCCTTATCGTGGAGTGCTTTGTAACACTTCAAATAATGCCAAACATTCTTTTGCACATTCCACAACAATCAAACTCAATTCATAAATTCTGTCAACTTTGACAAATGACCAATGTGGAGAGTAATCATTACCTTCATGCTGCTGAGATACACTTCACATCAGACCTTAAAAATGCTGCTACAGATTTCCATTGTGGATGTATCATGCTCATGCTCATGCTCAAGACTTATGAAGATGTGAACCATTATGTGCACCACTGAACAAAGAAAACAAATCAAAGAAATTATGCCTTTGTTTTCTATCGTGCTTGTGTGATAGCATACTCTTGAGAAGGAATTACTTCTACATCAATTTTTCATGTTGTAGGTTCTTGTGTTCAGCCTATCCTTCTCCTTCAAGATGTGTATTAGCTACTTTATTTCTCCTTATTATTTTTTTATATGGTAATAGAGCACCGTTTCTTACTGCTGGTTCTTGTGTGGCAACAGCAAGACTTTGTTTCTTACTGCTGGTTCTTGTGTGGTAGCAGCAAAAATTCCTATTGTTGGTTCTTGTGTGACAACAATAAGATATCCCCTTTTTTTTGTATGCTTGGTCAGTTGGGTTGGTGAGATGTTGGGTTGGAATTTGAAGTGGATGCGCATGAATAATGACGCGTTAAAACTGAGTGGGAAATGATGGGAATGGATGGACATAATAGGCTATTTAGAAAATGGAAATGGCTAATGCTTAGTGGTTCTTCATGACATTTCTCCAAATCTTTAATAAATCAAAAACTCATGCTATTTTACCTCAAGTTTTACCTCCATAGAATCCTTGGTTGACATAAATGGACTGGTGTATGCTGGAGCTATGTAGGCTGATCTGATGCTGAGACATATGTATATGAGAGCTGGAACTGGATGGGACTGAATTTGATCCATGATGTTGTGCCGGTTGCATGTAAGTCTAACTGCTGAGACAATTAATGAGCATAAATTCTACCATAAAAGCAGAAAGTCCTTTCTCTTATTCTGAAAATCAACTGCTGAACTGAAAATGGAAAGGAATTGTAAAACTACTGAACACATGATGCTGCAAATCATTGTTGAAACCATTAGATTACATAATCTTCAGCTG
>LPNX011013053.1:181997-223566 GCA_001517045.1 Pseudotsuga menziesii
ACTTATAGGAAAGATGGCGTACATAATCGCGTACAAGCAAAGAAGAATGAATACTTGTTCCAAAGAACAAGTGACGACAGTTCAAAGACAAAGAATAATATGACGAGTGCAGTGACATCATTGATGCAGAACCTTCCAGTCACCAAGAAGAAAGGGAAGACCAGTTCAAGAAGAATAATGTCTGGGTGCAGTATCGAGACCTGAAGAGAAGTTCATAGTTCCATCATGCAGTAGATGGAAACATCATGGGATACAAAGCAAGATTCGTAGCACGAGGCTTCTCATGAAAAGAAGGCCTAGACTACGAAGAGACATTTGCAGCCAGTAAGAGTTTAAACACATACATGATGAGCCTAATGAAGATCTTAACCTTTGCTACAAGGTTGAAGATGTAACTCTATACACTAGATAATCACATAGAAGATTAGTAGCATAGGAAGCTACTTGTCACTCCGGTACAGAATGTTTCAGTGCATAGAGTACAGGAGACAGAGGGAGTATGATGCTCCGTTTCAGAGGGAGTGACTACAGAATATCTTGAGGTTCGACATGGTACAACAGGATGGGCATATTACTGATGACTCTAGGATTTACTAAGAGTAAAGTGGATTCCAAACTTTGCTTCAAGGTTGAAGGCAGAAGACCAGTGATGTTCCTGTTATGTGTCGATGCACTATTGGTCTAGGCATGGAGGTGTGGCAGAGTACAGATGGAATCTTCCTTGGACAAGGGAAGTATGCAGTAGAGATCCTGAAGAGATTTGGGATGATGGACTACAAGGCTTTGGCTACACCTATGGTATCGAACTTGAAGCTATTGAGTGATGCTTCTTCAAAGTCGGTTGATGCTACAATGTATCGTCAGATGATTGGGTCATTTATGTACCTGACGAACATGAGACCAGATATTTGCTTTGCTGTGAACACCTTGAGCTAGTACTTGACAGATCCAAGAAGTGTTCACTTGATTGCTGCAAAGCATATTCTGAGGTACCTGAAGGGTATAATTGATTATGGGCTCAAGTACGATGCGAATCAGAAGATTAACCTGGAGGGTTATGTTGATTCTGATTGGGCAGGCAGTGCCGTCGACAGGAAGAGTACTTCTGGATGTTGCTTCAATATGGGATCAGGTGTGATCTCTTGGTTTAGTAGGAAGCAATCCTGTGTGGCACTGAGTACAGCTGAAGCAGAGTATGTCGCAGCTTGTTCAACTAGTTGTGAGGCAGTATGGTTGCGGAAGCTACTGTTGGATATATTTGATCTCCCATTGGATGCTACTTGTATACATTGTGACAACAGTTGTCAGAGAATCCAGTGTTCCATGATAGGTCAAAGCATATCAAGATCAAATATCACTATATCAGGGATATGGTGCAGAGAGGAGCAGTGAAGCTCCTGTATGTTGCGACGGAGGAACATATAGCTGATGTATTGACGAAGCCATTGGCTAGGCTGAAGTTCGAGTACTTCAGAGAGAGACTTGGTGTTCTCCAGATCGAGGCTTCCTCCCAGAGACAGTGATGAGACCCATAGCCATTCTGACATGGTGAGAGGATTGGTTCCTTCCATGGTTAGATGTAAGGGCTGCGCCATTCTGTCATGGTGAGAGGATTGGTTCCTTCCATGACTGATATGAGTGCTAAGATCCATAGCCATTCTGACAAGCAGGTCAGATGTAAGGGTTGAGACATTCTGTCATGGTGAGAGGGTTGCTCCCTTCCATGTCAGATATAAGTGCTAGCCATTCTGTCGAGTAGGATAGATGTAAGGGCAGTTGCCATTCTAGGAATGGAGGCACCTGGTCAGTTACCAGGATCACTCAGTGTAAAAACTTAGTAGCCATTCTGATGTGATAGAGGGATGTGTTCCCACTTGATCAGATGTAAGGGCTAAACCATTCTTCTCATGGCTAAAGGATTAAGTTCCTTCCATGTCAGATGTGAGTGTTTGCCATTCTGATGAGCAGGTCAGATGTAAGGGCAACTGCCATTCTCTAGGAGAATGGAGGTGCCTGGTCAGTTACTAGGTAGCTTAGTCGAGGAGGACTGGGGGCCATTCTAATATGATTGTTGGGATGTGTTCCCCTCATGATCATATGTGAGTGCATGCCCTTCCATGATTGTGAGCAGGATGTGTTCCCGCCTGGATGGATGTAAGTGCTGAGCCTTGTCACAGATGATAGTAGGTGTGTCCTATCATGCTGGTGACTGTAAGTGCAATTCCTTTTCACAGATGGTAGTAGGTGTGTCCTACCATGCTGGTGATTGTAAGTGCAGAGCCTTTCCACAGATGGTAGTAGGTGTGTCCTACCATGCTGGTGATTATAAGTGCTGAGCCTTTCCACAGATGGCAGTAGGTGTGTCCTACCATTCTGGCGGATGTGAGCATTGTTCCTTTCCACAGATGATAGTAGGTGTTTTCTATCATGTTGGTGGTTGTAAGTGCTAATCCATTTCACAGATGATAGTAGGTGTGTCCTATCATGCTGGTGAATGTGAGTGCTGGGCCTTTCTGATGGGATTGTAGTTTACTACATGATCAGATGTGAGTGATGGGCGTGCCTTTCTGATGAGAAAGTCAGATATAAGTGCTGGGAGAATACCTACATGAGGGTAGGCCTACAACCAGAATGAAAAAGGGTTGGCTCTGTAGAACTTCCTATGATGAGAATAATCATGAGATAGCACTAGTGTTGATCCAGATTGAGTGATGATCCAGATCCAGTAATGATGATCCAGCAGTAGTGATCCAGATCAAGTGATGATCCAGATCTAGTCCAGTGATGATGATCCAGATCCAGTCCAGTGATGATGATCCAGATCGAGAGATGATCCAGATCAAGAGATGATCCAGATCTAATGATGACTTGAAGATGAAGATGACTTCAAGACGAAGATGACTTGAAGACGAGATGATCCAGCTGATATAGAGAAGAAGACCAGTGCTGAGAATTGCGTCGAAAGAATACCTTCCTAGTTAAGAGGGAGTGTTGATGTATATGTAACTATGGAATGTATTCTTCTATGTATCTTATGTATTGTAACCCAATGTTTATTCCGGGATGTTTCTATTATGTATTTGAGTCATGTGGTCATGCCCCGATGTTTCGATCAGGAGGATTAACAATGTAATCAAGTCATATCAAGTCATTAGGTAAGTCCCCACAGTTTCGGGGCACTCGAGTTATTATACACGAATTAAGGTGTAGGCTCGAGTAGTAATTGTTAGGGCTAACCTACGTGTGAAAATGCAATTCAAGTGAACGGATGAATATAAATAGAGAGTGAGAGTCTCTCTATTTATCACTTATGAAATACATCAATTTCTCTCCCAAGTGTGGCACACTACTGAAGAAGGAAATTTTGGGACTAGATAGAAGACAGAAGACTACTGATGTTTTGGGAGATCTCTTACTGTTTTGGTGTTGATTCTATCTTAGAGGAAGTTGCGGGGTTTTCTCCTTTATGGTTTCCCCGAGGAAAACTCTTTGTGTCTCTTGTCTCTTGTGATGTGCTTATGTTTTATTGCTGTACTTGTTATTCTCTCAGTGAAACGATCCTAAGATCTTAATGCTAGCTTAATGTGATGAAAAACTAACAGACCTTCCCTGTGCTACCACGGAATCTGAGCCCAGCGATTCATTTCCAAATGATTTCCTATTCCTAATTAGCACTGCTGATCCTTGGTATGGAGATTTTCTGATTTATCTCCTAGCCCAATGTTTTCAGCCACATCTATCTTGTAATGATCGTCGCCGCATTCGTCACCGCGCGAAGTACTATCTTATCTTACATGATACCTTGTATAGACGTGGGATTGACTCCATTCTTTGGTGATGCCTCACTCATGAGGAGGCTGAACACGTGTTGAATGATTTCCACTCTAGAGCATGTGGCAGTTATTTATCTAGGATGGCTGCATCCCAGAAAATCCTTCGCACTGGATATTTCTAGCCTTCTATCTTCAAAGACTATCATGAGGCTGTTAAGAAATGCCCACCTTGCCAACATTTTTATCCCAAAAAGCACACCCATCCTGCTCCGCTTCACCTCGTCATTGCTATTGGCCCTTTTGCCAAATGGGGGATTGACGTTATGCATTGTAAGCCTACCTCAGCCGGGGGGCATGGTTACATCATCGTAGCCATGGATTATTTCACAAAATGGGATGAGGCCATGCCTGCATATGAAAAAGATGGTAAGACTACCTCTCTCTTCTTGTTCAATCATATCATAGCTAGATTTGGAGTTATGCAGTCCATCGTCACTTATCACGGATCTCATTTCTGTAATCAAATGATGGATGAATTGAGTGCCGAGATAGGTTTTTGCCATGAAAACTCTACGTCGTATTATCCGCAAGCTAATGGTCAGATAGAGGCCATTAACAAGGTTTTGAAAAATATGCTTCGTCGGATGGTTGGAGATCATAAATCCAATTGGCATCTCATTCTTTTTTACTCTCTTTGGGCTTATCGAACTTCCGTGAAAACAACTACTGGTTTCACGCCATTATAGCTTGTCTATGGACTTGAAGCTGTCTTGTCGATCCAATGTCAGATTCCATCTTTACAACTTGTCGTCGAAATTCTACCAGACACTTCTGTAGAGGAAGCGATATTTTTGTACTTAAATAACCTTGATGAGACTGATAGATATGCTGCCTTGGCTAATGAGGCACATAAGAAACGCGTTGAGGCGCAGTACGATAATTCCATCCAGCCTCGTGTTTTCAATGAGGGTGACCTAGTTTCGACTTATGACTAGAGATATGACAAGCTAGGGAAGGGTAAGTTTGAGTCCATGTGGTATGGAACTTTCATTATTTCCAAGGTGTTAGAGAAAGGAGCCTATGATTTAGTTGATTATGATGGAATCCCTTTGGGGAAACCTCACAATGGGTTGTACCTGAAAAGGTACTATGCCTAGGTTTTCTTGGATGGTATCTTGTATATATGTATATTGATTGACTTTCAGTGTGCTTTTAGTATTTTCAAGATGGTTTTGAGTTTAGTGTCCGCATCTATTTATACCATGTTTTGGTCATGCAGATGGCTTTCTATGGCTTCGTTGATGGTGCGTGCCGCCACACCTTGAATCTAGCCTCGACTGCTTGGGTTCTCTATTCCCCAGCTGAACATTTGGTTAGTTCAGGAGTGGTTTGTTTAGGTCTTGCTACTAATAACATCGCTGAGTATGAAGCGGTCATCGATATTCTGACTGAAGCCGCCTCCCAGGATTTCCATGATCTAGTAGTTTTGATGGACTCTCAGCTCGTGGTTTGTCATTTGAACCATGTCTACACTATTAGGAACTCGGTGCTTCTCTGCCTCTTCCGGAGGGTACGTCTGTTAGAAATATCATTTGGAACCATTACATATAGGCATATCCCTCGGGAACATAATGTAGTTGCCGACTCATTGGCTAACTACATCCTAGATTGGCATATTGCCCATTCATGATGCTAAATCAAACATGGTACATTGTAAATAAACATTTAAAGACACAAAGAACTCATAGAAAATGCATTTATCCATTTGAGACATATAAACACCGTGTAAAAGTCTGTATATATATATATACGAAAATGTTTTACAAAAATAAGTCTCGAGACCTCATCTGAAGCATGTAGGATTTCAGGAAAAATCATCATAAAAAAAATCATGAAGCTATCAGCTTTCAGTATACATGTCTCATCCACTAATGGTGCTCATGATAGCACATCACTGCTTGAGCCACCCTACATAGTAGCCTGCTGAATCGGCCTGGTACTCCTACCGTAGATCTCTGATATCTAGTTGGGAGGTCATCTATATCAGCATCTGGGATATCCAGAGTCAACCTCTCTAGGTTGCACGAAGCGAGCCCCGGCTGGTCTATCTAATGGAGATTCTCCTCCAGGCCTCGCTGCTCAAACATCTGCATGAAGACAAATAGGTCTCGTCACTTATCAAAAAAAATATATAAAACATAAAAAACATAAAAAAATTTTCCATTATTAGGGTTTCTTTCTTCTCACAAATGTCACCCCACTTCCCTCCAGGTGGGAGTGGCAGGTCAGGATCGCCTGTAAAATCTGTGCATGCATAGGCATAATCCTCGACCATGAGCATCTGATCACGTAGCCATCTGAAGAAATGATCATTGAACTTCACTCTGCCCCTACACGCTCCTATGCGAGCCATGACCTGAACCCACCTCAGCATACGGGGGTCACGTGCTCTCAGACTCTGGAAAGTCACTTGGGGCCTAATCTGGGGGACCCACTCAAAGAAGAAGAAAGCTAATATGGAACCAAATCCGAACTGCTTCAGCTCTCCCTATCGACATTTAGTCAACTCATCCTTGAAGATCGGAAGAAATGCTTCCGCCCAGTTGAACACGATATGTGCCATGGCCTCTAAGGCATACAACATATGTGCCCTGGAAGCCTGATGCATGCCCTGGGTCCCTGCCACCCCTTACATGGTGAATAGGACAATCCTTAGAGCCCTATCTATCACTGCACTGATGGGGATTTTCTTCCCTGATATACCTGTACCTGGTGTGCAGTGTCGATATATGAGCTCTCTGGTGGTAATGTCCTTGCCACGAGAACCTATCAGTGAGATGGGGGCACCTCGTCTCGATAGGCCAGTCAAGAAGTAGATATCCTCTACCTCCACTGTAAGTATGTGTGCCCCCACCTCGAAATACTGTTGTTCTGGATTCCACATTCTCAGTATGTGCTCCAGTAGTCTCTCATGGAACACCATGCTTGGTGTCTGGAAGAACTTTAATAGCCCACAGTTTCGAAGTGTGGCAATGCAAACCAAATTCCTTTCAATAGCAGCATCCTCATCATCATGTGTTCTTTCCTTCCATATCACCATATTTTGGAAGCCTGGACTTGTCAAAAACAACAATGGTATGCATTAATATCATCCTTGAGTCATTGAAAATCAAAAGAATGAGTAAATTATGCTCATATCACTTGTTTAACTTCTCCACGGTCGGCACTTCCTGTTCCCCATCGGAGACAGGCGGTGGCACCACCTGTCCACCATATTTTTGGTGCGGTTCTCAGGTGGTACCGCCTATCCCACAAGGGGTAGTCGTGGTGCCCGCAAATTGGATTTTAGGGCTTGCCAAATAGGCCTAAAACCCCACCAAATCCAAAAATAAAATCTATGAAATGAAATATAAGGGTCTTAGCTATTACCTGCAACTGATGAGACTAAAAACGGATAGTGGAAACTCCCGGTATCAGCTGTGGAAGATCTGGATAGAAAATGCTCCAAGTGCTCTCTACTAGAGGTAAATAGCGAAATGTTCAGTTTTTTACTATTTACTTGCCTTATATAGACATTTTTTGGGTCTGACTTGCTATAATTTTGATATTACATCATGTTTTGGTCGAAATCTATTTGTCATAATCCCTTAATGTTGATTTTGGATGCATTTAACACTTGTTTATGAGTCGTCTGCAGGTTGACTTTAGTAAAATCTTTGGAAAGTTTGTTTATGGCTTTTTCATACTTTCACAAAACAAAAAAGGTCATTGAGTATTTATTATGATACTTTTTCACGCTCGTTAAAATCTAGTATCAAATTTCTAAGTCCAGTTCAAGTTTCTTTCCAGGCTCGTAAAATACAACATTATGTAAATAAACGTCATGGAGTCTTCTTTTCACGTCTTTTTTCAAACTCCTAAAACATGAAAAGATAGTCGAGTCCGTTTCTGAATCTTTCCAGGCTTTTAAAAAGTGACATTATGTAAAGAAACCTCATGGAGTTCTCTTTAAACCCTTTTCAAGCTCCCTAAATACGAAAATATCGTCGAGCGATCTTGTCTTCTTCATGCTTGTTAAAGTATTTGAAGAGTCATCCGTCTAACAGTAGGTTATCTCTTTCTCGGTTTGGATAGGACTATTTATGAGAAAGGAACACTCAAGCCAATCATGACTAGAAGAGTTCTCTAAGGTATGATTTTACACTTTTTTGGGCCTTAGAGACTAAATCATACGAAAAAGGACCCCCATGGAGTCTTCTTTCGTATTCGTTCAGAATTTCTAAACATGAACGGTACCTAGTTTTTTTTTTCAGTGGACTCATTAAAAATTAAACATTGAGAGACCCATTTTGGGAATGAACCCATCCTCTCTCATGTTCGTAAAACATTTGAGACTAGACTTGTCTTCTAAAAAGTTATATCGAGTGTTTCTTACCCTCTTTGAACTCATAAAACCGAAAAGAGGCACTCATCAATCATGATGGGGGAAATGGGAAGGGAATCATTTTGCAAATAATGGCAGTTGTTTGTTGTTACCTTTGAACATGGAACTTGTCTGTACAATCATGTCAGTCAATTGGGTATTTAGCTAATCTCCATGATGATCCACTTTCATGAGTCATGCCAATCTTTTAAGTCTTTCAAAATAATGCATTGTCCACTATTGCATTGTGTATCTGTCCTGTCTAGTCATGCTGCCAAGTCATTTTTTCATGTCGCCTGATGTTCAAAGGGGATCTAAAGAAGTTTTACCTCTGCAGTCTACACTGTCTTTGTGTCAGTATCTTTGAGTCAGTCATATGGTTACTACATCTACATCATTCCAGAACTATGTTCTGAGTTTCATGTCGTCAATGTGGGACTCATCATGGCCCTCCTTCTACGAGACTATTCCTGTCGACATCAGCTCATCATCCAGGAAATAGTCTTAGAAACAATTATTAGTACCTTGAGATCTATATTCATTAATGATAGATTCTCTCGCTTTCAACAAAGGTTCACATCATTAACCTTTGATCGATAGAATCCACTGGGTGTTCGACATCAGGACATCTATTCACAATTAGTAGATTGTACTAGTGTACCTTGGGAATCATTGACATTAATGGTGATCTCCCTCGCACTTTTTAATGGTTCACATCATTAACTGGTAATCAAGTGGTTTCTACCATGCTCGACTTCAGATCATTGTAATCACATGGATAGAATCGTACTTTGTGGAAGATGAGACGAAGACCCTAGGCATTTTTTTAAAAGCGCTCATTGCTTTTCCCCAGGTTGCGATGGATTTTTGTATATCGAGCATGGATCCAAATTTGTATGGTCGTGGATATGCCCAAATTTGCGTCTCTATGATATAGATCTACGTTGTATGTCTGGTAGCTATGTCCAAGTTTGAGTCCTCTATCACATGGATCTACATTTTATTCTAGTAGCCATGCTTGTTTATTCCACTCATGGATTTGCCTTGTATCAGTCTGTAGCTATGAGTTTGGTTACTTGTGTCTATGAGTCAACATACTGATGTACTATAGATGCCTACTTGACTGCATGCTCCGATCGAGCCAACATTTTCATCTCCTGGAAACGACTTGTTCTCAAAGCTCTTGCTTATCGTATCACTCTAAGACTCATGCTTTGGGGGGCATTCTATTATACCAAAATCCTGTCACCATCATGTGATAAGACCTTTTGACATACCTACTTGCCCTGAATCCCAGCTTCTCAAGTGAAGACTAAATGATTTTTTATCAGTCTATCATACAAATTCCCAGCACCGCGCATGCCCCTTTATCCAGGAGCGGTACCCCTGCTCGCACCGCCTTTCATAGGTTGTCCACAAGCGGTGCCACCGCCCATTTCCCTTGTCCCATAGGCAGTTATTACTAGAACCGCTCCGTCATAGAAGGAGAAGCGTGGTATCCTGGGTGAAAAGGGAAAAATAGAATCTTCTTGAGGCTTCTAGATGATAAGCCTCGAGATATCCCTTATCCCTACTATGGTGGGTTGGTTGATCTCGAGATCCCTCATCCTAGGATCTTAAAGCCCACCTCATCCACTAATTTCTCAACCATCTCTATCCATTAAAGCCCTATAAATATGAGCTCATAGCCATGGTTGAGGGGAGAACATTGAAGGTGTTGTTATGCTGTTGGATAGATTCTTGGCCCAAGATCATTTGGAGAGAGAATAGAGAGCTAGAGTTAGAGCTTTTTGGGATGAAGAGCTGGTTTCATGGAGATGCATGTCAACACTAAGGCTTGGTTTTAAACTTCTTCATATTTCTAATGCAAGTTGATTTTCTATCCCATATATATAATTTATTTATGTTTGATTTTAGATATATATTTCTAGATTCCTTAATCACTAGCATAGATTAGTAGATCATATTCTGGTTTCTTTGATTCATTTCGTATTGAGCTTGATTGCAGGTACACAGGTGAACTATCAAAGCCTTGTATTCCAGATATCTACAGTGTCTAGGGAGAGTTATTAGCATCTGTGATCTATTTGTTCTGGATCTTTACCATTCATACCAGTGGAACACCTTGCTGTCAGCAAGAGGTGAAATATTCCAGCTAACAATTCACTCAACAATAGACAGCTATGCACAGTAAAACACAAGCTTAAACAGACAACAATGACCATAATGCACTCCCACATGGGCTTAAAAGGTTAAAAAACAAATGTCAGCACACAATAAATGGACCTCGAGTGAAAACACCATTGGCACCAAAAAAGCGATGCATTGGAAGTGATCCCAAGAGAGGAAACGATTGCTTCAAGAAAAAGATCAAAAAGGATTCAAAGCATCTCGGGAAGCTACATACTTGTATTACCAGGATGGGGCAATGATTGAGGATTTAATCAGCAGAATAACCCGCTATCCATATGCAACAGAATCAAGAGACTCTTCAAAAAGGCTATCGGTTGCACATCAACTTGCGCATCCAAAGCGTCGACAAAGAACTTAGAAAAAAACCTTGTGGAAGACTTAGGAACAAACATTCGCAATGGTGGGAGGGTCAAAACATAAGAATATTCCGCAAGCATCAGAAAATAAATCAACAAGCCAATCCGGTGCGTCGAAGAAACTATTGGAAATCATCCGAAAGGAATCATAAACTTTTCTCTGATACATCGATACCATATACATGAGTTCAACCGACGAATCGGCAAAATCTCATGAGTCTTCCAGAAAGAACTCAAGAAGAAAAGGTTCGGTAAGTAAAAAAATAACTCTTCTGCTACATCAGATAAAATCCATGAGTTCATCCGATACATCCGATACAAAAATTCAGCTTACAACAGAAGAACTAAGTTAGGAAGAAATTTTTCGAGGGTAAGGTAAACTTTCAAGGCTTGAAAGCTAGGGTTTCAAAAAAGGGGGGCCCTAAAACATAAAAATTTTGGGGTGGTGGTTGCAACAGAAATAGGGGGGTTGTTTAAAACCTCCACCAAAATTCAAATTTTTGGGACTTTTGAGGGGGTTTTTTAAGAACCTCCCCCAAAGACCTAAAAATACTTTTGGGAGGGGGGGGTGGTGTTAGCAAAACTGTCCCCAAAAGCGTATTTTTTTGTAGTGTAAGCTATGGGATGAAGCCATTAAATGTTCTACATATATCCAAAATAGATATCCTCACAAATATTTGGATGGAAAGCACCATATGAGGCTTGGATGGGTCACAAGCCAAGTGTTTCTCATTTTAGGGTCTTTGTCTCAAAGGATTCGGCTAGGATTACTCTAGAGAAGAGAAAGGGCTTGCAATCTCAAAGAAAGGATTCCATGATGGTTGGATATGATGAATATGCAAATGGATACAAGCTATTTGATCCATCATCTTAAAAGATCTTGATTGAAAGGAGTGTGCAATTCGAAGAAGAACTCATGGAGGAGACCGGACTTTCTCAAGGTGAATGATCACATCCTCCACTCCAAGATGAAGCAAGTGATTATTATTTTTATGATATTTCGAATTATGATATTTCTGAAGATGATTATGAAATGTATTCATATCTTGGCTCACCCACTCGACCCAAATGGGTTGAGAATACTCTTGAAGCAGTAGGAAATCTAGATGGCAATCCACTAGATCTTAGGAAAACTAGATCACAATTTCACACTGCTTTCTCTGCATGTGAAGTGAATACTGATGAGAAATTATTCATGATGGTTGTATCTGATCCTAAATCATATTAGGAATCATCACTTGACCCAATATAGAAAACAACCATGCAAGAAGAATTCAACTCTTTACAGGAAAATGAGAGTTGGGAATTGGTTAACTCTCCCTCCAAGAGAAAACTAATGCAATGTAAATGGGTATATAGGAACAAAGTGGCTTTTGATGGTTCTAAAATCAAGTATAAGGCCAGTATGGTTGCTAAATTCTTCTCTCAAGTCCAAGGAGTGGACTATACATAAACATTTTCATTGGTTGCAAAGATGGACTCTATCAGGATAGTTTTAATCATTGTTTCATCTAAGCGCTAGAAGGTTCAACATATGGATGTGGATAGTGCATTTATTCATGTTGAAATTCAAGAGGAGATATATATGTAACTATGCATTTTTAATTAAATAACCCAACCAACTAAGTTCTTTTCAACCAAATTGAGAAGGGGCATGATTCCTAAGGGTAAGGACGGGGGGAGTGCTGAATCTTGAGCCATGGGGAAAAAACCATGTGCCACCACTCTTTTGCTCACCTTCCCTTGTCTCATCCAACCACCACCTTAGTTATTCTGTTGTTAGTTGGGGAAGCTGTTGGCTGGTAGAAAAAACACTACTACGCCCATGCTTGCTCTCTTTCCATGACGTGCCTTTTGGGTTGCAGATGGTCTATCCACTATCCTGATCATGAGTCTGTTCATTTTTCCCTCACACTGAGTGGAGTTAAAAGGGGGCCACAATTAATTGACTGGGGTTCGTTCTCCTCTGCCTCACAGATTTCTAGCTTGTGGTTCTATGGGTTGCATCCTTTTCCCTCATGTATATATTGGGAGCCTGTTCCTTTCCCATTTTTGGTCGGTGCAAGTTCTCCAGCAATTGCAGTGGGGATTGTGTGCTATGGGCTCATGATTGTTCATGGGCTGTCGTTTGCCATGATTGTTGGACTATGTTTTTCCCGTGTGATTTGGATGTTGTAGGTTGTTGTGGAATCATTTTGGCCATGATAGAGCCAAGAACGATTCAGGGAGTTGTTTTCCCCTGTTAAAGCTTGAATACTTATTTTGTTGAATGCACGTAGAGGTTTCGTCCTCGGACTGCATTGGATTAGAGAATGAGGGCTTGATGTGTTTGATAAACCTGGTGGTTTGGGAACAACACAAACAAATCTAGTGGGCTAGATTTATTCTCCACAACCCCTAAATAGCACTGGAAGGGAGATCGGGTTCTGAGGGGCTGCGTTGCAGAGAAAGGATTGATTTCCTTGTGTTGGGTGTGTGTGGGTGTCCTAGAATCCAGTCTGGTTCTGGTGTAGGTGTCCTTATCTCTTTATTGAGCTCACCAGCTTAGCATTTATCCTTTCCCAACTCCTGGATGGCCTGAAAAACCCAACTTTGTTGGCTTGGCTGATCTGTTGTTCACCTAATAAACCCAACTGTGTTGGCTTGGCTGAACTATGTACCCTTGTGGTGTTGTTATCCTTGGCTATGTGTAAGCCTATTAGTTCCTTATTCCTTGGGGAATCATGCCCGACTCGGGGGGTGGCAGCATTGCTAATATATTAAGGAGCACATGGGCCTATGGTTGGGTGGAAAGTTGCAGCGATGTAGATGGTTGTGGGACAAGTCCTTATTAAGATAAGTATTCTTTCCTGACTTCTATCTGCAATCGTATTTACCATTGATGAATGATAATGTACATAATGAATGCTGAATTGTATATGAATGTTTGTTGTTTGCTTCCGCTATGAATATGAATGATTAATTCATCTAGTATGTTTTATGTTTTAATTAATCTTGTTACAACATTATATGTATGTATGTTCATGTTCATTGGGCTAGATGCCTGGATGATTGATGTATGGTAGTGTCCTCTTCGCCGGTTGGAGAGTTAAGGATGTTACAGTGTGGTATCATAGCTCTGGTTGCAGCCTAGGCCTGAATGGGCCATGAAGATGCAATGATAGAGCTTATGTTATAGCATTTGGACCTCAAAGGGCCATGAAATAACAGTTAACAGAGGCAGGTTGCTTACTGCCCAGAAGAAACTAGGAGAAAATGGGTGATGACAGGAAAATTCACAAAATTTTTCTAAGTGCCAGAATTGTTGGGTCATCGAAAAAATTAGTGACAAGTTCTTTCAGTGCAGCAGAGCCCTTAGTGGGAAGGCCACCCGATGGATGGTAATCAGAAGGAAATTGAGGAAAGGTTGCGTTCGTAGACCGTTGGCACACTGGAGGACTAAGTGAGAAGGTCCTCTCACATTGCGGAAGTGTTAGTCTGAAGCTCACCCACCGCAGGGATATATTTTTAAATTTTACAAAGTAATGGAATCATCGGCGATTGACGATGATTAGTTGATCGCATCACCAATGCCTAGATGATCCAGTTTTTGACGTGGAAAAAAGGTTGGAGACTACATCAAAAGAGGATAGACAAGCTTGTGCCACCATTCCAGCTGCCTGAACAACTATTCTATCGATGGTTAGAGCCTCCGACCACCGATGCCGTAGAGGATAGTTTCTCCAACGATCGATGCGGCAGAAGACAAGGCCAGACATTTTCAAAAATTTCTCTAAGGCATGCGATCATCAGCCATCGGAAAATGTTAGTTATACTGGTCGTTGATGAACATCAGAAGGACTTAGTGGTTCGCGCACCCGCTGTTGTGGAAGTTTAGAGCACTAAGATTTCGACGGTTATAGATTCCGACTACTGATGCTGATTAAGTTGTGCTTCAGATCATCGATCAGAAATCATTAGGGGATCATGCCCCTGATCGATAAAGGTTCAACAATGGTGAACCACCATTGTGGCTGCTGAGTGAACTATTCCATCGATGCATTAGTCCTTCCACTCACCAATGCTGAGGTGTTTAGTGAATATTAGTTCCGGGTTCCAATACATAAGTATGACGTCAACAAATAGTTGATTTGATCAGCAACGTATAAGGGAAGATGGAGCCGACAGAGTCGATGGAAGATAAAGGAATCTTTCAGTGACAGATAGTTAAATGGATCGGTGGAGAATAAGATATGGTTGAGCCAATGAAGAGGCAGAAAAGAATACTAAAGAGAAAAATTTTGAAATTTTTTCTAAGTCGTAGAATTATCAGCCATTGGCGATGGTTAGTTGATCACATCGCCGATGCTTAGATGATTCAGTTGCTGATGAGCTATGTTGGATAAATTTAGTTGATCAAATGTCCATCATTGCAGCTGATGAGTAGACTATTCCTCTAATGGATAGTTGTTTCAACCACCGATAGGCCCGTGGCTGTGGAAGAAATACAAAGATCATGGGCCACCATTGCAAAAAACAAAAGGACTAACCACCCGACGCCCAATGTGCCCAACCACCGATGCAGCGGATTAATTGGTTTCCCTGTCGATAAAGTTCATACTGTTAGACCATTATGGACACAATATGGTGGATGAAGTTAGTCAAGCAGGTCACCGATAAAACTCAGAATAGTATACCACTTTAGGCCTGATACAGCGAAAGGAAATAGACGATCAACCCATTGATACAACAGAGAAAAATTAGAGGTTTCAGCCGCCAAAACACCGAAAGGTTAGTAAGGGGAAGACCCAATGAATAGTCGTTGACATCACCGATGCAGATCGAAAGTTTAGTCGGTTTTCCCTACGAAATGCCGAAGATTTAGCAGGGAAGAGACCCTATTAGAGGAAAATTTTGAAGATTTGGTTTGAGTATAAAGTCATCGAAAAATTATTAAGGATCAGGCTGCTAATTTGAAGGAATCAAAGTATTATAAATCCTCCATTGCAGAAGTCCAAAGCACTATCCACCCGATGGATACTAGGTCCGATAGCCAATAGGTGTTCGTGGAAATCGCAGTGAGATCACTTTTGGTCATTGCGGCTGCCCAAGGGACTGTGCACCCGACGAATAACACATTCAAGCGTCGATACCGCGGAAAACCTTAGTTGATGAAACCACCGATAGATAGACCTTGGCATCGCTATTACAGTTTCGGAGGATTAGATAACTACAGACCGACATGCTGGAAAGAAATAACCAAACAAACTGCCGATGAGCTAGATGTTTTGACCACCGAAGTGTTAGAAAGATAGCTGGGAGGAGGTCCGATTGGCCAAAGGAGATTTGGGTTTTTCGAGGGAACTTCTCAGCAATTTTTCAAGTAGTTTTCAACTATCTTTCAGTAGGATTTCAATAGATTATCAGTGGTCATAGGGATGAAAAGGAAGAGGGAAATTTTTTTTGTTTTAAGCAAAATTGTTGTTCTATGAATTTCCAAAAGATGAAGGTAAGTAGTTTTGATTTATATTAATGATATGCATCTAACAGTTTGCTACTAACAAATTTGTATAATTATATACAATTTCCAAGAGCATTATTCCAAGAAGAACAATAAATCAAAAGGTGGTTCAGCCATGAGAACCCATGATGGGTATGATGCTTGGGATTCTTATGAGCGTGAGGGAGATACCATGGGAGAAAATGTCTGGAATGGAAATGATGACACAGAGTCTAATGGAAGGAGATTCCAAGGGACACCGTCCAATGTTGTAGCCACCATGAGAAGCTTGATTAAATCCCATGAAGAGTGGCACCAACTGAATGCTTCCATGTTGAAGAGTTTGACACATTTGCAAAGAAAGATAGACTCTGGACAAGGTACAGCAAAACCAGAAGGCAGTAAGAGCAACACTAGGAGAAGGAGAAGGACTTCAAGTGGATCATCTGATTCTGAACAATCCAGTGGGGATACAAGGTCATCTTCTCATAAAAGGAGAAGAAGAATACACCATAGGGATCACTCTTAGGATGAATTTGAGAAAGATAAACCTCCTACATTTGATGGTGAGATAAAGACGGGAAATGAAGCTGAAGCTTGGCTTCTTGGGATAAATAAGTACTTTCAAGTGCAGGATTATTCAGGAAACATGAAGGCAAGAATTTCCATATTTAATCTGAATGGAAGAGCATCCATTTGGTGGGAACACTTCAAGCAAGTAAAGAGGATCAGTGAAAGGAAACTGAAGTGGAAACAGTTCAAGAAGTATTTCAGGTAGAAATACCTCTCTGACAGGTATTATGATGATAAGATCAAGGAGTTCCATAAGCTGATATTGGGGCAACAGACCATGGATGAATATTAAAACAAGTTCTTGGAATTGTTAAGGTATGTCCAGTACATCAAAGATGAAAATGTGAAGGCCCAGTAGTTTTTGAGTGGATTGCTTTAGTCTTACAAAGATAGAATTGAGTTTTATGAACCTAGGACTCTTGAAGAATCAATAAGGAAGGATAAGTGTTGCTATGAGCAAAGAAAAGGTAAACCTAATTACCACAAAGCATGGAAGGACAAGAAGAATGAGAATTTTGACCAAAGAACGAAAGGTTTCAAACCTTCTAGATTCAGGAATCAGCAGAAGCAACCATTCCATGTTGCGAGTAATCCAGTTGGAGTGACAGGTGGAAAGCCTAAAGAGCTTCCATAGAATAAAGGTCCACTCAAATGTTGGAAATGTGAAGGACCCCACTTGCGCAGATATTTTCCACTTGAGAATGGAAGTGCAAGGCTAGATTATAACATTTAGGAAGCAGAAACAATGGGTCAAGTAGCAAGAGCAGCCCCTAGAATTTATGCAGCACTGGAGGACTGCCAGGCAGATCACCAGTCAATTGTGGTTGAAGTTGCAGGTAATATTGTTGAACAATCTGTTTTTATTTTGATTGGCCATGGTTCTACTTATAGTTACATTAATCTTAGAGTACTGGAGATTTGTGCTTTTAAGAAGGTAAAGCATAGAAAATCTTGGTTAGTTCTGATAGCCATTGGAACTAAGAGAAAGTTCAGTGAAGTAGTGGAGAAATGTCCATTGATCATGAATGGATTGATCACTTGTGTAGATCCGAATGTTCTACCGCTTGCTTCCTATGATGTTCTCATTGGAACGGATTGGTTAGAAGCTCACAGAGTAAAGCTTGATTGTTATAACAAGACTTTTGAATGCACGAATGAAGAAGGAAACCCAGTAGTTGTGAAGGGTATTCCAAAGGTAATTTCAGTAAGACAGGTTTTAGCAATGCAGTTGAAGAAGTTCTATAGGAAAGGTTTCCAGTTGTATGTAGCTCATATTTTGGAACCAACAGGAGATGAAACTCCTAGGTTGAAGGACTATCATGTGTTAGAGGAATTCAAGGATGTGTTTCTTGATGAGATTCCAGGGCTTCCTCCAAAGAGGGACATTGATTTCACCATTGAACTTGTGCCAGGAGTAGCACCAGTCTCTAAGACACCCTACAGGATTAGTACACTGGAGATGCTAGAGTTGAAGATGCAACTACAAGAGTTGTTAAAAAAGAAGTATATCTAGCCAAGTGTGCCTCCTTGGGGAGCACTAGTTCTGTTTGTAAAGAAGAAATATGGTACACTATTGTTATGTATTGATTATAGGTAGTTGAAAAAAGTTAGTGTGAATAATAAATATCCTTTGCCTAGGATTGATGACCTCTTTGATCAAATGAGAGGAGAAAAGGTATTTTCCAAGATTGAATTGAGATCTGGTTACCATCAGGTGATAATCTAGGATGAAGACATTAATAAGACAACCTTCAGGACAAGGTATGGACATTATGAGTTTGTAGTGGTACCATTTAGTCTCACAAATGCACCGGCTACATTTATGTGCCTCATGAACAGTGTATTCAGCAAGTATTTGGACAAGTTTGTTTTTTTTTCCTTCATGACATTCTTGTTTATTCTAAGAATGAGGAAGAAGATGAAGGGCATTTGAGATTGACATTGCAAGTGTTCGGAGAACATCAGCTGTATGCAAAACTGAGCAAGTGTGACTTCTATAGAGATAGAATTCAGTATTTTGGTTACATTATCTCAGAAGAGGGTATATCTGTGGACCCTGAAAAGATTGAAGCCATTATGAATTGGCCCACTCTAAGAAATGTGATAGATGTAAGATATTTTATGGGACTTGCAGAATACTATAGGAGATTCATTGAGGGATTTTCCAAGGTTGCACATGCCATCACTTCTTTGCGAAAGAAGGGGATAAAGTTCAAATGGACTTCAAAGTGGGAAGAAAGGTTCCAGTGGTTGAAGAATCTTCTCACCAGTGCACCAGTATTGAAAGTTGCATATCCAAAGAAAGATTTTGTGGTGTGTACCGATGTATGTGGACAAGGGCTTGGAGGAGTCCTTATGTAGGAAAACCATGTGATATGTTATGAGTCAAGAAAGCTGAAAGGACATGAAAGGAACTATGCCACTCATGATCTAGATCTTGCAGCCATAGTGCATGCTCTCAAGATGTGGAGACATTACTTGATGGGTAGAAGGTTTGAGCTCAGAACAGACCATTGTGGTTTGAAGTATTTGTTTGATCAGCCTACTCTGAATGCTAGGCAAGCAAGATGGCTAGAATTTTCATGTGAGTTTGATTTCAAAATCAAGCACATAAAAAGAAAGGAGAATAAGGTAGTTGATGCACTTAGTGGGAAGGTACAGGAAATGCATGTGGCATCTCTTGGTATTTGCCAATCATATTTGAGGCAACAGATTGTTAATCATGTTGCTGGAGATGAATTGTATGAGTAGGCAAAAGAAAAATTGCACCAACAAGGTATTGAGAAGAGGTATGAGGGATATAAATTGGAAGAAGATGGACTTCTTATTTATAAAGGTATAATTTATATTCCAAATGTAGCATATTTGAGGAGAGTTGTTATGGATGAAATCCATCAAACCCCGAATTCTGGTCACCCAGGGTACCAGAAGACAATTGCTACAGCTAGAAAGCAGTACTTTTGGCCAGGAATGAAAAAGGACATGGCTGAATACAGTTCAAGGTGTATGAAATGTCAACAAGTAAAGGTTGAGCATCAACATCCAGTAGGCTTGTTGCAGCTTTTTCTAGTTCTGAAATGGAAATGGGAAGTTATTTCCATGGATTTTATTACGATATTTCCAATGACTTGCAGACAACATGATTCCATCATGGTTGTGGTAGACAAGTTATCAAAGGCAACACATTTTATACCGGTGAAGTCTATGCATAAGACTGATGACATTGCAAAATTCTTGATGAATAATATTTTCAAATTGCATGGATTGCCGAAGGCAATAGTTTCTGACAGAGATGTCAAGTTCACTTCCAATTTTTGGAAGGGATTGTTTGTGGACTTAGGTACAAAGCTAAAATTCAACACTGCATACCATCCTCAAACAAATGGGTAAACAAAGAGAGTTAATCAGGTGCTTGAATATTTGCCTCACATGTATGTGATGGACAAACCAATCAAGTGGGAAGATTACTTACACTTGGTAGAGTTTGCTTACAACAATGGACAGCAGGAATCATTGGGGATGAGTCCATGGACTAGCGGTTGATTAGTAGAAAAAATGGGGAAAAAATGACGTAGAAAAATAATGCAATGAGGTGACCATCGTGACAGTCTCGTCGTGCTAATTCCAATGGTGGAAACGGTTCGGAAAACGGACTCCGTATGGGTTCAGAATGGCCAAAACAAGAAAAACGTCAATGGACTATAAATAGTAAGTGGGCCCAACATGATAAGTGTCATTTGTACTATTTGAATTTGACTAGTGATCAGAGTGAACCAGAGCATGAAAGTAATAGGTCATGGCCCGCTGGAATGTGGCACCAGCATTTTTTAGGCCAAAAGGCATGACGCGATAGGCAAAGGTGCCCCATGGAGTAGTAAAGGCAGTTTTGTACTGGTCTTCCTTTCGGATTTGGATCTGATTGTATCCAGAAAAACCGTCCATGAACGAGAGGAATTCATGCCCCACACACGCATTGATGAGATGGTCAATAAATGGCGTGGGGAAATTGTCTTTGGGACAGGAACGGTTTAAATCTTGGAAGCCAGTGCATACTCTAATGGTGCCTTTTTTTTGTTAACAGGAACAGGGTTTGAAACCCAGGTGGTATAGGCAATAGGATAAATGAATCCTGCCTTGCGAAGTTTCTCAATCTCTGCTTTGACGACTGGGAGTTTTGAGGGATGAATGGGACACTGTTTCTGATGAACGGGGGGTACATCAGGCCATGTGTCAATGTGGTGCTTTATAATGGCAGGGTCAAGACCGGGCATTTCGGTATAGGACCAGGCAAAGACATCACAGAATTCTCTGAAGAGTTTTGTGTATTCCTCAATCTCTTGCTCACTACAAGAGGCTCCTAAAGTGATGAGTTCGGGGGGGCTTCCTGGGGCAGGGATATCAATTTGGATGACAGGTGAGATGTTGGCCATGTTACCCTCCTCGAAGGCGTCAGGAGCAGGAATAGGGTCCTTGAACCAGTCGACCTTGGGGGGAAGGAAGTCTTTGGATTCAACTGCAAATTGGGTAGCAGTGTTAGAGGAGGATTCATCTGGGAGGAAGTAGGAATGATGGTGCATGTCATCCCAGGGATACTTCGGGGCAGTGAGAGCCTCGAGAATCTCCTCATCAATTCAGAAATTTTGTGTCGTCAAATCGGTTGACGAGGGAGTAGTGGCGGAAGAGATCATATAAATGGTATTAACCTCGCCGGAAGGGGAAGAGACCGGGGGGTGAATCTCCTCAATGGTGGGTTGTGCCGTCTTAAGATCCAGATTGTTCATCTCATAGAGAGCTGTTATGTAATCGGGAAGATCGGGATAGTGATGTGAGTAATGCCCGTAAACACCACATATGGCACAGGGGTGGTTAGTGCGCAGGGATTTGTTGTGAGGCTTAGGGGTTGGATCTAGTTTGACAACCAGCATAGTGGGGTCGTCGTCAAGCATTTGCATGTGTTCCTGTAATGCCAGTAACCGAGGACATTGGTGAGTCACATGGCCCAACTCATCGCACAGCGAGCATTTGGGAGGAGCACGAAACACAGGGGGGTTTTTGACGGTCTTGGGGGGTGGGACAGCAGTGTAAGGTTGGGGGCCTCTGCCCCTAGTGGGTTTGGTAAGAGGAGGGGGGGGGGTTCGTGGAGGACGATGGGGTAGCGACACCGGGAGGTGGTTGACTAGTAGTGACAATGGGTTGCACCAGTTGCAGGATGACATCTGGTGTCGGTGGGGGAACGGGAGGCGAAAGCTACCAAACGGGTAATCCTAAGGTTAACCCAGGGAGGCTGAGGGTAGCCATGACCGGGGCGCTAACTACTCCTGAGGGAGGGATGAGGAAAGGAATGGTATGGATGGGTGTAACACCAATGTGAATAGGTACCAAAGGGGGTTTAGGAAACAAGGGCGGTTGATTAGTAGGAGTTTGCGTGTTATGGGACAGGGTACATAGGTCAGACACGTCAGTGGTGGGTGACGGGGGTGGAATAGATTGGAAGGTCGAGGTCATTGGCGCATCTGAGTAAACTCCGAGCCCCATAGAGGAAACAAATGAGGTGGTGGCACCCGAAACAGGTTGTTCAACCATGGGGAGAACATTTTCGGGTGCTGTGGGGGCATTGGGATCATAGTAGGTGAGTTGGTCAACCTTGACCACACGTCCCTCATGGGGGAACATCATGGTACAAAAAATGGAAGAAGCAACCGCCCGCATGGCATACATGTAGCTGCGACCAAGTAAAAGGTTATAATCAAGCTGTGCATTAATAACCTCGATGTCGATGAGGACGGTTTTGGCAGCCAGCTGGACGGGGACGTTAGTTAATAGGCCTTGTGGTTGAGCCGAACAGCCGTCGTAGGCTCGCAACGCAGTAGTGGATTGCTGGAGAGGGGGGGATCCCAATTTCTGCCAGATGAGGGTGGAAATGACACATGTAGAGGCACCTTCATCGATAATGCATCGATGGATGACATAATTCCGAATGGAAACAGAAACTTGGAATGCTAAAGTGGAAGGCATGCGGGGTTCGGATTGGTCCAAATCAAATGCCATTAAATTCGAATCATTTGGATCGATAGCCCCAATGGATGAGAGTAAAGTATTGCGCTGTGAAGGGCAGTTTTTTAAGACTTCTAACGCAGACATGGCTGCGGGAGATTGGGCTAAGTCATCGACAATGTTGTAGTTTGACGCAGCCCGCGCATTGGGGTTATTGTTGATACGGAGAAGTGGGAAACGAGGTGCTTTGGGAGCGCCATCTAGTGGAGGTGGAGGTATACGTAACGCCTGATCAGTGGGATGAGCGTTAGTGGGTTTATCGATGGGAGGGGCTTCAGGGGTGGAGCCATATTGGTTCCGCCGGGTCTGGAGGTTGACATCAGCGGAGGACATCATCAACAAGTGGTGGGTACCTGAGTCAAACATGGGTTGATCAGGAGCAGCGTAAGTGATGTGTTGTTGGGTTGGCGTGTTGGCTTGATGGGGAGCCATTGGTTGAGTGTTCACTATGCCTTGGTTTGGTAAGGGGTTTTGCAGCACCAAAGGTGGCTGCTGAGGTTGTGGGGGGTTGGGTGGTACTTGAGGAGCCGCATGCCCTTGGTGGTGGGCATCATCAACCCAAAGTTGCCGAGCTCGCTCCAAGTGTGGGCAAGCATGTTTGTAGTGGCCATAGACCCAGCAAATAGAACAAGGATGGTTTGTTCGTAGATTGGGGTTTTTATCCTGCTTGGGCGGGCGATCAAGGTTTTGGTTAGCAGGGGCCGCATTATTATTATCGGGGGGATTAGGGGGTTGACCAGCTTGGTCTGTAGGTTGGTTGTTCCCACGATTTCGGCCCCTACCGTAGTTTTGTTGGCCCTGGTTGCGTTGGTTGTTCTGGTTTTGCTGCGGGTTTTGTTGGGCATAAACTTGCCCTTGGGCAGTAGGTGGATTCTGAGGTTGCGTAGGTGCTGAAGCAGGCTGCAGGGGATGATATGTAGGTGGATGATGCGCAGGTGCAGCAACTTGAGGGGGTTGCTGATAGGGATGCGGAGCGGGTTGTGGGTTTGCCGTAGGGGCTGCCTATGGCGGGTAATAAGCGGGTTGGGCTTGTGAAGGCGCAGGGGCTGGTGCAGCCTGCTGGTGGTAGTAGGGATGAGGTGCGACCGAGGGGTGCGTAAGCGGGAGTCGCATGACCGAAACACTGAGGTGGACATGAGGGTCCATGGGAATGGTGGTGATGTGTCATGGGAGCATACGAGTTGGTTGCTCCAGGCTGTGAGGTATCCCGCGAAAGGTCAGGGCCAGGGGTAGGACATGCTATGGAAAATGGTTGAGGATGCGAAGAGACACGGCCAATGATGCCGTCGGCAGTGTGGGATGCCCCGGGCGCATCGTGCTGGGAGGAATCGTCATGAGGGGCATCAGGTATAATGGTATAGAGATAACCCGACTGGGCGTAAATGAGGTCGAATTGTTGGGCCTTAAGGATGGCCTCTTCTTCAGGCTGGGGTCTTTCGAATGCCACATCCTTAGCAATGACAGGAAGAAGGGATTTGAGGAACCAATCTAGGAAGATACGGTCGTCTAATTTGATCTTGCATAAGCTACGTCGTCGACGCCACTCATGAATTTGGTCCATGATGTGGGTAGCCGTGTTTTGTCTGCACGATAGGAGGATCTCAACGCTCGCGTCATAGCGGACAGGTAACTGGAAGAACTGCAGGAAGGTCGAGGCAAGGGAAGCAAAGGTGGCATGGGTTCCATGGGGTTGCTCGATATACCACTTGGTTGCAGAGCCAGTGAAGGTGCGTTGTAATAGACGGAGGTGAATAGAGTCGTCCACTATGGAGTTGGAGGAACACCATAGATGGAAGGACATAATGTGGTTTTGTGGGTCCTCACCTGCCTTGCCCTCGAACTTAGGGATGTCAGAGGGGAGCTTGGTGGGAATGTGAGGCCACGCATGGTCATGTCGGATAGGGTCGTTGGTCAATCTGGCTAGGTCAGGCAGGTTGAGGCTAGCCATGAATGGAAAACTGGAAGAAGGATGTGACACAGTAGTGGGTTGGACTAAGTTGGGGCCAATGCCCCCAAGTGGAGGGGTAGTGTTAGGGAGGTTGCCCCCAAGTGGGGGAACTAAGGTGGTATACGACTGTCCTGCACCACCATGGGTAGTGTGAGCCACTGATGGAGTGGGAATAGGTATTCCTGTTGTGGGAATAGGTACCGTGAGGGGAACGGTAGATGGGGGCGCTATGGAGGGCATACCCAAAGCAGGTGTGGTAACTGGTGTAGTGGTGGATGTGCCACCAATGGTCCCTACCAAGAAGGGAGTGGAAGTCACGCCAGCCATGGGGCTAGTAGGGGCAGTGTAAATGGGGTTCTCAGACTCTGGCTCAGAATCAGAGGTAAAATAAGGGGCGTCAATATCTGGTGATGGAGTCCTATGCCACTGACGAGTGGAGTCAAGTGACAAGGATAGAGATCTATGATAAGTGGTATCAAGTGAGGATGATCTGTGTCGATGACGGGTGGTGTCAAGTGAAACGTGTTGTGGGGGCTCGCCCTTGAGGTGCCGAGAATGTCTCGGGGACTCAATGGTGACAGATGGTGTCAAATCTCTGTGGGTTGAGGTGAGTAAAAAACAGCTCAAAAACCCTAATGCAACCAAGTGTGCAGAAGGAGAGCTCAAAAAATAGGGCACTCAGGCCAACAACCAACTCAAAACACCCACTATAAAAGCTGTGCTACAATAGGTGGATTGTCAACAGAAATGGTCAGAATACTAACAAGCAGCAGGTTTCCTAAAATAAAAAATGGTGGACTCACTAGACCAAAAGGAGGTAAGGGAGCATGCAAACACCTAACTAAAAGTATTCTGAATCAACTAGACATATCCTCTGCAAGGTGATGAAATCCAAGTCAGACAATATGAATAGGAAAGCCAAGTGGCTAAGATATCCCCCTACCGGGAGGGACACCGGGTAGTCAATCCTAGAAGAATGGCAACTAAGATACCTCGTTCATGACACGTCCAGAAAGGTGAATCTGCCGTTTGGTCCTTTTACTGCAATACCCCTATACAGGGATATCCCGAGAACTGTGAAAGGTAGCCCTTCGGTTACTGAATGGAGTGCGGTATTCCACTCAGGCCTCCGGAACCAGTCTCGTGACTTCAACCCTCATAGGGGAGAGGCCCTCTGGTAAACTGGTTGTGACCGTGCCAAAAAGTACTAGGGGATTTTGGTTCCCTAATTGGACAACAACTATGTCCCAAGTCTAAGTAATCGAGGGGTGTTATTGGAAGCCTATCCCCCCGATCCTACCTAACTACAAAGATTCTTTTGTGTTCCCCAAGTGGGGTTAGAATATTGGTTGAGTTAAGTAGTTTTTTAAGGCTCACTTGAATTATGTGACAGAGTGTGTGCTCGTGAGGTGATGAACCCGAAATAGAAGTGCCACAAGGGGGGAAACTTTCTAACTAACAATAATACTAAATTTAAAACTTTAACATGCAAAATTTTCTGAATTAAAATGATGAAATTTTAAAAAGATTCTGTAAAAGGGAACATAAATGATGTTGCAGAAAGGGCTGTAGGGAAGTAGGGATGTAGGTAGAACAGATGGCTGTGCAGATGCAGAAAATATTGCAGCAAAGGGGCTGGGTTTAAAAACAGGAAAAAATGCAGAAATCAGACCGCAGGTCTGTGGCGAAATCGAGCGGTCGGACCGCGGGTTTTAGGGAAACAGGCACGGAAAAATCATGGCTTTCTGGCCGATAGAAGCAGTCGGACCGCAGGAAATAGGGAAAAATATGCAGTCGATTCGTGGGAAAAGGGCAGACAGACGCAGTCGAGTCGCAGAGAAGGGGATGAAAGTCGCGGTCGGGACGGGGGAAAATGGCCGACAGGCGCAGTCAGATCGCAGGTAACAGACTTGAATCCACCGGCAAGCACCGAAAACAGTCTGAGAGCCGCGGTCGAGTCGTAGGTAAAGGCCTGAAAGACGCAATCGGGACACGACTGCAGAGGGAAAAGATGCGGTTTACGGCGGCCAAAAGGGACAGCCAAAAGGAAAAAAAAAAAAAACGGGAAATTATTCAAGAAAACTAAACAATTTTTTAAACTGAAACCAGAAATTCAAACCTAGGGGAGTCGCCAAAACTGTAGACCAATCCCCAGCGGAGTCGCCAAAACTGTAGGTAGGGTTTTACCCCTAGCTTGTGCAAATGAGCACCTACTAAGGAGAAGGGACTCCTTAGTAGCAGTTCAGTAGATGTAAATTAAAATGCTAAAACAGAAATATAAATTACTCTAAACATGTGCATGAAACAGAAAAACAAGATATAAAGAATGGCTTTTGTATTAATGTTACCTCCAATGTGAAGGTTGGTGAAGCCCTTTGCAATGATCCAAGAGGGTTGCTCCAAGCTCCAACTTGCTCCTTCTCTTTCTCCAATGGTGGAAATGGGCCAAAAGGGGCTCTCAAGGTGAAAGTAGCTCAAGGGTGAGCTAGGGTTTCAAGAGCTATTTTGGCATAGTAAGAGTGCTTATGATTGTGGATGTGAAATAAGGGGTCTCCATCACCTATTTATAGTTTTTTAGTGGTGGAGTGCTGGCCCATGGTTTTGGGAACCAAATGGTTTAGGGCAACTGTATAGGGTTTTGTTCTCCTTTTCCTCATTATTTTATATTTTTTCTTCCCTTTCTAGGGGATTTTTGCTATTTTAGAGGAATTTTGGATATTTTTGGAGGAAAAAAGGGGTTTTTAGCCTTTTTGAGGCTTTCTTGATGGTTTTATGGCCTTTTGGAGGCATTTTAGGCATTTTGGAGGCTTTTTAGTGGGATTTTCAGGGTTTTTAAGGGAAATATGGTAGGAAAATGGACAAATGAGCCATGTAGTGGGGTAGATGAGGTAGTGAACACTTTTTGGGTGTTAACACTTGGGATAATCTAGTGAACGGGGTTGTACTTGGACCAGAATTGCTCAAGGAAATGGAGCAAGAGGTTGTAAAGATCAGACAGAATCTGAAAGCAACAAAGGACAAACATAAAATCTATGCAGCTAAGCATAGGATGAACAAAGAGTTCAATGTTTGGGATCATGTCTACCTCAGAGTAAGGGCAAAGAAAAGTTCCTTGAAGCTTGGGAGTTGTGCCAAGCTGTCACCTAGATATTGTGGGCCATTTGAAGTGCTTGAAAGAATAGGTCCTATTGCATATAAACTTGCATTACTTGCTAGTACTAGAGATCATAATGTTTTTCATGTTTCTTCGCTTAAGAAATATGTACATGATCCTAACCATGTGATAAATTGGGATGTGATTCAGGTGGAACCCGAGGGAGAGTTCCAAATCAAGACAATGCACATCCTCGATAGGAAGTTCACAAAGATCTGGAATCGAGCCATAGGGCAGGTAAATGTGCAATGGGAGCACTACGGACCTGAAGAGGCTACGTGGGAGCTGGAGGATGCGATGCGATTGGCACATCCATTTTTGTTCAAGTTTGCGGAACATTGAGGCGATACCAGTGTAGTATTTTGTTCAATTTTGTAAAGCATTGAGGACAGTGCTATTGAAGGGGGAGGGGAATGTAACACCCTGGTTTTGACACCATTTGCATTAAATATACATGATACATATATTGTAAATAATCATGGTGTGGAGCTAAAGGAAAAGGCCCCACCATGGATTTGGTTATGTTATGTTTAAGATAGAAATTGTCACTGATGGTATATCGGGACATGCGACATACATATTAAATTGTTGCATCATGTAACTATGCATTTTTAATTTAATAACCCGGCCAACTATGTTCTCTGCAACCAAATTGAGAAGGGGTGTGATTCCTAAGGATAAGGAGGGGGGAGTGTTGAATCTTAAGCCATGGGTAAAAGGCCATGTGTCACCACTCTTTTGCTCACCTTCACTTGTCTCATCCAACCACCACCTTAGTTATTCTATTGTTAGTTGGGGCAACTGTTGGCTGGAAGGAAAACCACTACTATCCCCATGCCTGCTCTCTCTCCATGACGTTCGTTTTGGGTTGCGGATGGTATTTCCACTATCCTGATCGTGAGTCTATTCATTTTTCCCTCATGCTAAGCGGAGTTAAAAGGGGGCTGCAATTCATTGACTGGGATTCACTCTCCCTTGCCTCATGGATTGCTAGCTTGCAGTTCTGTGGGTTGCATCTTTTTCCCTCACGTATATATTGGGAGCCTGTTCCTTTCCCATTTTTGGTCAGTGTAAGTTCTCCAGCAATTGCAGTGGGGATTATGTGCTATGGGCTCATGGTTGTTTGCGGGCTGTTGTTTGCCATGATTGTTGGACTGTGTTTTTCCCGTGTGATTTGGATGTTGTAGGTTGTTGTGGAATTGTTTTTGCCATGATAGAGCCAAGAATGATTCAGGGAGTTGTTTTCCCCTCTTAAATCTTGAATAGATGTTTTACTGCATGCATGCATTGGTTTTGTCCTCGGACTGCATTGGAGTGGCAAATGAGAATTTGATGTGCTTGATAAAGGCAATAGTCTCTGACTGAGATGTCAAGTTCACTTCCAATTTTTGGAAGGGGTTGTTTGCATATTTGGGTACAAAGCTAAACTTCAGCACTGCATACCATCCTCAAACAGATGGGCAGACAAAAAGAGTTAATCAGGTGCTTGAAGATATGCTTCATATGTATGTGATGGACAAACCAACCAAGTGGGAAGATTACTTACACTTGGTAGAGTTTGCTTATAACAATGGACCGCAGGCATCCTTGGGGATGAGTCCATATGAAGCCTTGTATGAAAGAAGGTGTAGGACACCAATAGCTTGGGATAATCCAGTGAACAGGATTGTGCTTGGACCAGAATTGCTCAAGGAAATGGAGCAAAAGGTTGTAAACATCAGGCAGAATCTGAAAGTAGCACAAGACAGACAGAAAAGCTATGCAGATAAGCATAGAGTGAACAGGGAGTTCAGTGTTGGGGATCATATTTACCTCAGAGTGAGGGCTAAGAAGAGTTCCTTGAAGATTGGAATTTGTGCCAATCTATCACCAAGATATTGTGGACCATTTGAAGTGCTTGAAAGAATAGGGCCAGTTGCATATAGACTTGCATTGCCTGCTAGTACTAGAGCTCATAATGTTTTTCATGTTTATTTGCATAAGAGATATGTACATGATCCTAACCATGTGATAAATTGGGATGTGATTCAGGTGGAACCTGAGGGAGAGTTCTGAACCGAGCCAATGCTCATCCTTGACAGGAAGGTCACAATGCTTCGGAACTGAGCCATAGGGTAGGTAAAGGTGCAATGGGAGCACTATGAACCTGAAGAGGCTACGTGGGAGCTGTAGGATGCCATGCAATTGGCACATCCATTTTTGTTCAATTATGCAGAACACTGAGGTGATACCAGTGTAGCATTTTTTTCAATTTTGTAAAGCATTGAGGACAATGCTATTGAAGGGGAAGGGGAATGTAACACCCTGGTTTTTACCCTAATGCATTAAATATACATGATACATATATATTGTAAATAATCATGGTGTGGAACTAAAGGAAAAGGCCCCACCATCGATTTGGTTATGTTATGTTTCGGTGATTGGAATTGTCACCGATAGTATATCGGGATATACGACACATATTAAGTTGTGGCATCATGCAAATATGCATCTTAATTAAAAGAACCCCAACCAGCTATGTCAATGAAACTAATTTGAAAAGGGCATGATTTCCTAAGGATAAGGGGGGGGACTGTTAGACCTAGAACCCATGGGGAAAATCCACGTGTCAGCCACTTAATCTCCTATGCTATTTTAAGGTAGTTAATGTTGGGTAGTGGTGGATGGCATGCTACCCCCATGCACTCTCCACCAGCTGGTTCAGTCACACGCACGGGCTAGGAGTGCTTTCCTCGCGCGCTATTTGGGATACCAATCGTTCTATCCACTTTCTCTATTTGTGGCTTATTCATTCTTCACACGGAGGGGAGATAAAAGGATTCACAAGTCTTTGTATGGGGGTTCATTCTCCCTTCTTTCACAAGATTGCTGGTCTGTGGATGCGTTTCCCTCCCATTCATGTAGAGAGCCCGTCCCCTTTTTCCATTGTGGATCTATGAAATGTTTCAGTGTTTTTTCATTGGGAGTTTGGCTATTTTCTTCCCCTGGTCGATGGTTATTGTGAATGCCTATTTGGTGTTGGCTATGTTTTCCCTCACATACAGATTGGGAGCCTGTTTTCTTCCCCATTATGGTCTGTGTAAGTTTTCTCATGGCTTCATTACGGATCGTGTGCTATGATTTTCCTCGTTGATCGTGGCTATGGTATTTTCCATGTTTGAGTTGTTTTATGCTATTGATTGAATTTTTTTGGCCATGATAGGGCCAAGAACGATTCAGGTGTTGGTTTCCCCTGCCAAAGCTGTGAATTGCTTGTCTGGTTGCATGCATGCGGTGCGGTGGTTGGTATTCAGACTGCATTGGAGTCGTGATGAGGTCCTGATTTGCTTGATAAACCTGGTGGGTTTGGGAACCACACAGATAGAGCTAGAGGGTGGGCTTTCTTCTCCACAACCCCTGAATAGAATTGGAAGAGAGGTCAAGGCCTAAGGGACTATGTAGTAGAGAAAGGACTAATTTCCTTGTGTTGGGTGTGTGTGGGTGTCATAGAAGTCAGGCTAGTTCAGGTGTAGGTGTCCTTAGCTCTTCAATGAGCTCACTAGCTTATCATTTATCCTTTCCCAGCTCCTGGATGACCTGATAAACCCAACTATGTTGGCTTGGCTGATCCGTTGTTTTCTTGATAAACCCAATTATGTTGGTTTGGATGACTGTGTATCCTTGAGCATTTTGTTCTCCTTGGATATGTGTAAGCCTGCTAGTTCCTTATTCCTTGGGGAATCATGCTTGGATCAGGGGTGGCAATGTTGCTAAGAGATTAAGGAGCACACTAGCCTATGGTTGGGTGGAACATTGCAGCGCCTTAGCTGGTTGCGGGACAGTTCTCATAAGATAAGTATTCATGACTAATCTGTTTTGCAATCCTATTTACTGTTAATGAATTATGATGATGTACACGCTGAATGTTGAATTATATGTTTTGCTTCTATTGTGTATATGAATAATTATGCATCTTAGTATGTTTTAAGTTTTTAAGCATTTTGTTTCAACATTATAATGAGTATGTTCATGTTCATGGGGCTATTTTCCTAGATGTTTGGTGTTTAGTAGCATCCTCTTCACCAGTCAGAGGGTCAGGGATCTTACAATGAGGGTTTTTGTCCCTCCTTAGGCTAGGTGTGACTATGTTGGCCTCCTCCTAACAGTTTGTGACTATTTTGGAGCCCTTGTGGGTTGGGCATGACTGTGTAGGCCTCTTCTTAGCAGGATGTGACTATTTACATCCCTTTAGGGATGTTTAGTGGACTATAATAGTCCCTTTAGTTGTGCCATGGACTGTATTATCCCTTTAGGGATGAACTTTTACTATGGTATCTCCATCTAGGTACATTGTGGCCAGTTTGATATACATTCTTCTAGGTTGTGGTTGTTTTTACCTCTAGATCTAGGATGTACTCTCCTACTATTGCAATAAATGTACTATGATCATCTTCCAGGTTGAATATTACTCATGTTATCCTACAGGGGTCTTCACTTTTAGTGATTGAGATATTTCATTTGATACTATATGTGTCTAACCTAACCCTACAACACTATAAACCTCTATTTATCTTTCTCAGGTATGCCTTCTATCATTTTGACGACTTCTCCTTACAATGAAAATGTATTATTCCAAATGGTGTATGAGTATAAGGCAGATCCAAACCAGATCTATTCAAACAGTGTTCCTATTTATTAATTTTTGTTCATCAGTATGTATTTGTATTGTACTATTGTTATTGTTAATGTTTTGATATTTAAATTTATAAATTAGCTCAAGGAACAAATTTAACAAAGTGATCATTAGAGTGTTAAAGTTGAAAGAGATGAAAATTATGTTTTGAATTTATTACAATAGTATTGTTCTAGATATAGCTTTGTTTTAGTATTGTTTTATACATTAAAGAATAAAATATTTAATTTTCTTATATCAAATCCTAACCTCACAAAAAATTTCAACACTCTATGACTTCAAAATCTACAAAAATCCATAGTCCTTCCACCACGACATGGACCCCTACCATCCATTTAAATGGCATCACCTTCTGTTAATTGGTTGGTCTTAGTTGAACATGTGACCATACAAATTTTGGCTTCCTCATATTTTACCATGTTTTCTTAGTAAGAATATTGGCATTTGATCCCAAATATAAGATAACAAAATCCATATCAAAATCCCCAATTTATGCATTCAATCACAACTCTCTTCCAGTTTTTATTTTCCTCTAAACATGGTTCACCACTCTTTCCTTCCTAAAGTCTTATTTTGATACATCCAATAAAATATGCAATTCCTGTAATGCATTTTCATCCTTAATTAGAGTTAGACAACTTAAAAAAAATTGAAGAACTTACCTTTATTGGAGGTCTCTTTGAGGCACATTGGTCAAAGCAAGGTGGCATGTCATAGGCGACCTTCATCAAATATTGGTGGAGAAGAAGATGTCAATTCTCTCTTCTATCATGCCATAAATTTATCCCAAGCTTCAAAGAAAAATCCCTTCTCCTTTTGGACATCAAATGGTACTTATCGTTCTACATCTACTCGAACCCTTAAACCATGCATATGAATCCCTCTGCCATCTCTTGTTATTTCTCCACCCTTGGTAACCACGACGACATTAGGTTCCCTTTGTCTCAATTCTGCTGAAATATTTTGTACCCTCTAGTTCAATTTCTGGATCTACTACTTTGACTATTACCACTACTTTAGTTTGGTCAAAAAAACTGTGTTGAACTATTATTCCTTACCTCAGCTTCTGAAGATGTACATGAGGTTGTGGGTATGTCATTGGATCTCGTATCAAATAGATCTGCATGCTCTTCTTATTTTAAATGATTTGGTATTCTTCCTCTTCAATATAATAATATTTGTTGATATGTGGTACTAGTTCATAATCCCTTTGCTCTGATGCATTACAACCTTTTTTCCTTGTTGTAGTTTACCTTCTCTTGTTTTACCAAAATCTCTTCCCCCTTTGCAGAAACCCACACTCTTTGTCTATCTCATTATCTTCTCAACTTATCATGTTATCTCATTCTAGACATTCCTTTAGACCTTTATCTAGTCGACACTGAATCCCACTACGTAAAAATGATTTACTCATTGGCGTTCATCCTCAAGACCCCTTTTTCACACATTATCATTTTAATCCCCAAGTTCAAAGACTATAACTACTTACGTAGTATGTGTTAACAACAAATTGAGTGATATATCCCTCAAAGATACCATCGACCCAGTAATTGACAATGAATGATATCTTGTTATTCCCACTTTCCAGTCATTAGATCAACTTAGGTGTCCAACATTTAGGCTCTCCTCCTTGAAATCAACTCTTTTGGAGAGTCAACCTTGATAGCCATTCATTCAACAGGATAGGAAATTCACCAAAGAAAAATTTGTGGATATCATAATAAACATACTAACCTAACTGTTCCTCCCAATTTAGTCATGGATCTTAATTTCTTCTGGAGAAAAATATTGCTCCTTCTGACCAACCCAAGCCTCAATGTTGGGCTTTGATGTATGCCATCAGGGTATTTTTTAAGTATTCTAATATGATACTTAAGTATAGTATCCTAGGCAATTACGTTGGGTTGAAAAAAACATGTATATAGATAGGTAGGGAAATATTAAATATGAAACATACAATTTACTACTGAAACACATAAATTTTGGCAAATACTATGATAAAAAAACATATTTTATGTAAATATAGGCGATATTAGACACTAAAAATGACCAAATAACAAATTTATTTTTTGAAAAAAAAACCCAAAAATAGCCAATTGGAAAAATTTTGCCCCTAAAAATTACCCTGGATTCCACATTCCCCTTTGACATAGATCTCAATCCCGACAACAGAACCATTTGTTGGAACAATTATATCTTAAGTTAGGTTCACCCAAAAATATACCAACAAATCCCAAGATACTATCCCAAAAGGGTCTGTACCTTTCAACAACAACTGCAAAGTAGATAAGGTCGCACCTGAAGTACCTATGGGGACTGTAAGAACCGAGTTTCTGCAGTGACAAAGGGGAACAGCTTGAAATTTTCAACATTCAACATATTAACCAAAACTTCAACAAAACCATATCATCGACAAGCCATGCACTTCAACAAGTGATATTAACTATCTAGGACAGATACTTCTTAATCATGCAACCAATATATCATTCATAACTTAAGAACATTTAGTTATCATCTAATGTAACCTTTAGTTAGCATCCCTAATTTTGAAGGGAATCGTGGGTGTTCAACGAGAATATGGGTCCAGAATTTGGATACTTACCTCCAAATCAACCCTATGAGTGGTGGTACCATGGGTTAGTGACCCTGGGTCCCAACACCATCAGTGCTTATAGTGATTTTACATAGAGGCTCATGGAGAAGTTGAAAAAAGGGACTCATAGATACACTTTAGAGAGTCAGCACAACTGAAATATATGGGAAGTGTCGAGGCCTTCATCTCATAGTTTCAAAGAGTATCCATTATGGTAACAGATGTGTCTGAGAGTAGGTTGATTATGTTATTTACAGTGGCTTTGATAGAACCTTTATGTCGGTGGGCGAAAGACTACTGAGCCATCCACCCTACAGGATGTGATCATCGAAACTCGAGACCTACAAGACTTAGTCCCTAAGAACAGGTTTCTAACTAAAACAAAGTTCACAATAAAAGACAAGGACAAGAAACCTTTTCAACAGGAATGGCCAAATAAAACTTGGTTGTACGACGGCACGAGAAAGGATCTGAGGAGGAAAGAATTATGTTTCACTTGTCATGAACCATGGGTTCTAGTTCATGGGTGTGCAGGGAAATCAAAGGACCACTATATAGAATTCTATTGAGACATCGAAGGGGAAAAATCCGAACAGGAAACAGTTGACGAATAGATGGCAGTCCAGGAGGAGTCACTTTAGGGAGAATCACTGGGGGAATTCATTGTTACATTATCCGAAGTACCCTGATTTCATACTCTCGAGGTTAGGGGAGTAGTACAGGGCCAAAGGGTAGGTGTGTTAATTGATGGGGGGGAACCCATAACTTCATTGATGCAGCATGGGTGGCTAAGCGGGGTATTCATACAGATAAATTTGAGGGATTCACCGTAGTAGTAATAGGTAATAATAGCATGGAATGAAACCATTGTATTTTCAAACTAAATGTCACACTACGGAACTACAATATGACCGAATCATTTTATGTGGTAATATAGATGATACATGTAACATACCTCAAAATTCAAATAAAAATAAAAAAATATATATCCATATATATTCGGCATAATAATAAAATACCCAAGTGTTATGAGAAAATACAAATAAAAAGACACCTTGTCCATATTTAATGGTAAAATTTATCCTTGTACATTCATTCTCAGGCGTAAGGACCACTACAGTAGTTGTTTTGCAATTGATAGATCCATTCTGCAACCAAAATAGACATTTATGCACTAAACTGAGTTTTTCTCCTTCCACCTTCTACTACCGAAATTGGGAAACAACATATTGATTCCTTTATTTTACTCCTTTCCGCCTTTTGTATTCCACACAATCTTTCCACACTAATTGAATTTTCTAACTTCCATTATGGAATCTAGAAATCGGAACTCAATGAAATTCCCACCTTGTCTTTCAGCTTTCCTCTGCCTTTCCTCCTTCCTCTTTCTACCTTTTGTTTCAAACCTCGGAAGTCGGAAACTTCATAAAATGATCACTTGGTCTCTCAGCTTTTTTCCTTCTAACTTCCGCCTTCCACTGTGAACCTAGAAAGTCAAAAACTTCATAAAATGATCACTTGGCCTCTCTTCTTTCCGCCTTCGACCTTTTTCCTTCAGCTACGGACCTCGGAAGGAAGAAACTTCATAAAACAATCACTTGGTCTTTTGGGATTTCCACTGTGGACCTCAAAAGTCGAAAACTTCATAAAATGATAACTTGGTCTTTTATCTTTCCAACTTCCTCTTTTCTCCTTCCACTTTTCTCCTTCCACTGCAGACTTTGGAAGTAGAAAACTTTATAAAACATTCACTTGGTCTCTTGTCTTTGCGCCTTTCGTTTTCCTCTTCCCACCATGGACCTCGAAAGTTGGAAACTTCATAAAATGATCAATTGGTCTTCTGGCTTTCTACCTTCTGCTACGAACTTCGGAAGTCAAAAAATTTGTAAAACGATCACTTGGTATTTTGAATTTCCTCCTTCTCTTGTGGACTTTGGAAGTCGAAAACTTTATAAAACAATCACTTGGTCTTTTGACTTTCTGCCTTCCGCTTTTTTCAGCTTCTAATAACCGTCGTTCTCCTTTATGACTTTAATCATGACCATTGATTTGATTTCTTTTATGGATTCCTAATGAAATTTTGTGACTATCATCAACCGTTGATCTTCCTTGCAGATGAAATCTCAGTCATTGATGCTTTAATTTTTGTGGATTAACATTTAACTTTGCAGATTCAAGGGTTTCTGGTCTGATTTTGGATTTTGATTCATTGTAAGTTAAACCGATCTGAAGACTAACTTAACCCTTATTTGATAATTTTAAAGTTTTCTCTTAAACAACATTGAAAATCACAGATTGACACCAGAACTAACATTATCATTTCAATCCAAATTTCTAATATACAGAAAACAAAATCAATGATGATTAAGCATAATTGATATCGATTGGGAACACCGTTAAAGGTAAAAAAAGGTTTGGAACAGAGGATTCCATTCGTAGATATAGACTCATCAGTTCCAAATCATTCGAGTATGGAATTCGAAAACATAGCAGGCCAGTAATAGTTAGACCTAAAATAATCTAACTCAAAACAAAAATAATTGCTACAATAATACATTACTAACAATCATTGATACATGTATGAATGCCCAATATGGGATACATTGAGAATAATTTAACATTGTACAGATCTAGAATATACAAAACATGGATAAGGGTTGCCAGAGATACATAAATAGTACTTTCAGGAAATATAACTACAGTTAAAAATTTCACAACCACATCCTATTGTTTCTCATTTATAAGAAATGGAGTAGGAACCTGGCACCAATGCTAGGAAAATGCAAGTGGAGAAGTTGTTCCTCCTAAAAAACTCCTAGAGTAGTCAAATTACTTTCTCCAAAACCCCCAAGCCTGTTCGCCGAACCATAAGAGAAAAATATCTCAATGCACCATCTCTTGCATTATACATATGTTAATCCATGTCCAATGCTAGCCTCTTGTTGCTCATGGACATACTATTAAATAGTATTTTGCTTAGGACTTGGTCATTTATGAGTCTCCTTCTCTTCAGCAACTCAACTAGGAGTGCAGACCTGATTTTTGGGGATGATTCCTCTTGCATCTCTATTTCTCACTCGGTGGTCTCAGCCACTTGTCGTTTTCCTCTTGTGGATTAGCGAACACTCTTTCAACACCTATTTCCATGTGTGTTCTCCTTCCACAAATTTTAATAATAAGGAATGTTTTATTGCAAAATTTTTTGTTCTTGACCTTCCTGTCAAAGAAGAATAATAATTCAAGGTATTTTCCAAAAATATAACAATGATTAAATCAGGGGGTATTACATACACCTCCCCTTAAAAGATAAAACTGTCCTTGATGTTATAATCTTTGCTTTTATTCTTCCATATCAACCTCTTGGAATAAGTCTGGATATGCCTCTTGCATATTACTTTCCAACTCCCAAGTAGCTTCTTCTGGACTAAGGTGCTTCCATTGCACCTTTACCTATTTGATGGTATGGTTCCGGAGTAAAAGTTCTCTCCTATCAAGAATGCACTCTAGTCCCACTTGGAACTCTCCCTTTGGTTCCACCTGGATTACATTCCTTTCAATCACATGAGAAACACCATGAACATATCTTTTCAATATAGAAACATGAAACACAATATGTACTTTAATACAGGTTTGTAGGGATAACTGGTATGCAACCGACCTTACTTTAGATAGAATTTCAAATGGCCCACAATACCTAGGTTCCAATTTCTTATCCTTTCCCAATATCAAGGTACTTTTCTTGGGATTTACCTTTATGTATACATGATCACCCACTTGGAACTCTCTAGGAGTTCTTTTCAAGTCATGATACCTTTTCTTCCTATCCTGGGAAGCCTTCAAGTTCTGTTGTACCTATTTCAAGGTTAGTTCCATATCTTCTAATAAATCAGGTCTTAACATTAATCTATCAACAGGACTACTCCATGATATTGGAGTATTACAATTACACCCATATAAATTTCAAAGGGACTCATACCTGTAGAAACTTGGAAATAATTGTTATAAGCAAAATCAACCAAGTGTAGGTAGTCTTCCCACTTATCTAGATTTTCCATAACATACATTCTTAGCATGTAACACCCCGGTTTTGACCCCGTTGCATTAGATGTACATGATGTATATATTGTAATGATCATGGTGTGGAGCTAAAGGCCAAGGCCCCACCATTGATCGGTTATGTTATGTTTTGGATTTGAATTTGTCACCGATGGTATATCGGGGCATGTGGCATATATTATGTTTGTCATCATGCAAATATGCATCTATAATTAATTAAATGAATCCAACTAGCTACGGTCAGGGTAACTAAATCGAAAGGGGCATGATTTTCACAAGGATAAGGATGTGGGGGGATTTGTCAAACCTTGGCTAATGGGGTAGAAAAATCCATGTGTCACCCTTATTTATTTACCCAACCACCTCCATTGAAGAATGACTGATGGTGGTTGAGGCAGTTAATTGTTTTGGGAGTGGGGTGGCAGGATTGTCAGTCCTCACCCACATGCACACTCCACCATGGTTGACTTCACTATGGCTGGGAAAAATTACTACCATCACTCACGCAGGCCATTCTTCTCTCCACGATTGTGCTGAAGGCTCGTGCACTCCCAATTCGCATCCTTCCTATTGTTTGTTCATCCACGGACAAAAAACGAGCTGTTTTACCCAAGCAGGACCTCCATTGTCTGTTCATCCCTCACAGGGTCATATTGTTTTCCATGCACAGGATTCTTTCTTATTTTGGTCTCACGCATCCCGGAGGAAAGAGCCGTCACCACTGGCAGTCACATTTTTCCCACAGCGTGGAATTGGGTGTGTCTTGCCTGCTTTTGGAATTGGGCGTATATCTCCCTACACGCACTGAGTTTTGTGTTGTTTTCAGTTCACGCAGGAAGCTAGGAGCTGTTTGATCTTTGTCACTCATGATTTTGCCTGCAGAGAGCCACTTACGCTCAGGAACAGTGATGCGGTCTGTGAAATGTCTTTCTCGGTGACATTGTTTCCCAGGACGGGCTATGGTTTTTTTTTCCTGTTGTGATTGTGTTGCAGATTACGTTGGGACGGTTGGAATTCGCCCAGGAATTTCGTTCCCTGTCTTAAGCTGTAACAGCTGATAAATTTCCTGAGTGCAAGGATTGGTATTCGAACTGTGTTGGGAGCAGGGATGGGGGCTTAGTTTTTCTTGATAAACCTGGTGCCTGGAAACCACACAGAAAGATTTAGAGGGCTGGCCTTCTTCTCCATCACCCCCGAATAGCACTGGAAGGGAATGTAGGGCCTGAGGGACTGTGTAGCAGAGAAGGGAATGATTCCTTGTGTTGGGTTTGTTTGGGTGTCTTAGAGGTCAGGCTAGTTTTGGTGTAGGTGTTCTTGGTTCTGTAATGAACTCACCAGCTTAGAAATTAGCCTTTCCCAACTCCCAGATGGCCTGATAAACCCAACTATGTTGGCTTGGCTATGTTTTGTGTATCCTTGGCTATGTGTAATCCTGTCGTTCCCTTATTCCTTGGATAATCATGCCCAGCTCGAGGGTGGCAGCATTGTTGAGTGATTAAGGATCACACTGGCCTATGGTTGGGTGGAACGTTGCAACGACGTAGCTGGTTGCGGAGCAAAGTTTTCATAAGATAAGTGATCTTGCCATTTTTACTTCTATAACTATATTTCTTGTTTATGAACATGATTAACATGTTAAATGAATGCTTGTGTGAATGCATGTAGATTCCACTGTGCAAGATAATTAATTATAGCTGTGTATGATATACAATTGCATTTCTGCATGTTATTGTTAGTTTTTCAACATTTAAGCTAGCATTATGATAAGATCTTTTCACTGAGAGAATAACAAGCACAGCAATCACATAAGCACATCACACGAGACAAGAGACACAAAGATTTTAGGAGGGGAAACCATAAATGGAGAAAACCCCTCAACTTCCTCTAAGATAGTATCACCACAAGATGTGATCCCAAAACAGTGAGATGACCTCCCAACACAACAGCAGCCTTCTGTCTTCTGTCAAGCCAAAGTATTTCCTTCTCCAAAGGTGCGCCACACTTGAGAGAGCAAGTGATGTAATTTACAAGTGATAAATAGAGAGACTCCCCCTCTCTATTTATATTAGTCCATTCACTTGAATTACCATTTCACACGTAGGCTCGACCTAATAATTACTACTCGAGCCTACACCTTAATTAGTGTATAATAACTCAAGTGCCTCGAAACTGTGGGGACTTACCTAATGACTTGACATGACTTATTTACATTATTAATCCTCCCGATCGAAACATCGGGGCATGACCACATGACTCAAATACATAATAGAAACATCCCGGAATAAACATCGGGTT
>LPNX011013053.1:229704-254900 GCA_001517045.1 Pseudotsuga menziesii
TCAACAGTTATTCGACATTGCATTCACTTTTAGCATTCTATTTTAGCAATGTTATGTCTGTATATGTTCATGGGGCTCTTATCCCAGGTGGTCAAATCTTGGACCACATCCTCTTCACCGGTCGAAGGAATGGCAACGTGACAGTATGGTATCAGAGCCTGGGTTGCAGCAATGGGCCTCTATGGACCAAGAAGGAGCCAATGATGGAGGGCAGAATTACCCTCCATGTCTAGCAGAACAGCAGTGGACATAAGAATTCAAGAGTTGGCTAAGTGTTGGAGCCATCAAAAGGATTGGCGAAGTGAACTTCCGCCGTTGCGGAAGCCAAATTCATTTGGATTCCGATGTAAAAATACTTCTGATGTCGGTTGAGACAGTTCACAGATCGGAAGAAGTTATTGTTTGGAGTGCCGCCGTTGCGGAAGCCAAAGTCATTTGGCTTCCAATGTAAAAGGGTTGCCGACGTTGTGGGATAAAGTTTAAAATTTTTCTAAGTAACGAATGGCATTCAGAAGGGAAATTGGCTCATGAGCCGCCATTATGGAAGAAAGAATGCTTCCGAGAGCCGCCATTGCGGAATAAAGAATGATTCCGAGAGCCGCCGTTGCGGAAGAAAGAATGCTTCTGAGAGCCACCGTTGTGGAAGAGAAAGTGGTTCGAGAGCCGATTCTGCGGAAGAGAAAGTGGTCAGAGAGCCGATTCTGCGGAAGAATAAATTGGGAAGAGACCCGATTGAACAAAGAAAAATTTAGCTATTTTTCAGAGGAATTGTCAGTGGTTTTTTAGTTGATTTTCATGGGCTGAGAGGGAGAAAAGTGGCAGCAATCTTACGCGCCACATTGCACGAAAATCAATAATTTACAACAAAAAAAAACTGACGGCGCTGCCCTTAACCCGCCCTGCAATGGCGAGCCACAAGGAGGAAAGCTTCCTTGAACCCCGTCGTCCCCCTCAGAGAGTCATTCCTTGAGGAATAAAATTTTATGTTGGGAAAACTTGTAATTCTATAATTTTTCCAAGAGAAGGTAAGTGATTCTGATTGATATGGTATGCATCTAACATTTTGTTATTAACATGTTTATAGAATCATAGTCACTTTCAAGGGAAGTATTCTAGATGGTGCAGTTGATAAGCCAGAGGTGGTTCAACTATGAGAACCCATGATGGGTATGATGCTTGGGATTCTCATGAGCGAACAGAAGATGCCATGGGAGAAAATGTTTGTAATAGAAATGATGACATTGAGTCTAATGGAAGGATATTCCAAGAGACACCGTCAGATGTTGCAGCTACTATGAGAAGCTTAATTAAATCCCAGGAAGAGCAGTATCAGTTGAATGCTGCTATGTTGCAGAGTTTGACAGACTTGCAGAGAAAGATAGAATCTGGACGAGGTACAACAAGACCAGAAGGCAGTAAGAGCAGTACTAGGATAAGAAGAAGGACTTCTACTGGGTCATCTGATTCTGAAGAATCCAACAGGGATTCAATTTCTTCTTCCCATAAAAGGAAAAGAAAGAGACACCATAGGGATCGCTCTCGAGATGAATTTAAGAAAGCTAAACCTCCTATGTTTGATGGTGAGGTAAAGACTGGACAAGAGGCTGAAGCTTGGTTTCTTGGGATAAAGAAGTACTTTCAAGTGCATGCCTATTCAGGAAACATGAAGGCAAGAGTTTCCATATTCAATCTGAATGGAAGGGCATCCATTTGGTGGGAACACTTCAAGCAAGTGAAGAGGATCAGTGAAAGGAGACTTAAGTGGAAGCAGTTCAAGAAGTATTTCAAGTATAAATACCTCTCTGATAGGTATTATGATGACAAGATTAAGGAGTTCCATGAGCTAAGATTGGGACATCAAACCATGGAAGAATATGCAAATACGTTTTTGGAGCTGTTGAGGTATGTCCGGTACATCAGAGATGAAAAAGTAAAGGTCCGACATTTTCTAAGTGGATTACCTCAGTCTTATAAAGATAGAATTAAGTTTTATGAGCCTATAACTCTTGAGGAAGCAATAAGGAAGGCTAAGTATTGCTATGAGCAAAGCAAAGGTAAGTCGGATTACCATAAGGCATGGAAGGACAAGAAGAATGAGAAGTTTTACCAAAGAAAAAAAGGTTTCAAACCTTCTAACTTCGGGAATCAGCACAAGCAGCCATCTCAAGCTGCGAGTAAGCCGGTTGGAGTGGCAGGAGAAAAGCCTAAGGATCCACAACAGAATAGAGGGCCACTTCAATGTTGGAAATGTGGAGGACCCCACATGCACAGAAATTGTCCACTCGATAATGAGAGTGCAAGGCCAGCTTATAACATTCAAGAAGCAGAAACAGTGGGTCAAGTAGCAAGGGCAATCCCAAGGATTTATGCAGCACTGGAGGACCGTCAGGCAAATCACCAGTCAGCTGTAGTTGAAGTAGTAGGTAAGATTGTTGAGCAATCTGTTTCTATTTTGATTGACCCTGGTTCTACGCACAGTTACATTACTCCTAGAGTAGTGGATATTTGTGCCTTTAAGAAAGTAAAGCATAGGAAGTCTTGGTTAGTTCAGCTAGCCACTGGAACTAAGAGAAAGGTCAGTGAAGTGGTAGAGAAGTTTCCATTACTCATGAATGGATTGGTCACCCATGTAGATCTGAATGTTCTACCGCTTGGTTCCTATGATGTTCTCATTGGAATGGATTGGCTAGAAGCTCACAGGGTGAAGCTCGATTGCTACAATAAGACTTTTGAATGCATGAATGATGAAGGGAACCTAGTAGTTGTGAAAGGTATTCCAAGGGTAATTTCAGTAAGGCAGTGTTGTAATGGATAATTCACCTAATAACCTAGGTCTGGGGGTTACCAACATACTATGACCTTACAGACAAATTTGATTATAAAAGCACAAATAGGAAATAAGGAAGTAGCAGGAACTTACTTGTAATAAACGAAGGTTGATCCAAGCTAACTTCTTCTTCTTTGCTTCACTTCTACAATCTCCAGGATAGTTCCTCCTTCAACCTGTTAACAAAGATTCTTCCAATATACAGTATGATTCATATATAAAGATGCAGGTTAGGCAAATCACATATTATAATGAAATATAAACATTTACCAAGCCACAACACATGAAACACAATATGGAAGAAGTAATATGCTTTATTAACAATAATAGAGGGAGTTTAGGTTACAACCCAATGTCTGAACAAGGGACTCCTCTGTCACCAAAGGACTCTAAGTTTCTCTGCTCCAAAGATTCTATAGAAAATCCACCAGCATAACTTTGCTCTCCAAGTATGAATATCTAAAACCCTCCCCAAGGCCTCTATTTATATGGATGAAATGAGGCAGTTCTCGAAGGTTAGGGAGGTTATAGCAGTTAATGGGATTAAGGTAAATGAAACAACTAATCTCCCATTAACTCGTGTTTTTAAAAACTAATTTTGAGGAAAATATGCGCGGGTATGTAGTGAAGCAACAAGCACATCATGCGTGACTCTATACAAGAGCAACCCGCGCATAGATGTATGCGCGACCTGCTGGACATAATACTCGCGCATATGCGTGAGATGCCAATAGAGATAGTTGCGCATGCACTCAAAATCTCAAAATAGCAAAGTAACCAGCTGGGCATATAGGTAATGTATTTCATCATCAACCAAGGTATAATGAAACTAGGCAAACCTCAATCCATAAGTGTCCTTTTGTGTGCCGACCTGAGGGATGTCAGCACTCGGACGGAGAGGTGCCAATCAGCTGTATAACAGGCAAGTTTTCGCAATGCAGTTAAAGAAGTTCTGTAGGAAGGGTTTCCAGTTGTATGCAGCTCAGATCTTGGAGGAAACGAGAGATGAAACTCCGAGGTCAGAGAACTATCAAGTGTTACAGGAAATCAGGGATGTGTTTCTTGATGAGATTCCAGGGCTTCCTCCAAAGAGGGACATTGATTTCACAATTGAACTTGTGCCGGGAGCAGCACCAGTGTCCAAGGCACCCTACCGAATGAGTACACTGGAGATGTAAGAGTTGAAGATGCAACTGGAAGAGTTGTTGGAAAAGAAGTATATCTGGCCGAGTGTGTCCCCTTGGGGAGCACCAGTTCTGTTTGTAAAGAAGAAAGATGGTACACTCAGGTTATGTATTGATTACAGACAATTCAACAAGGTTACCGTGAAGAATAAATATTCTTCGCCTAGGATTGATGACCTCTTTGATCAAATGAGAGGGGCAAAGGTATTTTCCAAGATTGACTTGAGGTCTGGTTACCATTAGGTGAGAATCAAGGATGAATAAACTCATAAGACAACCTTCAAGACAAGGTATGGGCATTATGAGTTTGTAGTGGTACCATTTGGTCTCACAAATGCACCAGCTACATTTATGTGCCTTATGAATAGTGTCTTTAGCAGGTATTTGGATAAGTTTGTTCTTGTTTTCCTTGATGACATTCTTGTTTATTCTAAGAATGAGAAAGAGCATGCAGAGCACTTGAGATTGACATTGGAATTTCTTAAGGAGCATCAGTTATATGCAAAACTGAGCAAGTGTGACTTCTACAGAGATAGAATTCAGTATTTGGGTCACATTATCTCAGAAGAGGGTATATCTGTAGACCCTGAAAATATTGAAGCCATTATGAATTGGCCTACTCCAAAAAATGTGACAGTTGTAAGGTCTTTTATGGGACTTGCAGGATACCACAAGAGATTCATTGAGGGATTCTCCAAAGTTCCACATGCCATCACTTCTTTGCAAAAGAAGGGGATGAAGTTTGAATGGACATCGAGGTGTGAAGAAAGCTTCCAGCAGTTGAAGATTCTTCTCACTAATGCTCCAGTATTGAAGGTTGCAGATCCAGAGAAATATTTTGTGGTATGTATTGATGCATGCAGACAAGGACTTGGAGGAGTCCTTATGCAAGAAAACCACGTGATATGCTATGAGTCAAGAAAGATGAAGGAACATGAGAATAACTATGCCACTCATGATCTAGAGCTTGCAGCCATAGTACATGCTCTCAAGATGTGGAGACATTACTTGATGGGCATAAGATTTGAGCTCAGAACATACCATTGTGGTCTGAAGTATCTATTTGATCAGCCTACTCTGAATGCTAGGAAAGCAAGATGGCTAGAGTTTTTATGTGAGTTTGATTTTGAAATCAAGCACATAAAAGGGAAGGAGAATAAGGTAGCTAATGCGCCCAGTAGGAAAGTGCAAGAAATGCATGTGGCATCTCTTAGTATTTGCCAGTCAAATTTGAGGCAGCAGATTGTTAGTCATGCTGCTCGAGATGAATTGTATGAGCAAGTAAAAGATAAATTGCAACAGCAAAGTCTTGAGAAGTGGTATGAGGGATATAAATTGGAAGAAGATGAGATTCTCACTTATAAAGGAAAAATTTATATTCCAAATGTAGCAGATTTGAGGAGAGTTGTTATGGATAAAATCCATCAAGCTCTGTATTCTGGTCACCCAGGATATCAGAAGACGATCGCTACAGCCATAAAGCAGTACTTTTGGCCAGGCATGAAAAAGGACATGGCCAAATATATTTCAAGATGTATGAAATGTCAACAGGTGAAGGTTGAGCATCAACACCCTGCAGGTTTGTTGCATCCTTTTCCAATTCTAGAATGGAAATGGGAAGTTATTTCCATGGATTTTATTATAGGGTTGCCAATGAATTGGAGGCAACATGATTCCATCATGGTTGTGGTAGACAAGTTAACAAAGGTAGCACATTTTATACCGGTTAAGTCTACACATCAGATGGGCGACATTGCAAAGATCTTCATGAAGGAGATTTTCAAATTGCATGGAATGCCGAAGGCAATAGGATCTGACAGAGATGTCAAGTTCACTTCCAACTTTTGGAAGGGGTTGTTTGTAGATTTGGGTACAAAGTTAAACTTCAACACTGCATACCACCCTCAGATAGATGGTCAGACAAAGAGGGTTAATCAGGTGCTTGAATACATGCTTCACATGTATGTGATGGAAAAACCAACCAAGTGGGAAGATTACTTGCACTTGGTAGAGTTTGCTTATAACAATGGATAGCAGGCATCCTTGGGGATGAGTTCGTATGAGGATTTGTATGGAAGAAGGTGTAGGACACATGTGACTTGGGATAATCCAGTGAACAAGATTGTTCTTGGGCCAAAATTGCTCAAGGAGATGGAGCAAGAGGTCGTAAAGATCAGGCAGAAGCTGAAAATAGCACAGGACAGGTAGAAGAGCTATGCAGATAAACATAGGGTGAATAGGGAGTTCAGTGTTGGGGATCATGTTTACCTCAGAGTAAGGGCAAGGAAGAGTTCCTTGAAGCTTGGAAGTTGTGCCAAGCTGTCACCAAGATACTGTGGGCCGTTTCAAGTGCTTGAAAGAATAGGGCCAGTTGCATATAGACTTGCATTGCCTACTAGCACTAGGGCTCATAATTTTTTTCATGTTTCTTTCCTTAAGAGATATGTACATGATCCTAACCATGTGATAAATTGGGATGTGATTTAGGTGGAAACCGAGGGAGAGTTCCGAATCGAGCCAATGCACATCCTCGACAAGAAGGTCACAATTCTCTGGAACCGAGCCATAGGTCAAGTAAAGGTGTAATGGGAGCACTTCAGACCTGAAGAAGCTACATGGGAGCTGGAGGATGCCATGCGATTGGCACATCCATTTTTGTTCAATTCTGTGAAACACTGAGGCGATACCAGTGTAGCATTTTGTTCAATTTTGTAAAGCATTGAGGACAGTACTATTGAAGGGGGAGGGGAATGTAACACCCCGGTTTTTACCCCGTTGCATTAGATGTACATGGTGTATATAGTGTAATGATCATGGTGTGGAGCTAAAGGCCCAGGCCCCACCATTGATCGGTTATGTTATGTTTTGGATTTGAATTTGTCACTGATGGTATATCGGGGGATGCGGCATATATTATGTTTGTCATCAAGCAAATATGCATCTATAATTAATTAAATGAATCTAACCAACTATGGTCATGGAAACTAAATCAAAAGGGGCATGATTTTCACAAGGATAAGGATGTGGGGGAATTTGTCAAACCTTGGCTAATGGGGTAGAAAAATCCGTGTGTCGCCCTTATTTGTTTACCCAACCACCTCCATTGAAGAATGATTGCTGGTGGTTGAGGCAGTTAATTTTTTTGGGAGTGGGGTGGCAGGACTGTCAGTCCTCACCCACACGCACACTCCACCATGGTTGAGTTCACTATGGCTGGGAAAAACGACTTCCATCACTCACACAGGCTATTATTCTCTCCACGACTGTGCTGAAGGCTCACGCACTCCCAATTCGCATCCTTCCTATTGTTTGTTCATCCAAAGACAAAAACAGAGCTGTTTTACCCACGCAGGACCTCCATTGTCTGTTCATCCCTCATAGGATCGGATTGTTTTCCATGCACAGGATTCTTTCTTGTTTTGGTCTCACGCAGCCCGGAGGAAAGATTCGTCACCACCGACAGTCACATTTTTCCCACAAAGTGAAATCGGGTGAGTCTTGCCCACTTTTGGAATTGGGCATATATCTCCCTGCACGCACTGAGTTTTGTGTTGTTGTCAGTTCACGCAGGAAGCTAGGGGATGTTTGATCTTTGTCACTCACGATTTTGCCAGTAGAGAGCCACTTACGCTCAGGAACAGTGATGTGGTCTGTGAAATGTCTTTCTCGGTGACTTTGTTGCCCAGGACAGGCTGCGGTTTTTTTTTCCTATTGTGATTGTGTTGCGGATTACGTTGGGACGGTTGGAATTCGCCCAGGAATTGCTTTCCTTGTCTTAAGCTGTAACAGCTGATAAACTGCCTGAGTGCAAGGATTGGTCTTCAGACTATGTTGGGAGCACTGATGGGGGCTTAGTTTTTCTTGATAAACTTGGTTCCTGGAAACCACACAGACAAAGTTAGAGGGTTGGCCTTCTTCTCCATCACCCCTGAATAGCACTGGAAGGGAATGCAGGGCCTGAGGGACTGTGTAGCAGAGAAGGGACCGATTCCTTGTGTTGGGTGTGTTTGGGTGTCTTAGAGGGTAGGATATTTTTGGTGTAGGGGTTCTTTGTTCTGTAATGAACTCACCAGCTTAGCAATTAGCCTTTCCCAACTCCCAGATGGCCTGATGAACCCAACTGTGTTGGCTTGGCTGTGTTTTGTGTATCCTTGGCTATGTGTAAGCCTGTTGTTCCCTTATTCCTTGGAGAATCATGCCCATCTCGGGGGTGGCAGCGCTGCTGAGTGATTAAGGAGCACGCTGGCCTATGGTTGGGTGGAACGTTGCAGCGATGTAGCTGGTTGCGGAGCAAAGTTTTCATAAGATAAGTGATCTTGCCATTTTTACTTCCTGCAACTATATTTCTTGTTTATGAACATAATGAACATGTTAAATGAATGCTTGTGTGAATGCATGTAGATTTCGCTGTGCAAGATAATTAATTATAGCTATGTATGATAGACAATTTCATTTGTGCATGTTATTCGGCATTGCATTTGCTTTCAACATTCTGTTTTAGAAATTTTATGTCTGTATATGTTCATGGGGCTCTTAGCCTAGGTGGTCAAAGCTTGGACCGCGTCCTCTTCGCCGGTCGGAGTCATGGGGATGTGACATAGCATATCCTCTAAAACCTAGTTTACTCTTTCAGTGTTCCCATCCATTTGTGGATGATATGCAGTATTGAAATTTAATTGGGTACCCAAGCCTTTAAACAAGGATTTCCAGAACTTACCTGTAAACTTCACGTCTCTATCCAAGACTATTACCTTTGGTACTCTATGTAACCTGAATATTTATTTCACGGAGATCTATGCAATATTAACAGCTTTGTAGGTAGATTAGACAAGTATAAAATGAGTCATTTTGCTTAATTTATAAACCACAACCATGATGGAATCATGTTGTCTAAAATTCTTGGGCAATCCGGTGATGAAATCCATACTAATGGTCTCCCACTTCCATTCTGGAATGGGTAGTGGCTGCAACAATCCTACAGGATGTTGATGCTCTGCTTTAACTTGTTGGAATTCCAGGAAGCAAGCTAAGTATTCAGCCACTTCCTTTTTCATTTTCGGCCAAAATAAGTCCTTTCTGATCATGGTAATCATTTTTTGATATCCTAGATGCACCAGGTATGGTATTATATGTAGTTCATCCCTCATTGTCAATTTAATTTCTCTTATGTTAGGTATATACAACCTTTTTTTATACAACAATAGTCCTTGTTGTCTTAGGATAAAGTCTGTTTTTAATTTTTCTTGTTCATTTTTAACAGCCTTTTCTTTTAACCATTGATATTCCCCATTAGAGTTTCCAGTACTTAAAATATGACCCCCCCAGATCATATTCGTAGTTGATGCTTGCACACAGTAAATTCACATGATGACTTAGAGCGTCTGCTACTTTATTTTCTTTTCCCTTTACATGCTTTATTTCGAATTCATACTCATTTAGAAAGGACATCCATATAGCTTGTCTTGCATTCAAATTATGTTGATCAAATAAATATTTGAGGCTTATGTTGTCTGACATAAGTAAAAACATTTTCCAATTAATTAATGTCGCCACATTTTTAAGGCATGAATTATAGCAGCAAGTTCTAGATCATGTGTCGCATAATTATTCTCATGATCTTTTATTTTTCTGGATTCATAAACTACAACATAATTGTCTTGTAGTAAAACTGCACTTAGCCCTTCATTGCAAGAATCTATACATACGACAAAATCCTTGAATGGATCAGAAATTTTTAAGATCAGGGCAGTGGTTAATAGGTGTTTTAATTTGTTAAAGATTTCCTCACACTTTTTAGTCCACTCAAAATTTTTTCCTTTCTTTTGTAAAGAAGTTATGGGCTGGGAAATCTTAAAAAATACTTCCATGAACTTCCTACAGTATCCAGTGATTCCCATAAATGATTTGATGTTAGATACATTTTTAGGAACCGAACATTCCATGATGGCTTTTACCTTATCTAGGTTGCCTAATATTCCTTCGTTAGACACTACGTGTCTGAGGTACTGAATCTTGTCTTTGAAAAAGTCACACTTACTGAACTTTGCATACAGTTGTTGTTCTCTTAACACTTGCAAAACTATTTTTAAATTTTCTTTGTATTCTTGTTCATTTTTAGAGTAGATTAATATGTCGTTAATGAATACAACCACAAATTTATCCATATAGTTACTTAATATGTTGTTCATTAAACACGTGAATGTAGCCGGTGTGTTTTTCAACCCAAAGGGCATTACGACAAAATCATAATGACGTAACAGGTCCTAAATGTTGTTTTAAAAATATCTTCATCTTTTATTCGCACTTGATGATAACCTGACCTTAAATCCATATTTGAAAAGATAGTTTCTCTACATAACTAATCAAACAGATCATCCATCCAGGGAAGTGGGTATCATTTTTTAATAGTCATTTTATTTAGTTTCATGTAATCTATACATAATTTTAGTGTACCATATTTCTTTTTCACAAACAAGACCAGTGCTCCCCAGGGAGACACACTTGGTCGAATATATTTTTTATCGATTAGTTCTTATAATTGTGATTTTAGTTCTGTGAGTTTGATTATGTTCATTCGATATGGAGCCTTCGATGCTGGTACCACTCCGTGTATCAAATTCATTGTGAAGTATATATCCCTTTTTGGAGGGAGTCCAGGGACTTATTCCAGAAAGATATCTTTGAACTCCTTTAAAACATGTATGTCTTCCAGTTTAGGTTTTATATCATTTCCTTATCATTCGTTAGATATACTATGAATACCTTGCATCCTTTTCTTACTGATCTCTTCATTTGCAGAGCAGAAATTTCTCTAATGGTTACATTTACATTATTTCTATTATTATCTATACATGTAAATGTTTTATCAAAATCATTTAACAACACTTTATGCTCCTCAAGCCAATCCATTCCTATAAATATATCATAAGATCCTAAAGGTAATATATTTACATTCACATGTGTAAGGAAATCATTCAACATTATCTTGCAATTTCTAAAAATATAGCAACCATTTTTCTTGTACCTGTTCCTAACTGTACTATCCATGAATTATCAAAATTTCCAGCTACCAAATTGCATAAATCAACTACCCTAGGTGAAATATAACTCAGGCTTGCACTTGGATCAATTAAGATAGATATAGGTTGATTGTTTATCATACCTTCAATTTCGACCATGGAAGTCTGGTGGTCTGCTTGCCGATTTTCCAGTGCAGCATAGATTCTGGACATATCTCCCACTGTAACTGCTTCATGGATAGAATGAACATTAAACCTTTGTTTCCTTGTTGGATACTCTTTAAAGTCATGTTTCTCTCCACACTCCCAACATTTTAATGGTTAATTTTGAGGATGGGTTTTTATTAGGAATGATTGAGAGTATTGCAGAATCTTGATGTTTAAAACCTTTGTAATTATTACCCTGATACCCTCTGTGGTTATTTCTCATGTCTTTGTGGAATTTTTTTTTTTTTCTTTTAGAATAAAAATTATTTGGTCTTTGATTTTTCCAAGCCGGTATAATTTCCTCTTTATTTTTATTTTGATCAAAATAGAAGTTTATCTTCCTCATCGCTTCCGCCAATGTCTTTGGATTGTCATATTCAATCTGTTCTTTGAACATGAGGGGGAGATAGCTATGGAAATGTTTTATCTTAGGCTTCTCATCAATTATGTAGGGTACATAGCGAAGTAAGCTTCTTCAGAACTTACTATTGAGTTATTTCATTGTCATGGCCCCTAACCTTAGTGCATAAAACTCCTTTTCTTTTTCTCCATAATACTATTAAGATAAGTATTTTCTTTTAAACAGTTTTTTTTTAAATTTCTAGGTTACATACCTTTATTTTATACCCTTAAATTTTTGTATATCTTACCACTATATATCTTCCTTTTCGGTCAAATTATAAGTGGCCAATTTTCTTTCAGCTCATCTGAGTAATTATATATTTGGAAGTACTTCATACTGAACAGCCAAGCCTCTGCCTCCTCTCCCTTCTCAATTTTCCCACTAAACATGGGTGGTTTAATTTTTTTGAACTCCCTAGAGATTTCCTCATAGGGTCTATACCTTTTCTTCTTTTTATTTTTCATCGCTGCTTTCACTTGACTCTTGAGTTTTTTTGTGATGTTTAACTGACTCTTCATTTGAAGTGTCAAGGTTATGGCTAGAAAATTCCAAGTTCCTACCCTTACGTTTATTGTACAGGGTAGTTTTAGGTAGTTCCTGATCAAAATCCTTATTTTTATCTTTTTCTTCATTATGGATTTTTACTAACAAGATAGTGTTCAGTTTTTCTTGAGCCTTCAAAGATCGCTCATTATCTTCCTTAACCTTTCTTAATTTAGATCTTAGTTCATTCGTAGTCCTTTTTAATTCAGATTTACTGTCCTGCCCTTCATTTTGATCTACACAGAACTCTCAATCCCTTACATTACCCTCTTCATTTAAAGGTTGTTTCGGGTGATGTTCCTCTTATGCAAACATTCTCGCATCTGCCATATCTCCTGTAAAATATTTTGTACTTATCTTTTATGTGTAAGATAATTTTCAAGACAAAATAAACATGAGTTAGTTTTTTTTTCTATAACAGTTTTGTGTTGAGCCTATTCATGGCTAGTGTTAAAACCATGCTCTCATACCATATGGAACATACCTCAAAATTCAAATATAAAAAAAAATCTATATCCATATATCTTTAGAAATAATAATAAAATACCCAACTGTTATGAGAAAATACAAATAAAGAGACACCGTGGCCATATTTAATGGTCAAATTCATCCATGTACATTCATTCTCAATCATAAGGACCACTATAATAGTCGTTCCTCCTTTGAAATATCCATTATGCAACCACAATAGACATTTCCACACTAAACTAAGTTTTTCTCCTTTCACCTACCACTGTAGAAATCGAGAAACAACATGTCGATTCCTTTATTTTACCACTTTATTCCTTCTGCATTCCGCACAAGCTTTCTGCACTAATTGATTTTTTTTCCTTCCACTGTGGGATCCAAAAATCAAAAGTCAATGAAATGACCACCTTGTCTTTTGACTTTCCACCTTCCTGCTTCTTCATTTCCTCCTTTCTCTTTCTTCCTTCCGTTGCGGACCTCGAAAGTTGAAAACTTCATAAACCAATCTCTTGGTCTCTTGGATTTCCTCCTTCTGACTTCTGCCTTCCATTGCGAACCTCAAAAGTTGGAAAATTCATAAAACGATCACTTGGTCTCTCAGATTTCCACCTTCCAATTTATGCCTTCCGTTGCAGACCTCAAAAGTCAGAAAATTCATAAAAAAATGACTTGGTCTTTCGGATTTACGCCTTTTGCTGTGGACCTCATAAGTCAAAAACTTCATAAAATGATCACTTGGTCTTTCATATTTCCTCATTCTGATTTTCTCCTTCCACTGTAGACTTAGGAAGTCAAAAACTTTATAAAACAATTACTTGGTCTTTCGTATTTACTCCTTCCTCTTTTTTCCTTCTACCACTGACCTCGGAAGTCAAAAAATTCATAAAACTATCACTTGGTATTTCTACTTTCCTCATTCTACTTTTCACTTTCCACTGTGGACTTTGGAAGTCAAAAAAATCATAAAACAATCACTTGGTGTTTCGGCTTTCTGCCTTCCATTGCAGACTTCAAAAGTCAAAAACTTTATCAAACAATCACTTAGTCTTTCGGCTTTCCGCCTTTCACTTTCTACAGCTTCGATTAACCACAGATCTCCTTTATGGATTTAATCATGACGTTGATTTTATTTCTTTTATGGAATTTGCGACTATCATCAACCGTTGATCCTTTAATTTTTGTGGATGAATGTTTAACTTTGCAGATTCAAGGGTTTATGGTTTGATTTGGTATTTTGACTCACTGTAAGTTAAACCGATGTGAAGACTAACTTAACCCTTATTTGATAATTTTAAGGATTTCTCTTAAACGACATTGAATATCATAGATTGACACTAGAACCTGTTAGAATTTCATCATTAAGCTAGCATTATATTAGGATCTTTACTAAGAGAATAACAAGCACAGGAATCAAACACAAGAGACAATGAACACAGTGTTTATCCTTGGGGAAACCATAAATGGTGAAAACACCGCAACTTCGTTAGAGATAGAATCAACACCAAAACAGAAAATCCCCAAAACAGCAAGTGATCTCCCAACAGCAGTAACCTTCTTCTTGTCTAGCCCCAGTGTCTTCTCCTTCCTCAACGATGCACTACACTTGAGTGTGTATGAGTTGTATGATAAATAGAGACTCCAGTTCTCTATTTATACTAATCCTGACATGACTAAAACCCCACTAGGTCTGGCCTCTACTATGAGAGTCTAATAACCCTAGTGCCCCGGGACTGTGGGGACTTTAACCCTTAGACAATAGGAGGGTTACCCACAATGACTTGACATGACTTGTTTACATGATATACCTTCCCGATAAAAACATCGAGGCATGACATAACTCAAGTACATCCCAGAATAAAAATTGGGTTACAATATATAAGAAAAACAAGTAAAATACATTCCGAAGTTACATATACATCAACACTCCCTCTTAACTAGGAAGGTATTCTTTTGACACAATTTTCAGCACAAGTATTCTTCTCTGTATCTTCTGGATCATCATCAAGTCCTCATCATCTTCAAGTATTCATCATCTTCAAGTCATCTTCATCTTCAATTCATTTTCATCATCAGATCTGGATCATCAATCGATCTAGATCATCAGTCAATCTGGATCATCACTGGATCTGGATCATTTCTGCTGGATCATCATCACTGGATTTGGATCATCATTGGGCATCATCACAGGTGTTATCTCTTGATTCTTCTCGTCATAGGAACCTCTACAGAGCTAGTCCTTTTTCATAATGGATGTATCATCTTAGACCTAGTCCTTTTTCATACTAGATGAGGCATCACAGAGCTGGTCCTTTTTCACACTAGATGAGGCATCACAGAGCTGGTCCTTTTTCATACCAGATGTGGTAGCTACTCAGAGCTAGTCCTTTTTCATACTAGATGAGCCTTCTCAAAGCTAATCATTTTTCATACAAGGTGAGGCATCAAAGAGCTGGCCCTTTTTCATACCATATGAGGCATCACAGAGCTATTCCTTTTCCATACCAGATGTGGCAGCTACTCATATCTAGTCCTTTTTCATACTAGATGAGCCTTCTTAGAGCTAGTCCTTTTTCATACTAGATGAGGCATCACAGAGCTAGTCCTTTTTCATACTAGATGAGGCATCACAGAGCTGGTCCTTTTTCATACCAGATGTGGCAGCTACTCAGAGCTAGTTCTTTTTCATACTAGATGAGCCTCCACAAATCCAACCCTTTTTCATGTTGGATGTGCCATCTACATAGAGCTAGTCCTTTTTCATACTAGATGTCTCTTCATAGAGCGAGCCCTTTTTCATGCTGGATGTGGCATCTACACAGAGCTAGTCCTTTTTCATACTAGATGTGTCTTCACAGAGCCAGCCCTTTTTCATGCTGGATGTGGCATCCACATATACCTGACAATGGAAGGAACCAATCCTCTCACCATGTCACAGCTCTTACATCCAACCATGGAAGGAACCAATCCTCTCACCATGTCAGAATGGCACAACACTTATATTTGATCATGGAAGGAACCAATCCTCTCACCATGTCAGAAGGGATCAACACGGACACATCACTTCCTCTTAAGAGGAACCTCGATATGGAGAACACCAAGCTTCTCCCTGAAGTACTCAAACTTCACCCTAGACAATGGCTTAGTCAACACATCAACTATCCGTTCGTCTGTCGCAACATACTAGATCTTCACTGTTCCTCTTTGCACCATATCCCTAATATAGTGATACTTGATCTCGGTATGCTTCGACTTGTCATGGAATACTGTATTCTCTCACAACTTTACACAAGTTTGGTTTCACAGTATATACAAGTAGCATATAATTAGAGATCAAATAAATCAGACAGTAGCTTCCTTAGCCATACTACCTCACAACTAGCAGAATAGGCTACAACATACTCTGCTTCAGTTGTACTCAGTACCACACAGGATTGCTTCCTGCCAAACCATGAGATCACACCTGATCTGATACTGAAGCAACACCCTGAAGTGCTCTTCCTATCGATGGTACTGCCTGCCCAATCTGAATCAACATAACCCTCTAGGTTAATCCTTTGATCAGCCTTATACTTGAGCCCATAATCAACCGTACTCTTCAGGTACCTCAGAATATGCTTTGCAGTAGTCAAGTGAACATGTCTTGTACCTGTCAATTATTGTCTCAAGCTGCTCACAGCAAAGCAAATATCTGGTCTCGTGTTCACTAGGTACATCAAGGACCAAATCATCTCATGATACATCATGGAATCAACTGTCTCTGATAAAGCATCACTCAATAGCTTCAGGTTTGATGCCATAGGTGTGGTTAATTCCTTGTAGTCCATCATCCCAAATATCTTCAGGATCTCTACTGCATACATTCCTTGTCCAAGAAAGATTCCATCTGTAGTATGCCACACCTCCATACCTGGGAAATAATGCATCATTCCCAAGTCCTTCATCTCGAACTCAGCAGTAAGCTTTCTCTTCGTATCAGCAATCAACCCATCCATACCTGTCACAAACAGATAATCTACATATAGTAGAAGTATCACCGGGTTTCCATCTTCCACCTTGTAGTAAAGGTTGGAATCTACTTTACTCTTGGTAAAGCCCAAACTAGATAGAAATCTGTCAATTCTTCTGTACTATGTCCTGGGTGCCTGTTTCAAACCATACAGGGATTTCTTCAATCTACACACATGAGATTCCCTATCATGTGTCTCAAAACCGAGTGGCTGCTCCACATACACTTCCCCTTCTACTACACCATTCAAGAAAGAAGTCTTGAAATCTATTTGGTGTATCTTCCATTTCATCACTGCTTCCAGAGAAAGTATCGATCTAATGGAAGTGTATCTGGCTACAAGTGCAAAGGTTTCTTCATAGTCTATTCCTTCTTTTTGAGAGAAACCCTGAGCCACAAATATTTCCTTATAATTTTCAATGCTACCATCTACAGCATGCTTGATCTTGTAGATCCATTTGGAAGTTACAACCGAATTCCCTTCTGGTCTTGTGACAACATCCCAAACATCATTTTTATGATCGATTGATACTCTTCGATCATCGCATCCTTCCATTCTTTCTGTTCTGCCACTTCTTCATATTTGGAAGGTTCTTTATCAATGAAGTCACATAGTAAAGCTACATAACTGGAACATGATATGTTTCTCTTTCTTTCTCTAAGATTCTATTCTGGAACCCCATATCTTTCCACGCCTTGGATAATCTAACGTATCCAAGCAGGTTTCCTCTTGTAAGGATTCTTCTCCTGTGGTGGATCTACAGGGCTTTGTGGTTCTTCAAATTCTCAATCTTCTTCTTGATTTTCTTTGTTCATGATCGTATCATGCTTCTTCAGGTTCTTCAGCAGGTTTCTTTCTTGATTTGATGTAGGCTGAATCTTCATCAAATGTTACATCCCTGTTGATGTTAATATTTTTGAACCCTGGGAAGTATATTCTGTAAGCCTTCAAGGTTTCAGAGTATCCCACAAATATACCCTTCATTCCTGAAGGATCTAATTTTGTTCTCTTCTCTTTTGGAATGTGTAAGTACACAAGACAACTGAATATTCTAAGATGGCTAACTTCTGGCTTCCTGCCGGAGAAGACTTCTTCAAGAGTTTTGTTCTCGAGTACTCTATGTGGAGTACGGTTCTGTACATACTCTACTATTCTGGCTGCTTCTACCCAAAGATGCATAGGAAGATCTTGATCATGAAGCATAGCTCTTGTAGCTTCCATGATAGTTATATTATTCCTCTCTGCAACCCCATTCTGTTGTGGATTGTAAGGAGTGGACAACTCCCTCTTAATCCTTGAGTCCGTACATAGTTCCTTGAACTCATTTGAAGTGAATTCTCTTCCATTGTCTGATTGAATAGTCTTGATCTTCTTTTCAGTCTAGTTCTCGATCAAGGCTTTGAATTCCTTGAACTTGCTAAACACTTCATCTTTATTCTTCATGAAGTAAATCCATGTCTTCCTAGAAAAGTCATCAATAAAAGAAACATAGTACACATACCCGCTTAGTGAGCTTGATGACATTGGTCCGCATACATCGGAGTAGATGTTTTCCAAGATTCCTTTTGCTTTGCTCTCGCTACTTGGAAATGTCTTCTTTGTGCTCTTTCCTTTCGTACATACTTTGAAGACGCCTTCATGTTTTGCTTGAATTTCTGGAAGACCTTCAACGGCTTTTCTTGCAAATGGTAGTGCTCTGTAATGTACATGTGCAAGCCTTCTTTTCCAAAGTTCATTTGGTTCTATTGTGTCATGAACCAAATCTTGATCTGGTTGTCCCTTTAACATGTATAGACCTCCTTCTTGTTCTCCAATCACTATTGCATCGTCAAAATTCTTTCCCTTTGGCCACATAAGAACTTGGCCATCTACAAAAGCAACCCTCATTCCTTTTGCATCCAATGTAGATATGGAGAGGAGGTTCTTCTTTAGTCCTGGAACAAATAATACATTCTTCATCTTCAAGGAATTTCCAGAGTCTAGTTTATAGAAAGACTCACCACTACCTTTTATTGGATACTGGTAGTCATCCCCAAGTTTCACCTTGTGAGGTGACTCATGTTCAGATAGCCTCACAAATAATTCTTTGAATCCTGTCATGTGCTTGGAAGCACCAATGTCTATAAGCCAATCATTGCTTCCATGTGAAACAGTTCCCATGAGAGCGGAGGTTAGAACATATTCATCCTCACTTGAAGAGTCATCACTCTCTTTTCTGATTCTCTTTGTGGAAGGTTCATCATCCTCTGCAACATGGGCATGATGTATTCTCTTGTTCTTCTTCCTTAGATTTCTTTTGTTAAGGCTGAATTTGGATATGTGACCTTTCTCATCACATGTGTAACATCTAATAGTATTTAGATATTTTCTAGAGTGTGAGATCTTACCTTTGGAGTGATAATTGCTCCTCTTGTTTTTCTTGGAGTGAACTGTGAGAGCTTGATCTTCACTACCCATCTTCTCTTCTTGAGCTACTATCTAAGCTTCTTCTTGATAGCATTATTTCCATATTCTATTGAACTTGACTAACTTCTTTCTCACACAGATTCCTTGAATGAAAGAGTCCCATGATCTAGGGAGACCATTCAAGGTGGTCATCACAATCTCTGCATTTTCCACTTCTTCATCTACTGCGTCTAGCTGCTCCTTGATATGAGAAACCCTTGTAAAGTAAGATTGAATAGTCTCAGTATTATGGATCTTCACATTCTTCAATTGGTTTCTCAAAGTCATCTTCCTGTTTATGTTCTTCCCTTCAAACAATTTGGTTAGGTCATCAAACATAGCTTTAGGTGTCTTGAGGGAGGACACTTGTGGTATGAGATGATCCTTGATAGAATCAGTAATGATTCTCTTTGCCATAACCAACTTCTTCTTATGTAATGCCTTAGCCTCATCTCTCTCTGGAACTGGAACCTCCTCATTGATATAGGAGTCCAACTCATTCTCTTCCAGGACCAGGGAGATCCTATACTTCCAAGATCGGAAGTTATTAGCCCCCTCAAGATTTTCATCAAGCTTGGTATGATGAGACATCTTAAACTGAGAACCTCAAATGGAAATACAAAAGATTTAGATCTTACTAGGTCAATATGTCAGATCTGGATTTGGAGCTGAAATCCTGTAGTGCTGCTTCGGTAGCAAATTAGGGTTTCATTTTTCTGGAGATCTTTCCACCCAAGTGTCTTGAAATTTATCCCTAACTTCGATTTTGGGGAGGATATCAATCCAAGCATGGGCTCACTGAACAATTCATCTTCTGTAAAAATCCCTAATTTTTGGCAGCAGTTTTGGGTCAAAAACTGAAAAAACTCAAAATTGGATTCTTCTTTGACAGAAAGATGCACCCTAAGGAGGAGAGTTATTCCACCTTACTTTTGATAAAAATCTGTGGAGGAAGATCGACAAACTAGGAAGCCCTAGTTCCCGTAGCTACACAGTGTCTTCTTCTCAGGTTAGCTCTGATACCATGTTAGAATTTCATCATTAAGCTAGCATTATATTAGGATATTTACTAAGAGAATAACAAGCACAACAATCAAACACAAGAGACAATGAACACAATGTTTATCCTCGGGGAAACCATAAATGGTGAAAACCCCACAACTTCCTCAAAGATAGAATCAACACCAAAATAGAAAGGCCACAAAACAGTAAGTGATCTCCCGACAGCAGTAACCTTCTTCTTGTCTAGCCCCAGTGTCTTCTCCTTCCTCAAGTATGCACTACACTTGAGTGTGTATGAGTTGTATGATAAATAGAGACTCCAGTTCTCTATTTATACTAATCCTGACATGACTAAAACCCTACCAGGGCTGACCTCTACTAGGAGAGTCTAATAACCCTAGTGCCCTGAGACTCTAGGGACTTTAACCCTTAGACAATAGGAGGGTTACCCACAATGACTTGACATGACTTGTTTACATGATATACCTTCCCGTTAGGAACATTAGGGCATGACGTAACTCAAGTACATTTTGGAATAAACATCGGGTTACAATATATAAGAAATACAAGTAAAATACATTCTGAAGTTACATATGCATCAATAGAACCAACATTATCATTTCAATTGGCATTTCTATAATCTAGAAAACAGAATTAATGACTATTAAGCAGAATTGATACTCACTGGGAACACCATTAAAGGTAAAAAAAGGTTTGAAACAAAGGATTCCATTTGTAGATATAGACTCATCAATTCCAAATCATTCAAGTATGGAATTTGAAAACATAATAGGTCAGTTTCAGTCAGAACTAAAATAATCTAACTCATAACGAAAAATAATTTCTATAGTAATACATTACTAACAATAATTGATGCAGGTATGACTACCCAATCTAGGATATGTTGAGAACAATTTAACATTGTACAGATCTAGAATATACAAAACATGGATAATGATTCCCAAATATGCATAAACAATACTTCCAGGAAATTTAACTACAATTAAACATTTCACAACCACATCCTACTGCATCTAGAATCATTTATAAGAAACAGAGTAGTAACCTGGAACCAATGCTGGGAAAACGCAAGTGGAGAAGTTGTTCCTCCCAACCAACTCCTAGAGAAACCAAATTACTTGCTTTATAACTCCCGATCTTGTTTGTTGAACCTCAAGAGAAAAATATCTCAATGCGCCATCTCTTTCATTATACATATGTTAATTCCAGTCCAATGCTAGCCTCATGCTGCTCATGGACATACTATCAAATAGTATTTTTCCGAGGACTTGGTCATTTATGAGCCTCCTGCTCTTCAGCAACTCAACTAGGAGTGCAGACCTAATTTTTGGGGATGATTCCTCCTGCATCTCAAGTTCTCACTCGATGGTCTCAGCCACTTATCATTTCCCTCTTGTGGGCCAACGAGCACTCTTTCAACAGCTATTTCCACTTTTGTTCTCCTTCAACATTTTTAATTAATAAATAATATTTTATTACAAAATCTTGTATTTTTTACCTTCCTACACTACTACATTTCGATCCAAAATCCGACGGCGCGTGGATTTATTTTTTTAAACATACCAAAAATCAAAACGATAATTTTTTTTTTTGTAAAGGTGGCTATAAGGGTCGCTTAAGTGATGGCTAGTCTCATAAGCGTCGCTTAAGCGACGGATAGTCTCATAAGCGTCGCTTAAGCAACGGCGCCTCAAATTGGTCAATCATTTAAATAAATACACTTAATTGGTCAATTATTTAAAATGGAAAGCGTCGTCGCATATTCGACGCGTCGGCTCATTTCCTCCACAGACTTGTATAAATAGATGTATGCCTAGGTTCATTATCTCACACACTCACTCTCGCACTTATCTCTTGGACAAGAAATGCGAAATTCCTAAGGGTTTTTTTTTTGCGTTGTGCTTTTGTGGGGATCTTCCCACTTGGTCTTGGATTTTGGTCTTGCTCTTTGGTGACTTCTCTCTTGAAGTATCTCTTGGTTAATAATTTCTTGGTTTAGGGTTTGGTTTTTGGCCTTGTGCCTTTGTGGGGATCTTCCCACTTGGTCTTGGATTTTGGTCTTGCTCTTTAGTGACTTCTCGCTTGAAGTATCTCTTGGTTAATTTCTTGGTTTAGGGTTTGGTTTTTGGCCTTGTGATTTTGTGGGGATATTCCCACTTGGTCTTGGATTTTGGTCTTGCTCTTTAGTGACTTCTCGCTTGAAGTATCTCTTGGTTAATTTCTTGGTTTAGGGTTTGGTTTTTGGCCTTGTGCCTTTGTGGGGATCTTCCCACTTGGTCTTGGATTTTGGTCTTGCTCTTTAGTGACTTCTCGCTTGAAGTATCTCTTGGTTAATTTCTTGGTTTAGGGTTTGGTTTTTGGCCTTGTGCCTTTGTGGGGATCTTCCCACTTGGTCTTGGATTTTGGTCTTGCTCTTTAGTGACTTCTCGCTTGAAGTATCTCTTGGTTAATTTCTAATTGGTTTATTCTTGGTAAATCTTTCTTGGAGAAACTTTGTTCTCTTGTGTTAGGGTTTTATACCCTCACTTAGGGTTTTCTCTTGTGGATTTGCCTTTGACTTTTTTGGATTTGGCTTTGACTCTTGTTCTTAGGGTTTGAGTAATAAAATGCCATGTAACAACAATGTCACAGGTCATCAAGATCTGGCAGAACAAAATCGACAATTGCTTGCTAGGTTGTGGGATGGAGTGGAAAGAAGGGGTGATGGAAAATGTTATTGTCCTTGCAGTCGATGTAGGGGCTTTAATAAGAGAAGGCTACTGATCACAACAGCTAAAAAACATTGTAGAGAACATGGACATGTTGAGGGGGGGGCATGAATATCATCCATTGGTAATTCAATATAATTCATGATTATATATCATGCGGTCTTTATATTGAGAGTTTTTGTAATTGTATATTGTATCATTTTTATTTTTGTTACTTAATCGACATGACTAACATTCTTTGTTTGATGTTTTAATTGTAATTATAAAGAAAGGGCCTTCTAGGGCTGTTCCGAACATGGATAATGTGGTAATTACGGAACAACTAGCGTAGGAGGAACATCAATATGTAAGTCCTGCGAATACTGATCATGATCAAGTTAATGATGACATGGAATTAGATGATGATCATGACGATAACATAATTGAGGATGATGGTGCAAATGCATTAATCAATGATGCATTTAATGTTAGAATGGACGATGATCAACCTCATGCGCCGCCAATTGATGACTTTGAAGATCTTCATGATTTACCTACACTTGAGAAGGAAGACGAACCGCTTTTTGAAGGCTCCCACTTAAGTGTTCTCTCTGCTGTGTTGCTGATAATGAACTTGAAGGTTAAGCATGGTTTTTCAAACATAGCCATCACGCTGGTGTTAAGGTACGTATGTGATTATATGTTTCATCGATCGCATATATATGATTTGATTTATGTTGCTATAATATTTGTATTGGTATACGTACTTCATCATAAAAATAATAAGGATGTATTTGTTGTCGTTAATATTATGCTCTTCAAATATTTATATTAACCATTTTTTTTAAATTTGTTGTAACAGCTTGATAGGTGAATATTTGTTACCTACATCAAATAAATTACCTCGCACATATCGAGATTTAAAAAATATCACGAAATATGTTGGAATGGACTATCAAGCAATTGATGCATGTCCTAATGATCATATTTTATATTATAATCAGTATGAGTTTGCAACAGAATGCTTTATATGTCATAGCAGTAGATACCGAACAGATCAAGTAACCAAAAGGTGTCTCGTAAGGTTCTTCGTTATATTCCCATTATTCCACGCTTGCAACGACTGTTTAGGTGCAAAAACATAGCACAATTTATGGATTACCATGCACGGAATAGAAGTAGAGATGATATTCTTCGAATGCCCACAGATAGTTATACATTTACAAACATAGAGGAAAAATGGCCACACTTTAAAGAAGAACCTCGTAATGCTAGACTTTCTTTGGCAGCGGATGGTGTCAATCCATTTAAAGAGATGAGATCTACTTGCTCGGTTTGGCCTGTTTTTGTTATCAACAATAACATTCCTCCATGGATGTCAATAAAGAGGGAGCATATTATGTTTTCAATGATTGTTCCAGGTATAATTTGTACTTTAGAACAATTTTTTTTTAATGCATTAGTATTTAATTTGTCATGAAGATCAATATTGTTGCAGATTCATGTCATATATATATTTCATTTACTTATATGTATTGTATTTGTTGTTTTCTTTTAGGTAAGTACATAGTTAAAGATATGAATGTATATATCGAGCCTCTTGTTGATGAACTACTTAAGCTATGGAATGGTGTCACTATGTATGATGTCTCTAGACCAGTGGGGCAAAGGGAATTTCAATTCCATGCAATGCTTTCCTGGACAATTCACGATGCTCCAGGGCTAACACATTTTTGTGGTCTTCAAACAAAGGGAAAATTTGCATGTCCAGTTTATGGTCCCAAGATGAAATCTCATCATTCAAAGAGTTTGTCAAAGGAAGTGTTTGATGAGTATAGGCACTTCCTCTCTAAGAATCATAGGTATCGAACTATCGAAAAACATATTTTTAATGGGAAAGAGGAGACTGCATTAAAACCACAAAGAATGACACCTCACATATGGAAGTTGCAATATAATAGAAATCGTCAAGGTACGATTCAATTTTTCTATCTTATATATTCATATTGATCATCTCTTATATGTACTTTTTAATGTTTTATTGTGGATTATATTAATTTTTTTACTGTAATATACAACATTTTAATCTCTTTAACTTATATATTGATTACTGATGGTCTGCATGAACATCATTAAGGTGTAAATGGGCTTCCACGAGGAATGAAAAGTTATCCCAAACAATTTAGTAGGTTGCCTTACTATGAGCACTTACTAGTTGGTCATTTTCTTGATACAATGCATATCGGAAAGAATGTAGCTGAAACACTATGGCGAATATTAGAGGGAAGGAGTGACAAAGAAAAAATTGTCAAAATTTGCAATGACATTCATGAATCCAATCATGCAATGAAAGATATCATTGAACATTTAAACAACGATGGAG
>LPNX011013075.1:484-10485 GCA_001517045.1 Pseudotsuga menziesii
TTTTACTTTGGGAATGGTTGAATTAATTTCAAACCTTATAAATGACAAATTGTTTTGAACCTGAGAACTATTACATCAGGAATGTTGAAGAACTCAGTAAAGCCATTTTAACCTTCATACAATGTTTGACATGAAAGACATGCTATTTTTTAATTATAGACTAAAAGATTTATTTTTAAATCACCTCCTTCATTTGCCAAGTGGAAGGCAGCTACTAGTCCACCTTCTTCCTAAAACATTTTTCTTTTTGCTCAGTGGGACCTAGCATTTCTTCGGTTTGGGGGAATGTTGATCCTAGATTTGTTATCAATTTTGGAAGTTAAATTACTCATTTAAACATATGTTTTGTCATATTTTGCATATTTTCTGTCACGCAGATCATTATTCATCCCCAGGTATGAATGTACTTAAGGTTTATGTAAAATACTTATATTATTATCATTTTACGATTTTATTAATTAAAATTGACATGGTTTGAAGTACATTTGATTTATTAATTTATATTTATATTTGTTTGCAAGTTATATAATATTTTTGGATGAATTAACAAGAAATACGCATTTAGCTATCCATCCGCATAACACGTCCAGCTCATCATCTAGCTCATTGTACGATATTCGTTGGCAAGGTTTCCAGGCATTAAAATGTTGTTACTACAAACCATAGTTATTAAGTGCACCAATAAACAGACATCCCATTCATCCTAGATATGTGCCCAGCATATCAAGATCGTTGTTCAACTTTCTATCCAGATCGTTAACTAGACTACGCGCTGTTGATAACCGATTCCAATCATTAAAACATTGAAATAGAAATCTGAAAAAGACCTATTGTCCATGTGTTTGGATGATGAAGAAGCCCACTTCTAGATGATCTGCAATCATGCCATCCTTGCTTGACACTACAACAACAGTACACATGTTTGAAGATGCAATGGTTCGCGTTCTAGAAGGATTGTCAACGTGCTCTCCTTTGTCCAGCATCACTCCACCAGCCACACTAAGGAAGGAGCCATGCACCACATGACGCACGCTGAAGAGAACCATTTGTAATGAAGAGGGAGCCTATGCGTTACGCCATCCAATGAAGAGAGCCGACGCGCATTTAAGAAGGAATGGTCATGTGTGTTGTAGTTAGGTTAGTTAAACATCTTTACGGATTGACTAAATTTAGAGAGCATTTGACCACTAAAGGGTTGAATTGCTCATCCCTGTAAACACTGTATATAAACACCTCCTTGTGCAGAGTTAGGGAGTTTATCATTTCATTTGTTAGACAGTTGTTTTTGAAGAGAATAATTATGTATTTATGTTCCATCATTTTAATAAATAGTTGTATGCTGTGTTGTTGATGATTGGGTTTGAGTAAGCATTAGCTAGGCATCACCCCTGACTGCTGAGAGGGACCCTCATCAACCAGAGGTTCATTCTTCTGTGTAATTTTGTTATTTTCTTTCGGTTATAGCTAGTTTAGTTTAGTTTCATTAGATTATTGTTATATCCTGTAATGCAATTTTATCTCTGAAGTTAGATAGTTAACTGCGCACATAGTTTGCTTTCAGATTTTTTTTCCAGCCATTTCATTTTCAGTTTATTGTTCATCTTATTTGCAAGTAGATAGACTATATTGCTTTTAAATAGATTCAATTCTGTTTATTTCATTTATGTTATAAGTTATGCAATTTGAATTTCAGTTTTTTTATTAATATGCAATGATTTATTTATATTCATGCATTTGTTTAAGTTTATTTCACTATCAAATTCGATTAATAAGTAGGTTTATTTCTTTCCTTTATGCATTAGATTTACATCTACATGAATTCAGTTGAAGATTATCTCAGTTAGGATATTTTATGGTATTTTAACTATGTATACTATCATTCAGATAGCCTATTTAAATTGTCATTTAGCTACCCCTTTTAGGCCTACAGTTCAGTTTGCCATTTAGCCCATCGTTTTGTTTTTAATGTTTTTTANGTAGACTATCATTCAGATAGCCTATTTAAATTGTCATTTAGCTACCCCTTTTAGGCCTACAGTTCAGTTTGCCATTTAGCCCATCGTTTTGTTTTTAATGTTTTTTATGTGTTTTGAGATTGTTTTCAGTTATGTTTCTTTAATGTTTGAAGTATGCTTTGACTATAATAGTTATGATAGTTCTATTTTACATTAAAGTTAAATTTGGATTGTTTTAGGTTATTTATTAAAAGTTACCTTACTTCTTTTTAACTTGAATATGTTTTGAGCTATTTTTTGTTTTGTTTCTTGAGTTTGTTTCTGATTTCTTTTTAGTGATGTATTGTTTTGTGTTCATGCCTTTGGATTGATTTATCCATTTGCATGTAAAATTCAGTGTTATATATGTTATCCTTAGCATGTTTTTAGGTTGTTCCTTTTTACATTGTATGATTACTGAAAGATACTTGTAGGACAGAATTCAAAGATATTCCTATTAAGTTTTCTACTTGTTTCTTTTTATTAAGTTTTCTACTTGTTTTTCTTTATTAGGTTTTCTACTTGTTTATTTTTATTAAGTTCTCTTTATTTTGTCTACTTTCTTATGAGTTAGGTCTTCCTTGCATCTTAGTTTTCCATTTAAAAGGTTAGTTGTTGGTAATATCTTTTTCAGTTTAAAATTATTTATTTATAAGAAATTGTCAATTATATAGTTTATTATTCTATTCTGGTTTAATCACTTTAGTAGTTAAATTATTACGAGTTTGACTCAATTTTTCATTTTGAAAGATCTTTTGATATTTTGTTTGTTTAAAGATATCCACGACACCACAGGAACCCCTCTACCTTCGTAGTTAAATTATTACGAGTTTGAATCAATTTTTCATTTTGAAAGATCTTTTGATATTTTGTTTGTTTAAAGATATCCACGACACCACAGGAACCCCTCTACCTTCGCATATATTTTGTGTCAACTCTAATCCTACCAACCCCGGTCAATAATGAAATATTAGGTGAATTAATCTAGATGATATAAAACCCAAAAATGATCCATTTCGAAAGTATCTGTCGACAGCATCTGCAGGACTCATTTGTGCAAGCTGATATATTCAGATGCACTAATCTTGTGCAATCGATGATTTTTTCTCAAGTTTTGGTCGATTAGGTTTGTAGCAGTTTTTATTGAGTTCCCGCTATGGTGTCAGTATTGGGGCCGATGCCATTGTGGGTAATCTTTCTTTTCACCACCGATGAAGATTGAAGGATCCTACAAATAGTATTATCATTAGTAGGAGTGTTCATTAATATCCAATCAGGTCGAATTTGTTCTGTAATTCCAATCGACAATGTCACAAGATTTTTGCTTTGTTTTCCGATGCGAATAGTTTTGTCAATAAAGACTTATAACTGTGGTGCCAAACAACATTTTTTTTACCCGTGGATCATTAAACCACTAAGCAATCACATTTAATGCTACCTTTTACATTTTTCTATATAAGTTTGGGAGATGTTTGAATTGTTATCACTCTCTGTTTTGAATGCTTTGAACAAGAAAATTCCATTTGGATCTTCTATGGACCATTCAAACTACTTCGTTCACTAACTTCCCAGTCATCATTTGCGAGGTAGGCTCCATGCTCCACCTCGATTGCATTTTGTTAACATTATTTGAAAAGTGTTTTTTGAAGGGTTTGCACGTTTGTTTTTTTTTAAGTTTTTCGAGCCATAATTTTTTAGGCCTTGATTGATCCTTAGAGGTCACTTTTGCTTTTTTAAAAGGTTTAATGGCCTCTAGAGGATTTTCCCCAAGTCAGAACGCCCTAGAACCCTTAGCGTTTCTTTTTCATTTTCATCCTGTCAGCATGGTCATGAAATATTTTCTCACCTTCTCTATTACACCCGGCCTCACCCCTAAGACCATGTCAAATGCAAGCATTGGAAGGGATTTGGGGAGTCGAATGTTTCATCATTTGTAACTCCCCTAGTTGATTTTTCTATGGGTAAAGTACCATCGTTGGTCGAATTAGGTTTGTGGAATCTTTCCCCTTTTGATTGAGAGTAAGATTCAAACTACCCCTTGTTGTCAAGTCCACTGAGTCGTTGTAGGTTTTTCCATTGGTGTATGTGGGGATATTTCATGGTTTTCTCTATTATGAGTGTCAAGCCACTAGAAAATCCCAGTCATGCGATGTGCAGAATGATTTTGGCAGAAAAAACTCAGGTTACTGTTGTCTTGTAGGACCTAGGGTTGAAGACCCGTGCAGCATGGGGAGTTGGCATTTTGAAGTAATCTATTAGTAACCTATGGTTTAACTTTTCTTTTCCAGTGTGGATGAGTAAACTTTGCTTAATATCACATAGTCTTCAATATGTTCGAATATGAGTTGGTAAAAATAGTTTTGTGGAAAGAAACTCATGTTTATCATTTAAAGTTCTATTCATTTTCATACATTGTTGTGGTTGTTCATCTTAGTATTCTATGAATGATGCATGTTGATAATCAGAGTAGCTCTAATACATGTTTGGTGTGTTTATGGCAGTTTCATTCTTCATACAACAACATGCCTAAGAAAGGAAAGAAGAAGGCGCATGCCACAGGATATGATTCAGAGGTAGAGATTCCACCTAAGGTGGAAATTATTTACGAGGAAACAAAATCCATCACAGGGGTAGAGCCCAAATTTAAGTGGGTCCAGATTTATCAGATGATCAAGGACCAGGTTGTTCTAGATACATGTTTAGAGGACATACCATTGTATGTAAATATAATGAAATCCATTATCATGAAAGTGTCTACATGCCCCGAAATCCTCCCATGTGCTGAGGTAATCAATTTTATTCTACCACAGGAAGATAAAAATACTATGATCCTATCAAACACTGATAAATAGGGTTTTGTTTCTTTCATTTGTGCGCATATAACTAAATCATGTAAACTATCTTCTCCCCATGTTTAACTGAATTATAAATGGATAAAGGATATGGAATTAAATGTGTTTGAATGTGTGAATAAAATGATGGTGTCTAGGAATTAGTTTCGACAAAAACCCTCAAGAGAATACAAAACTACCAATCTATGCACCCCTTACCACCTTATAGACCTACTGCTAAATCAGATCCGCGGTTTGGGTGAATGAATAATTTAATAAAATAAGATGGGTATCATTGATATACTACATAGCCATGTAAGGTACTATTTTCAAATGGTCCAAAATCGTGGAAAGCAACCTATATTCATGCATAGTTGTAGCAATTAGGGGTCTCACTCGAAGGAAGTCAGAATTTTATATGATCTCTTTCTTAATTGACTGCATCTTATGCACACATTCTTTCTCCATGCTAAATTGCAAATGGGATCCTGCCTAAATTGCAAATCAGATCCTGCCAAGACTCCTATATATTCTACATATCAAATATTATGGGAACATAAGTATTATAGTTTCTATAAGACCATCCGCAAATATTTTTTGATGCCACTATACAAGCTAATATTTCTTAAACATTGCACTTGCATGTCTAAAGGAGCATTAGAGACAGTGAGAGAATATGGGGATTATTTCTTCTCTGAGGAAGGTCTGTATATAAGCATGTATGAGGGATCCAAATCTCCTTCCTTTCTACCAAATATGCCATATATTATGTTATTCATAAAGAGGTAGTAAGGTAGTTGTATATAGATGGACTCAAGAACTTTATGTTCGACATGAGAAAGGCCGTCTATCCTCCAATACCATTTTTTATTGGTAGTTATAAGTTATATAAGGTAAAGAGTGCTCCTGATTTCATGAGAGAGCTAGAAAGTTTTCATTTCGGAGAAAAATGTCTCCATAGAAATGATCCTTGGGACAAGGTCTTGAAATATTGTGCATAGTAAGGGGTACACTTTGAATATACTCATCATGAGGATTTAGATGAGGAAATATATCGCAATGCATGTAGCATGGCTTCTTTGAGCAAGAGATTCAAGAAGAAAATCATGACCATAGGATGGAAAGGAAGTGGTAGTGGTACTGCCAAACAAAACAAGCAGAATGAAGAAGATGCAAAGAAAAGGGAAGAGGAGGCCCAATGGTTATTACAAAAAGTAGATAAATTATTATCTGAGGAATCACAAAAGAAACAAGAAGAAGAAGAACAGAGGAAAAGAGAGGAAGATTAAAGGATACAAAGGGAGGCTCATCGAATGAGAGAAGAAGAGTAAAAGGAAGATACATAGCTTAAAAGGAAGCAACGAGAAGATAAGAAAAGAGAGAATCAAGGGCAAGACCAAGTCAATGTTAGTCCATTGGATTCTTTTGTCTCATCGGGTAGCACGATGATAGAAAGACAAGTTTCCTCGATAGAGCTTGAATTGGTACCTTTCATCCCATCTCATGCGCATGCCATGTCTAACTTAGATACAACTTTATTTGACCAGAGAAAGAAGAGAATTGTGAGAAGGTCAGAGAATAGATTGAAAATAGGTGATCATCCAGTACAAATCATGGTACTAGAAAATAAATTTTTGCAAGGGACAAATGAAGACCCTAAACTCCTTGCAATGGCAAGCATGGCAGCATCTCAAGACAACACAGTTAATGTTGGTAAGCTGGTTGAAGATACTGAGAAGCATAAATAAAAGATGTACCAAATGAAGGAAACTATGAGAATAGAAAGAGGAGAGGGATGAAATTTTAAAAGGAAACACGATGATATTCTCTCAGAATTTGAGAAACTCAAGGAATCCTATCAAGTTTTGGAATCAGAAAATGATGCACTAACATTTTCAGTTGCAATCACTGAAGGTGAAAAGAGAGATATTTAAAGCAAGAAAGTCGCAGCCAACAAGAGAACAGAAGAACTGGAAACTCGGAATAGCTTGATAGGGGATAAACTCAAGGTGGAAAATGAAAAACAGCTCTATGTAACTCCATTTTGTAATCAATCATGTTTGTTGCAAATGAAAATAAATTAGGTTCAATTAAAGTTGGCAGAGGAAATCTATAAGATTAAACATATAGAATCTAGACTAAAGGAAATAGCCCATGACTCATCAGATTTCAGACAAAAGTTATCTGAAGCTGGAGAGCTTGGAGATCGGATCTAATTCATCCTTTCCGGATAACATGCCTCAAAAGACTACATGAGGATTGAAGATGGAATTAGCACTATTGAATTTCAGCACCAAAGCAACAACAAGGTTGAACACATCAATTGATAAAACTACAAAAATGTGTAATGAGTTATACAAGAAAATGTGCTCAACTAAAAGTAAATGCCAAGCTTCAGTAACAACTCAAGTCTAGGATTTCCTAGACAAAGACCAACATTTAAAGAACCTCCAGGACAAGCTGCAGATAGACAAGGAAGGCATTGAGAAGATCAAAAGTATTGGTGAGGAAGAAATTAGATTTTGGGTTATACAAGCTTTAGTTCATAAGAATATCTTTGAGGAGTCGTTGATGCAGACTACACCAAATGTGAAGGAGATAGAATCCCAGATATCCAAACATGATGTGGTTGCACGTTTACTAGAGCCAGTAGACTATCTAGTCATCATGGAGGAAGCTCATGCATGGATTTTTTTTATTAAGAAACCAATTGGGCACACATAAGAATTTGTTTTATCTCATTGTGGAAACTTTATGTAATATTTTTTATTTATTCCAATTTTTTTTGTGGGTACACTAGAAGAAAAAATTTTGTAATCGAAGAGTTAAGTAATCCCAAGAGGCTAGGGTAGCTGAAAAGTCATATGTAATTTACATAAATAGGGTAGAATAAAAATTAGAAGGGAATTTTTTCTAGCATAGATATGCAGAAGTTATTTGTATAAGAACTACTTCTTTTATTAAAAGAGAACCAAAATTTTTGCTGGAAGAAGGACTATATGAGTTTCTAAACGGGTTGTGTGGATCATTGAATGATGAATTATTTCTATTTTCACATGTTGTAAAATCTGTGAGATTGTTCTAAACTTGCTGAATTATTTATGTGTTCATGAATGATTTCATTTTTCTGTTATGAATCTTTTGCAATAAATGAGTAATGGATGTTTTAACTTAACCAAGCTATCTTTGTGTTATCTTTATGTTGTGTTTATGTATGAATAATTTAACATTTACTTCTAGGATTCTACATGCAAACAATACAATATATTACTCATTCTGATATCAACTTTGCTCCCTGGTGATAGTTAGAATAGATTAGTCGTTTCTTTGCTTTCGTAGACATTATTGTGGGGCGGGAGCAGTAAGACAGGAGGTAAGAACCTGCGCATCTCTAGTGAGGCTCTTACCCACTGGTCAATGGCATTTAGTATAGGCACTTGCATTTTATCATAAAATATAAAATTACATAAACGGTGGACCAAGCCACAACCGGGTAAACATATTTAAAACATTCTTTCAACTCTATTGTATCCGGGCTGCTAACCGAATGGATTCCCTATTCCAAACAATAAACCATCTTATTTCGAATGGTTATTGGGGAGAATCCCTACTATCAGTGCCTGGGATTTTTTCAGGAATCAACAGGACCCAAAAACCGTAGAAAATTACAAGAAAATTGTCAACATGAGAAACTATTTTTAGCCAGTGGAATAGGTGGGTGGCCACCTATACCCATATGGATCATTGCAACACTAGAAACCTGCATTTTGGGGGGGAAATGAAACTTTTAGGGTTTTTTTAGGGGTTTTCAATAGATGATTTGGTATAGAAACTTGTTCATCAGCTTCCCAAGTATCCAATGAACCAAGAAATAGGTATGGGGATGCTACATAATTCCCATATATGGTTCTTCCATCCATTGAATGTCCTTTGGGTGAGTGACAATAAGTTCATGCAGTGTCATCATCCAAGTGTTGTCATGTGGCCAAAACATGTAAATGTCCTCATGTACGTAGAAGTGCTAATTTTGGCTATAACAACTATTCAATTAAAAGTGGAAAATGTGTTATGAAGTCAAGAATGTTAAAGTTCAAATACACTAATCACATAAAACTAGATCATGTTTTATGAAAACACGAATTTCCCACAAATGCATACGGCAAAAATAAGTTCCTTTGAAAATCTAGATTTTTTATTTATTGAAAAAACATTATAACTAAAACTAGGCCTCTCAGTCTATATTTTTTGTGACCATAAACTGTAATATGTATTTGTTTTCGTAGAAATGTATATCTCACTCACATTTATTTCTTAAACATGAAGATCTCACTTACATTTATTTTGTGGGTTATAGAACATGAATAAAAAATATCTTAAACAAATCCATGACATATGTTTCTTGACAATTGCACATAAGTTTCATTGCAAATACACACCCAACACAACTATCACCATATCAAATATTAAGGAAATTCCTATGAGAGTTATTCCCTATTTTGTAACAATTGCAATGAATAGTTTAACTGAAAGAATAAAGGAGGGAGATGTTATTCTTATTCCATGGGAGAACAAGAATCTCAAATTGACCTTTAGGAACTGTCTACACACACAACTTACTGCAAAAAGAAAACACAAACAAATTACGAACCATAACTTCTTAAATAATTATGTTCAATATAAAATAGAAAGATTACAATAATAGTAGCATATAAAATGTTAGAAGGCATAAACGATGCATTTGGGTCCTCTAACTCATACATGAGTTGCAGGATAACTACAAAAGCACTAAAATTTAGATCTTTTCCATCCTTTGTTGTGTTCTTGAAAGAAAAAAAAATTAATAATCCCTTCCATGTGACTGCGATGGCCTTGTTAGACATAAATTTCGGAAAAATAATGGAACAAGTCTTGCCATCTAATAATGCATTGAATAAAACCTTTAATTCCACATATATTTTCCTTCATTGAAAGCCTTTAATTTCATTAAAAAATGCATTAATTTCATATATAATTACCTTTACTCTGAACCATTCACTTGGATAATTATGGAAACCACTTAGTACTAACTAGATACATCCTAGAGCAATGCAACCCACAACCAATGGCCCATTGTCCACTTCATCCCATATTTTTCCTCCTAACCCCTAGGTAGTAGGATCCTATTCTAGAGTCCCTA
>LPNX011013075.1:10890-34604 GCA_001517045.1 Pseudotsuga menziesii
CCCATCAAAATTTCTTTTGAGAAAACGTTTTTATTCCATCAAGGTATGGGTGGAAAAAGGACAAAAGGTGAATAAGTGATTTAAATATTCAACTTCATTTTTACATAGGTAGCACCATCTTGGTCCTTCAATTGCTTTGTTTTTTATTATATCCTAGGTGGGTGGAAAAAGGACAAAAGGTGAATAAGTGATTTAAATATTCAACTTCATTTTTACATAGGTAGCACCATCTTGGTCCCTTAATTGCTTTGTTTTTTATTCTATCCTAGGTGAGGAATTATTTCTCCAATGCACACTAGATAAATATATTACCCTTATGTGGGGACTTTGTCCTCCGAATTCTCTTCCCCCACTAGTGTGTGACTCCTAGTTGTGCAGGATGATCAAATTTTGGTATCCTAACTTCGGAGTGTATTGTCCATGTTTCGCACATATCCATATCAGTTCATCGAGGTACTTTGAAATGCTTATATGAGTACCTTCCAGGGTGTTGAGGTATGTAATATATGATTCAACCAAATATTTCAATATTTCTAGGTTGTAGGTGTTTGTCCACCCCTGGTGAAAAATGCTGGAGGCTTGTGCATTTACAATCTGATTTAAGTAATATATTCCTTTATGGTGCAGATCTTGTCACATCTGGTTGGTAATATAGGAGTATTTTTTCTTCCTATCCAGGGATTTTCACCAATGCACATCTGTTTTCCAATCCAATCCCTCCTTGATAAATGACAACGAGTTTAGAACTAATTTCCACATGATTGAGCTTGATTGTCTGTTGTTATTGCTGGGGTTTATGATCCAGTATATCAATTCATTTGGAGCAATTTATTTATGAAAAATTAACTCAGTCTATAGACTATGGGTAGTGACCAGTCTCTGTCATTATTTTTCTTCCAACACCTTTTCTAACAAAGGTATATTTTTAATTCCTCATCCACCTAGAACTTTTGGCTTAGTGATATGTTCCCATTTTACCTAGGGGATCACATAGTTGTCACTTTTCGCTGTCCATAAGAACTTGAAACCAATGAAGTAAATATTTTTATTGACAAAGATAAGCAAAGGTCTCGAATATAACTTCTTTACAACATTGGGGAAGAAATTGGAAAATTTTCACAAACCGCAACAAACATTTAAAAATACAAAAATATATTGATTTTTTTCAAAATTTTAAACATATAAAGAAACTACAACATCATAAAAAACATTATCACATAAATATGGATAAAATATTGATATGTGTGTGTGTGTGTGTGTGTGTGTGCGCGCACGCGCGCGTGTGTGTGTTTGTGTGTGTGTGTGTGTGGTGGATGCAAACAACTCGAAGTGGTTTGATTTCAATGAATCGGACTAATAGAAAATACATAAAATTTTACAATTTATGAAAACATTATATATTAAATATTCCAAGATATCATTCTAAACCATTAGAGATAAAATATGAAAATTCTAGTCATGTATATACCATATAAGGGTGAATATATCAAAATGGCACCAAGTGCAATATAGTATCTAAATCAAAATTGAAATTTGAAAATACATAATTATCAAAATCATTGTGTATATTGGGACCCTATTCATCAATAACACCATGTTCCCCCATCCTCTAGGCTCTATCCCTTTCCTTTACCTTGAATCTCAAATTTGATCCTTTGAGTACATTAGTTAACCTCCAACAACTTTGATGACATTTCTTAATCCAAGCGTTAGACTAAGGTAGAAAGAGTTGCACATGCTTAATGATTTTGCTTGAATGAAGGGTACATTGTTTATTAAGGTCATGAAAAATGGGTTCAATCAACTTCAATAATCAATTTCGATCATTGCTCCTTTATATTCCTTGTTTTCATAATGTGGATTCCTTCATGGGAAACCTTGATAGCCTCATGAATCTACTTTTTCTTTTTCTAGAAACCCTAATTGATTATGTGAAATGATTTTTGAAAACACCTTTTTTAGTCTTCTTGAAATGAATTTTTCAACCACCTTGTAAGTGATATTGCATAGTGAGATTTGTTTGTATCCTTCCAACCTGTCGTGATGATCATATTTTTGGATAAGGAAAATAAAGGTGGAGTTTAGGGGAGGATGCATATAACCCCAGAGAGGGATTCCTTGATGAGTTGAAGAAGGTCCTATCCAATTGTATCATATAAATCCAGAAAAAATTCTATGGTCCAACCATCTAGAATAGAGATTTTTTCCTTTTCAAATATATGTAGTCTTTATTTTAACTCATCTTCTAAAATTTCCTCCATAAGCCTTGTATTGTCTTACTCTAAAACTAATCCAAGGAAAGGTTAAGAAAGTTGGATAACCTCAACAATAGTTTCCCTATTGTCTTCCTTGAATAGGGACTGAAAATGTGATTTTCTCCTGTTGGTCAATTCAAAAAAGGAGAATACCTCTTCATTATTTCCACTTTTTAAACTCCATATGGTGTTATGAATATTTCTTCCTTTTGTGAAAGATTGGGAGAATTTTGTGTTCTCGTTCCCAATCTCAAGAAAAATGGATTTACTCTTTAGATGCCAAATCTCTTCCTATTCTTTCAAAATGCATCTTCTCCTCCAGTCCAAGGATCCCTTCCTTTCCTTTGCATCTTTTGAGATAAACCCTCCTCCTTCAGAGTTCTGAATTTCTTGTAGTTCTTTTCCCACCTACTTTAATTCATGTTCCTCTTTTTCTTTTTTGATCTTGGCCAAATATTGTAATTTATTATTTATTCTGGATCAATTTTGGGATAAATATTAGGTAGAATGTGTCTCTTCCTCTTGATTCTAGGTAATACACTTTGATTTGATGAGTTAAATGACCTCCTCATTCTTTAGAAAAGATGCACACATCTTGAAGGAGATGGCAATATTTTTAGGATTGCTTAGAATATCTAGGAAAAATGGATAGTGATTTGATCCCCTTTCCGAACAGACCCACTACTTTATGATCAGAATCTGATCCAATAAATGTTCTACAATTAAAAATGGTCCAACCTCTTAGCAATTATGTTTACTCCAGTTCTCATTTTTTTCTAAGTGGGATTCAATTTCATTGGGTCTAGGTTTAGGAGATGGCACTCTTTTAGTTTTAATTAAAAATAACTTGCCAAGGGGTCCACCCTTTTTGGTGGTACCCAAATTTAATGGGAACAAGGGGTGAAAAAAAGGTCCCCACCAATGATTAAATTCTCTTATTTGACGAAATTAAACTAACTAATCATGTCCCAGAAAGGGACTATATCTTCAGAAGGCCCATAGATATTTAAGATTGTGAAAATTATGTTCACGTCTACAAGATGAATTTGTATGTTGAGGCCTAAGTTGAAACCCCAAGAGCTTATACAATTCAAAAAAATTTGGTCCCAACGAATGGAAATGCCCCCTAACTGCCCTTTGGAATCTCGTGCTACGAAGTCAAAGTTTTTTTATGGTTGTTTTCAGTAAAATGGATTTTTTTTCTTCCAAACCAAATTTTCCTAAAAAAGGATAAACTTCTGCTGATGAATTGTTAAAATCCTTCTAATGGAAATTTTTTTATGGGCACATGGTAAGCCCTCTACAATTGAGGGGTAAAATTTCATTGAGAAAACCAACCCCCTTCAGGGATTTCACTGCTCTAATTAACCCTAAGGTGGTTTTTTGTTTTCCATTTTCTTATTCTTTTAAATCGCTATCTTGTGTCAAGGAGAGGTGTGAATGTTTCTTGCATCATTTCCCATTTATGGATATATGTTTTTTTTTCCTAATTCTGCATCCTATAAAGGGTGTTGCGACACTCAAGTACGTGTCTAGTTCTCAGGTGAAAACATATAGGTAATTTTGCATAGATAAGTGACGAATCCAAGTATCATGGTGTAAGGGATGGGGGGGATTGGTTTTTAGGTAAGTTTGCATAGGGAAGTGACGAATCCAAGTATGATGGTGTAAGGAATGGGGCGGGAATTGAGTTAGGGTTTTGGGAGGTTGATGCCCAAGTCCCATGTGGGAGTTCCAATGGAGGATAAAATTGGTGTAATGTTTGAAGTGGAGAGAGAATTATTTACAACATTTTTCTCAAGAATCAAAGAATTCAGAGAATTTTCAAGAGAAATAATGCTATTATGAAAGTTCTCTTTCTTACCTAGAATTGTTCTCCCATCTGACATTGGTTGATGCGAGACTTCTTCTCTTTCTTCAAACTGGTCTCTTGCATGCAGTTTGTTCCCGATACTCATGAGTTGGTCTACCTGAAACTGAGTTATAATCCACTTCCTATATTGGAGCTTCCGAATCCCAATTAAGTTTTTTTTCCTTTCTTCCCATTTTATGTTTAGCTTCTTCCACCCTCGAGTCTCCATGCACTCCCCACCAGTTTCTTGGAGCATTCTTTGAGAACTAAATCTTCCAGTTCCTAGATAGATGTTTAGTCTCATGGAATATATGACAGTGGAAAGGAATTCCTTCATAATATAGCTTCTTACTTCGCCTTTTGGTTCCCCATATTATGTTCGTATCCTATTTGATCCCAATTCTTACATTAGGGAAACAAGGATGCCATCCACCGACATGCTTCTAGTTGTTGTAAAGGAAATATCAACCTCAATGAACACCCCTAGGGAATTATTGATTTCCCTAAAGTAATTCAGGTTCCATAATTCCCATGGGAGCCATGGTATATGAATATTAACTGGTTATGTGTCTTCTCTATACTACTCATCATCAAACATTGGCATCTGTTTTACTCATCATTAAACATTGGCGTCTATTTTTTGAAAAGGATGGTAGTGGTACCAAGACTCCATTGGGTTTTTATAACTCAATTTGCGTCTCCTATGATTTTGAAGTTGAAGACGAACCAACCTTCTTCCATGACATTGATATTGGGAATGTCGTTTATCATATCCACCCAATTTATTCTAGAACAATCCTCAAACCATTCAAAGTGAGGGTGTATTCCTCTAGCTCTGTCCACTAATATTGTTTTTGCCATCTACATGGCTAGGGCCACCATAACATTCACCCCGCAAACTATATGAAGAGTTATGTTTGGTATATTTACACATTTTTTCTTTCTTTGTTTCTGACCATATCCCTAGGAATTCTATTATATCTTCTCGATCCTATTCTCCCCATGTAGTTTTTTTTATGAGATCGATGAAATCAGGTTTCCTTGTTGATCTTATTGCCGAAGGAAAGAAGTGATAAGCCCTTCTAGGATTTGTTAGAAATATTCCTCCACCAAAAAAACTGTCACTAATGGTCATAGATTGAGTGCTTCACATGGGGACAACCAGCCTCCAAAAACTCCAAACTAGTGAAGTGGGCGAGGTCCATGAAAACAGCTATTGCGAGGTTGGGTCCATGAAAAATGACTTCAATGGGTTCAATTCCATGAAAACAAATACTGTGGGGTCTGGTCCGCAAAAATATTTGTGTGTAGAATTGTTGAAAAATTGTGTCACAAACCCTAAACCGATCATTGGCTGTGTTGAAATCAAGGTGAACAGGCTTCCTCCCAAACCGGGTCTAGTGGTATTACAACCAGGGAAAGTGATGGGTTTGTAATAGTTTTCACAACAATTTTTTTAGGTGAAGGTGAACTATGACTATTGTCATTTTTCCCAGGAAAAGGTTTGCAACCCTAGCTGTCACCCCAGAGAAACATGAAGTATGGCTCATTGACTGAGGGTTTTCTAATATCTCGATATTCTCTATGAGGAAATTGTTTAAAATTTGTAGACCTTCGAGAGGGTCCTTCATATAATTGACTTCCTCCTATCCATGGTAGGCCATGTGTTTGATACATGGAACCATGCATCTGATATGGTAGTATTCATCTATAGATACTGAAACAAACCCCTAAAGAGGGAAAAAATTAGGGGCTACATCTGCATCCCCCGATCACTATGAAAATGGTCATGTGAACCTTTGCATGTTGGACATAGAGATCCAATCATTATGAACGATTTAGTTAGAGATATCTTGATATTTTTTAATTTATTTAATCATTGTGAGAGGCGCTCTACAGCCCAATATGGGGAGATCTTGTAACATGATGTAACTTTAGTAACGTTTGTAACATGTCGGCAAAAAATAGCAGTGATAATGAATATTATGGGAAAGATCTTATAAAAATAAATAAAAAATAATATCACTTTCGTAACATTATTTTTATTAATAAAAAATAAATTTTCTAATAGCCCAAAATAAATGTCGGCCACAAAAACAATCTAATATGGGGGAGATGTTGGAATCTTCGTACATAACAAAACAATAAAAAAGTAAAAATTTAATTATCAGTAAAATAAAAATATGTGGGTCAAGAAAATAACACAAAATTAAATTATCCCCAAAAATATGTTGGCCTTGCACATGGTTTTAAACCCATGTGCAAGGCATTCTAAACAACCCATGGTTTTATTGTACATGGTTTAGGAGGCTTTCCACATGGTTTTAAAACCATGTGCAAGGCCTCCTAAAAAACCCATGGTTTAGGAGGGCCTTGCAAATGGTTTTGAGACCATGTGCAAGGCCTCCTAAACAACCCATGGTTGTAGGAGGGCCTTGCATATGGTTTTTAAACCATGTGTGGGGAAATGATGCAATGTTCGTTCTTAACAAAATAAAAAATAATAAAAAATTTTATATGTTGGCCATAAATAATATTAAATATTAATAATAAAAATATTATTTGTGGACCTTAAATAAAAATATGTGTCTTTTGGTTTGAATCAAATCAATGGATACCTAAGAAGCACCTCGAGAGATTTGATCCATCTCGAAGCTTGATAGAGCCTAGGATTTGGATCTACACTCGTATATGTAGCAATTGTGTATTACATGCTCAATCCATTAATTACCAAGTTAAAGATATGAATTTATAACTTGAGCCTCTTATCAATGAGTTACAATTTTTATGGAGGGGAATCATTATGTATGATATCTCTAAATCATTATATTATATGATCTGAAAATGGAATTTGAATTCCATGCAATGCTTGTATGGACAATTTAATTATATGGTATAAGGACATTTATATGGTATGTTATAACATTATAATGCACGTTAATATTGTTTAATTTTATGAAATTCATATCATGCATGTTTTTGAAATAATCCCTTCATTACACATACTTCAAATAATTGATATACAAATTCCTCCATCTCTTCCAGGTCTTCAAACAAAGGGTAAATTTCCATGTCATGTTTGTGGTCCTAAGATGAAATATCATCATTCACTAAGTTTATGGAAGGAATTTTTTGATGATTATAGGCACTTCCTCTCTAATAACCATAGGTATCAGATACTGAAAATATATATTTTCAATGGGAATGAAGAGACTAGATTAAAACTTCAAAGAATGACACCTCATCTATGGAAGGTGCAATATAATAGATCAAATCGTCAAGGTATGGATCAAATAGTCTATTTATCATATACATGAAATGATTGGAATATTTATATCTTTATTGCATTTTGATCACTTTACTAATTTTCAAGTATTGTTTTAATATCTTTAATTATGCTTCATATTGAAGGTCGTGATAAAGGCATGAATAATGAGTTGGTTCCACGAGGAATGAAAAATTATCCCAAGCAATTTAGAAGACTCACCTATTATGAGCATCTAAAAATTGTTCATCTATTTGATACAATGCACATCAAGAAGAATGTAACAGAAACATTATGGTGAGTATTAGTGACAGACCAATAATTTGATAATCAAATGTCAAAACTATAACATAAATCTAAAAGAAAAAAATAATCATTTTCTATGCGAGACAAAAATTCCTATAGTCATAGTTTTTAGCTTGACAATACATTGCTTGAAAGGTACATGAATGCAAAATGCCTCTTGATCCTCTCAAAGATGACCCACCTTCTAAGGAACCATAAAAATAGGCCCATGGCTTCGTCCTATCAATAATTTCTTCACATATATAACATTGATTCTTTGGTTATTTTGTTTATTTTTAATAGGATAAGATACTAATGCACTGCCAAGCTTCAAATTTGAAGACTTCAATTCCCTTGAAGACCAATTTTATCTTTTATAGAAGAGCACACCGTGTTTTTCCATGCAAAATAAATTTAATTTTGTATGAGGATCTTCAATAATGAAAATGAATCCTCCAAAAATATGCTTGCAAAGCCATGTGTAGTTTATTGTATGCAACAATTATCACTTGTTAAATGGGACGTGTGCTATAATGTAATTTGGTTGCACTAGTCATGGATTCATGATTTCATCTAAATTGGCTAGTTTGATAGTCTAAACGCTTGGAGGAGAATTGAATGAGACTAAGATATTAATGGAGGAAAATGGTACAACAAGATTGACAAAGTCTGCAAAGAGTGTGTGTGATGCATGGAAGGAAGAGTTACACACCCCTTTGATATAGATGTATGTTATAATTTTTTTTTATAAAACTTGTCTAAAATAAAGGGATTCAAATGAAAAAAAAATTCAAAATAAGGTGATTTGATAACTCTTTCTCCTAAGTTACATTTAATGGACAATTTTCATTATATTGACGAATTTTATCCATAAACGCCATCATTCTATACCTTTCCACTCTTTTCCTCAACGTTATAATTAGTAATCACCTATGACGAACATTGCAACCCTAAGCACCAAGAATTAATTGATAATCATTTCTAGTAAGATGGTAGCCTAATAATAAATAAAGCATTAATTAACAATATGTTGTGGTAATCTAGTAACCTTGTAGCAAATAAATGCATTAATGATGATTTTGTTTTGGTAGTCTATCACAATTGAAATCAATTGGAAACATGCTTCCAACACCTAATGTAGCTTGGCACCGTTTCCTTATAAAATCCCAACCAAACTATGTGCACTCTACATGTAAGGTGAATAAGTAATCCATTAATAGAGACTGCAACCAAACGCCCCCAAAAGTCATAAGAAGAAAACTTGCCTTCTGGTTTGATATCACAATTAGTGTTTGCAAGAATCATGACCGAGTAAGCTTGTCCTTTGGACTATGAATTATAATTCAAGGGGAATAGGTACCTTGAAATATTCCTATCAAAATCACAATTTCAAATTGGTTTAACTCTTAACCCTTGCTCAGGTTGATTCCACTATCGAGTTGAAATTTTTTTAAGGTTGTTTCCACCATCACAATCAACCTTTTATTAGGCTAATTCCACCCTTTATTTCCCTATTGATTCATAAGGTATATGATACCCTCTGTTAGCACCGAGATTTTGGGCCTTCAAGGTCGAGCGAGGGGGAAAGCCACTCCCGGGGAACAACATAACCAATTTAGGCTATGTCTCCAACCCTGCATAGTCAGAGAGGGATCTCTCATTGGTCGCTGGAGTACCTCCACATAAGATTTTCAATCTTGTGTGTCATCAGAGTCTACTCCGCATAGGATTTTCAATCAGCATAATTAGGGGGCTAGGATCCTGAATGGGGAAAAGTGTGTTGAGGAAGGTGCATGGTGGGATTATCGGGGGACAATGGACCATGGGAAAATGGATTCGAAACCTGTGCAAGAAACGATTACAAGTGTGAAGAATGACGTAAAATGGCAAGCGGAGGCAAGATAACTGCTCCCAATCAGGAGATTTAGCGGGCATTTTAGAGGACAAGGAGGAACAGTCCATCGCTTGGAGCACCAACAAGATGAATTCCATGCAACTTTAGAAAAGCCATTGTTGAATTCCTGGAATAGTAGTCAGAGCATAACAAGTATGAATTTTGAACCACTATACCCTATGTTGTGGACATGAAAAGCAATTAACAAAATGGAGTGGAAATAGGAAACACATTTACACATAAAGAAAGCACTTATTGGGAGAAAAAACAACACATGAATCTCTAATGTGAGTAACATTATTTCATTGCAATTTATTCATACACAGGTATCAAACTTTTACAAATGTGAGCCTCAACTCGAGATTGTTTCCCAATCCAATTCACTAACTCCTTTCTCCCCTTAGCGGGAGATTTTTTATACAATCCTGATGCCAAGACTACTGAATAAAAATTTGTTACAAGTCGCCATCAGGTGCTAATAGTGCAAAGAGTGGACTATCGCCACGTTTTACAAATATAAACAAACATCATGGAGATGTAGCGTGTGATAATGCGGGCCGACAGCGCAAAGCCTCCCATGATTCTACTTCGTGCAAATGATTCCCATGCATCATGGCGATGGTCTATTGCTCACACAGGCTTCTAGGGACCCATTTTGGGTCTCCTTATCTAGCTGGAGGATGTTGATCAAAGGCTGACAGGAAGGACCAAATCCCTTTCTCTACCACTCTCCAGACCTTCTCCTCCGATAGGTAACACTGTTATAGGAGTAGGCTAGAGAAAGGGTGGCCAAATGCTTGGTGATGATAAGCGACTTAAGAATATTATCATCCTTGTACTATCTTATTCCTCCTATGATAAGGGTCTTTCCACGAGCCATGTAGCCAGGTGTGCATTTGACCTTCTCCTCACCCATGACCAAGTAGCCAAGTGGAGATCCCAGGAATGGCGTTGAAGTCTTTGGACCCATCTGATCCCAGTACGAGCATTCTCTCCAATAGTACTGCCACTAATGTGAACTAGGACTTCGAAGGTCGTGATTGCAGCTGGGAGTGTTGGAGGGATGCTGCCAGGATTTCAAAACCCCTGCACATCACATCTAGAGACTGGGTGGTTGGAGAATTTCTGGTGAGGATAACCAGAACACATTTTCATGTTTTCCTACCAAGAGTACTCTATACCGAACCAACTTCTTGAACCACACAACCATGGTTTTCTAAGAAGAAATTCAATGCCTCTTGAAATTCACCCCTATATGTCTTATCATCTACACAATTCCATGTCTCAAAGATATTCAGAAGAGGGTGTTATATAGTGCGAGCAGGACGGCCTGGGAAGGGCTATTCCTTTAAAGTAGCTACGATGGCGGCATGCACGACACCAGGGGAGAGTATCTTCTTTCCTAATGCTCAATCATGTTATCTGGTATGGCCAAGATCATTACCACATTTCTTCCAGTCCGGTTCCAGAGGATGCGGATTTGACTGTTCCTTTCCTTTCAATTACCCGGATGGTGGTGTCAGGATGTTCTAGTTCATCTCCTCCCTCAGCCTTATGTAAGTGCTAGGTCTGTCGCCTCAGCGAATCAGACCTCTATCTTTTTTCATGATGTTCTTTGAAATAGACCACATGCCACACTTTCAAATCGAGGAAATTAGTGCCACTGGACAAGACTTCCACCTTAGGCATATCTTGAATGGTGTCGGAGGAATCAACCAATCTGCGATGAGGAAAATTACATGCGTGAATGCCTCCTCCGCTGTCATTTCCACACAATATGGGAGATCTGCATTTCGGGAGTCTTGTTTAGCCATCTGATCAACGAAATCTTTTATACCCACCGTCCACGTTATGTTCACCCTGTCGCCAACCTTTCTCTTCTGAACACCATGGGAAATTTGAATCGTGACATGTTCTGAGCCATCGATCAAGACCAACCCTCATGCAGTCATCGATCAGAGTGGTCCCCACCATTTTTTGCAATGGAGAACTTAGATATTCATTCATGCTAGTTCGCCTAGCTAAATGAACCATAGCCGTAGATCTATCCTCTTCTTCATCGCGGTCGTTGATCTTTGCAACCTCTACACCTTTTCGCAATTTGAGATTGCGGTTTTATCTGCACAACTGTGGATCGCAAAATCGCTGTTGGTTGTAGATCCACCCCAGGCCTCATTGCAACTATCAAAATTTGTCGATCTTTAACACATTTCGCAACCCACAACAAAAGCTTTGATCGCACATGTTTTCTCGTGCGAAGCGGATCAAGATCATTGATCCACTTCCGATCAATCGCAGCCCTTGATCATGGATATTTCCCAAAGCTAACAATGCATCTGTCGTTTTCCTCGTTGAAGGCAGGTCATAGGAAATTCAAGGGGCTGGGACCCTCACCGAACTTTCGTCAGGCCCTTAAATCAACTGTTAAAAACAGATGTTAACAACTGGCTTCATGAGGGATGCTATCCTCCTAGCGAGATAGAAAAGAAACCCCGTAGACCAAGTGCCAAAACCATTGGGATACCTTCAGTATTTCTTGGACATCCCCATTCTATTCTATGCTACTGATTCAACAAGTTCTGGCGACTCTTGAAAATCATGCTGGTGACCGTAAACCTGTGCTGGTAACTGAAAATGAAAACAAACTGAAAACATAAATGAAGGAAATGCTCGATAACCACTGAGCTTATTTTCTCCTACCTACTCTACCTAACTTTGTACACAAATCCAAATAAGTGAAATCATACTTCCAATGAAGCCAATCAAGCAACTTGCCTAGTATTATTGTTCTTGCATGGTGCTCGATGGACAAAAATGAAACAGATAATGGCAGAAGGAAATGATAAACAAACTAATATTTAAGGCATAGATGCGACCAATCATTGCCTTCACCCAGACCCTCCACATATTCGGCCACGGGGTCATAGAATTCATAGCAACATCCAATACGTTCTGTCACTTGCTCATGGGAAAGCTGCTCGGAGCTTCCTGCCTCTAGGGAGTCATCAGGCTGACACTTGGAAGATTGCAGACGAGGACCCATAGAATCTTTCTCTATCTGAATATCCATCTCTTCGCCTGAAATTTAAGTAACAAGGGCTTGACGTGCTTCGATATGGATGTATTCGGCTTCTCTAGTGGAACTAACTAGGAATACTCCTTCCGTGTGAGGTGGCGTTCCTGAAGGCAGAGTATCAGAAAAAGCATTTATCTGTAAACTGTTGCATCCGTCTCCATCTTTGTATAGGTTTCTGGCCTGCAGTATCTCCATTTCCTTTTGTTTTTGCTTGGAGGCCTTAATTATATGCCGTATCAGCTCAAAATAGGCATAACATAAGGGTAATCTATCACCTCTCGTGCCATCATCATATTTTCACGTTCTGACCTCCTTATTTTGCATTACACTTTGATGCCTTTCATCAAAAGGCATCGTTTCAACAGCTGGCTCGTCAGGTATAATCTGCAGGTACTCTTCTTCATATTCGTCATAAACGGGTGCACCAAAATCCTTCTTAAAATCATCCCTAGTTGACCAGGAGTGAGGCAGGTCACCATATTCAAAGAATAATCCTACATGACCGTTCATTTTAGCCACAGGCTGGTCATCTTTCTGCATATCATGAGAGATCTTTGATGGGCCATAGGCTTCCTTCTTCTACTCCTAGGGTCCAACAAATTTATGTGTACCTTTTATTTCACCACCACTATCCTGATCTAACAATTTCTTGGACATCTTAAGGTTTTCTTCAACCTCCAAACAATCAGTGAACATCTGCTATAGGATGGTTGATTTTCTCTCCAAAAGAAGCAAGGACAGGTCAGGAGAAAAGGTGACAGCATAATAGATCTTAGCAACGTTCTCAAGAGGTTGAACTTCCTTAGGCATGTTATGATAACATCTTGCAAATATTATGTTAAAACTGGATATGGCCTCACCTTCATGTCTCCTCAAAGAATAAAACTCTAAAAGTATTTTCCCCAGCAGTCGGTTCCTACCCCAAAACCTCAAGAATATGCAAGAAAGCTCTTCCCAAGTGTTGATGGACTTAAGCTGCAGATGTTTAAACTAGACTTTGGAATTTCCTTGCAAGGATAGAGCGAACGCCTGCATGCATACATCGTCATGTTCTATCTCGAAAAGGTCGAAGAAATGTTCAAAGGCTTTTACATGTTTCTCAATAGTCAAGCTTTCAGATTGTCCGTCGAACTTGGGGAGGTACTTGTAATATTTCACGGGAAAATAATGGAGGATAGGAGGAAATTGTAGTGGTTTATATCGGCTTGGAGAAATGGAGGAGACAATATTAGGTACGATAGCTAAACTATCATCCGAGGTTTCCTGAATCTCGCAGGGTTGTCCTTTGACGTTGGGTGCCCCCGAATAAAGATATAGGCCAAAATTGGATGTACAACATGACGCAACGATTTTGGTTCATAAAGAAGGATAAACAGGGACATATTCATGGCTCTTCTCAGGATGAGCTGGGCCACAGAAAGCTGTTTTGATAAATATAAGAAAAGCTAAGAGAAAAATTATAAGATAGGCTAAGGAATCCTCGAAGAAATGCAGACTCGAGTGCTTAGACCTTCCACTGTGCATTTCTAAGCTTTATGAGGTGTCCATTTTCTAGGTGGGATTGGCCAGCCTTCCTTAGTCACTAGATTTTCTGGATCATATCACCAGCAGAGTCGCTAAAGTATGAATCCTTCAAGAGTGGAGTCACTATGTGAAAAGTGCTCAACCTTCTCGGTGTCCAACCGATTGCTCACCATCAACAGTCATATCTAAATATTTGTCGTTCTTCCTCGAGAGGATCTTCAAGTTCATCCCCAGCAATGGTGCGAGTTTGTTAGAACCAGGATTTTGGGACTTCAAGGTCAAGTGAGGGGGGAGGCCGCTCCTAGCCAACAACAGAACCAGTTTAGGAGGGATATCTCATTGGTTGCTGTAGTACCTCCACATAAGGTTGTCAATCTTGTGTGTCATCAAATTCTACTCTGCATAGAATTTTCAATCAGCATAATCAGGGGGCTAGGATCCTGAATGGGGAAAAGTGTGTTGAGTAAGGTGCATGGTGGGATTATTGAGGGACAAGGGACCATGGGAAAATGGAGTCGAAACCAGCACAAGAAAATATTACAAGTGTGAAGAATGACGTAAAATGGAAAGCGAAGGCAAGATAGCTGCTGATTTCCCAATCAGGAGATTTAGTGGGCGTTTTAGAGGACAAGGAGGAATAGTCCATCGCATGGAGCACCAGCAAGATGAATTCCATGCAACTTTAGAAGATCCATTGTTGAATGCCTGGAACAACAGTCGGAGCATAACAAGTATGAATTACAAACCACTATACCCTATGTTGTAGACATGAAAAGCAATTAACAAAATGGAGTGGAAACAAGAAACACATTTACACGTAAAGAAAGCACTTATTGGGAAAAACAACAACACAGGAATCTCTGCTGTGAGTAACAGTCTTTGATTTCAATTTATTCATACACAGGTATCAAACTTTTACAAATGGGAGCCTCAGCTTAGGATTGTTTCCCAATCCAATTCACTAACTCCTTTCTCCCTCTAGCGAGAGCATTTTTATACAATCCTAATGCCAAGACTACCAAATAAAAAGGTGTTACAAGTTTCCATCAGGTGCTAATAGTGTAAAGAGTGGACTATCACCACGTTTTACAAATATAAACAAACATCATGTAGATGTAGCATGTGATAATGCAGGCCGACAGCGCAAATCCTCCCACCATTTTGCTTCATGCAAATGATTCCCATGCGACATCCTGATGCTCTGTTGCTCACCCAAGCTGCTAGGGACCCATTTTGGGTCTCCTTATCCAGCCAGAGGATGTTGATCAAAGGCTGACTAGAAGGACCAAATCCCTTTCTCTACCGCTCTCTAGACCTCCTCCTCTGACAAGTAACACTGTTATAGGAGGAGGCCAAAGAAAGGGTGGACAAACACTTGGTGATGATAGTGACTTAAGAAGCTTTTCATCCTTGTTCTGTCTTCTTCCTCCAATAAGGAGGATCTTTCTGCGAGCCATGTATCTAGGTGTGTGTTTGACCTTCTACTCACCCATGACCAAGCAGCCAGGTGGAGATCCCAAGAACGATGTTGAAGGCTCTGGACCCATCTGATCCCTGTACGAGCATTCGGTCCAACATTACTACCACTACTGTGAACTGGGACTTCGGAGGTCGTGATTGCAGCTGGGAGTGTTAGAGGGATGCCGCTGGGATGTCAAAACCCCTACACCGCACATCCCGAGACTGGGTGGTGTAGAAGCAAGTGAACCTCCCTAGGTGATTAACATCTGTGCCCCGGTGGTTGGATAATTTTTGGTGAGGATAACCATAACACAGATTCATGTTTACCTACCAAGAGTACTCTCTACTGAACCAACTTCTCGAACCTCACAGCCATGGTTTTCTAAGAAGAACTTCAATTCCTCTTGAAATTCACCCATATATCTCTTATCATCTACACAACTCCATGTCTCAAATATCTTTGGAAGAAGGTGTTATATAGTGCGAGCAGGACGGCCCGGGAAGGGCTATGCCTTTAAAGTAGCTGCGATGGTGGCATGCATGACGCCAGGGGAGAGTTTTTTTTCTTGATGCTCAATCATATTATCTGGTATGGCCGAGATCATTACTGTGTTCCTGCCAGGACGGTTCTAGGGGCTATGGACTTGACTGTTCCCTGCCTTTCAATTACCTTGATGGTGGTGTTGGGCTGTTCTAGTTCATCTCCTCCCCCCGCCTTATGTAAGTGCTAGGTTTTTCACCTCAGTGAATCAGACCTCTATCTTTTTCACAGCATTCTTCAAAATAGACCATGTGCCACTTGACAATACTTCCACCTCAGGCATATCTCGAATGGTGTCGAAGGTGTCAGCCAAGCTATGATGAGGCATATTACATGCTTGAATGCCTCCTCCACTATGATTTCCACACATGATGGGAGATCTACATTTCGAAAGTCTTCTTCAGTCATCCGATCAACAAAATCTTTTATACCCACCATCCACGTTCCATTCACCCTGCCGCCAACCTTTCTCTTCTGAACACCGTGGGCAGTTTGGACCGTGACACGTTCTGAGCTGTCGATCGAGACCAACCCTCATGAAGCCATTGATCAGAGTGGGCCCCGCCATTTTTGGAAATGGAGAAATTAGATATTCGTCCATGCTAGTTCACCTTGCAAAATGAACCGTAGCCCTAGATCTATCCCCTTCTTCATCGCGACCGTTGATCTTTGCAACCTCTACACCTTTTCGTGATTTGAGATTGCGGTTTTACTCGCACAATTGTGGATAGAAAAATGACTGTAGGCCATAGATTTTCCCTAGGCCCCATCACAACTGTCGAAATCCACCGATATTTAACACATTTTGCAACCCGAGACAGAAGCTTTGATCGTGCATGTTTGCTCGCATGAAGCAGTTGAGGACCGTTGATCCACTTTCGATCAATCGGAGCCCTTGATCATGGATCCTGCCAAAGTCTAATAGTGTAGCTATTGTTTTCCTCATTGAATTGAGGTCACAAGAAATTCGAGGGGCTAGGACCCTTACCAAACTTCCATCAGGCCCTTAAATCAACTATTAAAAATAGAGTGTTAACAACTGGCTCGACGAGGGATGCTATCCTCCCAGTGAGGTAGGAAAGGAACCCCATAGACTAAGTGCTGAAACCATTTCGCTACCTTCTATATTTCTTGGACATCCCCATTCTGTTCTATGCTACCACTTCGGTGAGTTCTGGCCACTCTTACAAATCATGTTGGTGACTGTAAACCTATGCTGGTAACTGAAAATGAAAACAAATTGAAAATAGTAATGAAGGGAATGCTCAATAAGCGCTGAGCTTATTTTCTCCTACCTACTCTACCTAACTTTGTACACAAGTCCAACTAAGTGAAATCAGACTTCCAATGAATCCAATCAAGCAACTTGCCTAATATTCTTGTTCTTGCATGGTGCTCGATGGAAAAAAAATGAAATAGATAATGGGAGAAGGAAACGATAAACAAACTATTATTTAAGGCAGAGATGTGACCAATCATTTCCTTCACCCAGACCCTCGATGTATTTGGCCATGGGGTCATAGAATTCATGGAAATATCCAGCACGTTCTGTCACCTGCTCATGGGAAAGCTTCCCGAAGCTTCCTGCCTCTAGGGAGTCATCAGGCTGACACTTGGAAGATTACAGACGAGGACCCATAGAATCTTTCTCTATCTAAATATCCATCTCTCTACCCGAAATTTCTGTAACAAGGGCTTGACGTGCTTCAAGATGGAGGTATTTGGATTCTCCAGTGGAACCGAGTAGGCATACTCCTTCCGTGTGAGGTGGTGTTCCTGAAGGCGGAGTATCAGAAAAAGTGTTTATCTGTAGACTACTGCATCCGTCTCCATCTTTGTATAGGTTTTTGTCCTGCACCATCTCCATTTCCTTTTGTTTTTGCTTCGAGGCCTTAATTATATTGCGTATCAGCTCAAAAGAGGCATCACATAAGGGTAAGGTATCACCTCCCGTGCCCTCATCATATTTTCTCATTTCAACCTCCCGATTTTGCATTCCACTTTGATTCCTTTCATCATAAGGCATCGTTTCAACAGCTGGCACATTAGGTATATTCTGCAAGTACTCTTCTTCATATTCATCGTAAACGGATGCACCAAAATCCTTCTTAAAATCATCCCTAGTTGACCAGGAGTGAGGCAGGTCACCATCTTCAGAGAATAATCCTACAGGACTGTTTATTTCAGCCTCATGCCGGTCATCTTTCTGCATATCATGAGAGATCTTTGACGAGCCATGGCCTTCCTTCTTCTGCTCGTAGGGTCCAACCAATTTGTGTGTACCTTTTATTTCACCACCACTATCCTGATCTGACAATTTCTTGGACATCTTAAGGTTTTCTTCAACCTCCAAACAATCACTGAACATCTGCTGTAGGGTGGTTGATTTTCTCTCCAAAAGAAGTAAGGATAGGCCAGGAGAAAAGGCAACTGCATAATAGATCTTAGCAACATTTTCAAGAGGTTGATCTTCCTTAGGGATGTTATAATAACAGCTTGTGAATCTTCTGTTAAAATTGGATATGGCCTCACCTTCATGTCTCGTCAAAGAATAAAACTCTGAAATTATTTTCGCCAGCGGTCGGTTCCTACCCCAAAACCTCAAGAATATGCAAGAAAGCTCTTCCCAAGTGTTGATGGACTTAGTCTACAGATGTTTAAACCAGACTTTGGCATTTCCTTGCAAGGATAGAGTTAACACCCGCATGCAGATATCATCATGTTCTATATCATAAAGGTCAGAGAAATGTTCAAAGGCTTATACATGTTTCTCAACAGTCAAGCTTTCAGATTGTCCATCGAACTTGGGCAGGTACTTGTAATATTTCACAGGAAAATCATGGAGGATAGGGGAAATTGCAGTGGTTTATATCGGCTTGGAGAAATGGGGGAGACAAGATTAGGTACGATAGCTAATCTATTGTCCAAGGTTTCTCGAATCTCATAGAGGTGTGCTTTGATGTTGGGTGCCTGCAGATAAAGATCCAGGCCAAAATCAGATGTACAAGATGACACAACTCTTTCGGTTCATAAAGAAGGATAAACAGGGACATATTCATGGCTCTGCTCATGATGAGCTGGGCCATAGAAATATATTTAGATAAATCTAAGAAAAGATAAGAGAAAACTTACAAGATAGGATAGGGAATCTTGGAAGAAACGCGAACCCGAGTGCTTGGAGCTTCCACCGTGCATTTCTAAGCTTTATGAGGGGTCCATTTTCTAGGCAGGATCGGCCAGTCTTCCTTGGTCACTAGATTTTCTAGATCATATCACCAGCGGAGTCCCTGAAGTCTAAATCCTTCAAGAGTGGAGTCGCCAAGTGAAAAGTGCTCAACCTTCTTGGTGTCTGATTGATTGTTCACCATCAACAATCTGATCTAAATCTTTGTCGTTCTTCCCCAGGAGGATCTTCAAGTTCATCCCTGGCAACAGCGCCTGTTTGTTAACACTGGGATTTTGTCCCTTCAAGGTCTAGCATGGGGGGAGGCCACTCTTGAGAAATAGCAGAACTACTTTAGGTAGTGCCTCTAGCCCTGCGTAGTTAGAGAGGGATATCTCATTAGTCGCTGGAGTACATCCACATAAGGTTGTCAATCTTGTGTGTCATCAGAGTCTACTCCACATAGGATTTTCAATCAGCATAATCAGGGGGCTAGGATCCTGAATGTGGCAAAGTGTGTTGAGGAAGGTGCATGGTGGGATTGTCGAGGGACAAGGGAGCATGGGAAAATGGAGTCGAAACCTGCACAAGAAATGATTACAAGTGTGAACAATGATGTAAAATGGCAAGTGGAGGCAATATAGCTATTGATTTCCCAATCAAGAGATTTAGCGAATGTTTTAAGGACAAGGAGGAACATTCCATCGCATGGAGCACTGGAAAGATGAATTCCATGCAACTTTAGAAGAGCCATTGTTGAATTCCTGGAACAACAATTGGAGCATAACAAGTATGAATTTCGAACCACTATACCCTATGTTGCAGACATGAAAAGAAATTAACAAAATGGAGTGGAAACAGGAAACACATTTACACGTAAAGAAAGCACTTATTGGGAAAAATAACAACACAAGAATATCTGTTGTGAGTAATAGTCTTTCATTTCAATTTATTCATACATAGGTATCAAACATTTACAAATGGGAACCTCAGCTCGAGATTGTTTCCCAATCCAATTCACTAACTCCTTTCTCCCTCTAGCGGGAGCATTTTTATACAATCCTAATGCCAATACTACCGAATAAAAAACTGTTACAAGTCACCGTCAAGTGCTAATAATGAAAAGAGTGGACTATCGCCATGCTTTACAAATATAAACAAACATCATGGAGATGCAGCGTGTGATAATGTGGACCGACAGTGCAAAACCTCCCACCATTCTGCTTCGTGCAAACGATTCCCATGCGGCGTGCTGACTGTCTATTGCTCACACAGGATACTAGGGACCCATTTTGGGTCTCCTTATTTAGTCAGAGGATGCTGATCAAAGGCTGACAAGAAGGCCCAAATCCCTTTCTCTACCGCTCTCCAGACCTCCTCCTCCGATAGGTAACACTATTATAGGAGGAGGCCAAAGAAAGGGTGACCAAACACTTAGTGATGATAAGCCACTTAAGAAGCTAATCATCCTTGTACTATATTCTTCCTCCTATGAGGACGATCTTTCTGTGAGCCATGTAGCCAGGTGTACGTTTGACCTTCTCCTCGCCCATGACCAAGAAGCCAGCTGGAGATCCCAGGAACAGCGTTGAAAGCTCTGGACCCATCTGATCCCAGTACAAGCTTTTGCTCCAACAGTACTACCACTACTGTGAACTGGGACTTCGGAGGTCGTGATTACAGCTGGGAGTGTTGGAGGGATGTCGACGGGATGTCAAAACCCCTGCACCGCACATCCGGAGACTGGATGGTGTAGAAGTGGGTGAATCTCCCTTGGTGATTAACATTTGTGCCCTGATGGTTGGAGAATTTCTAGTGAGGATAACCAGAACACAGATTCATGTTTTCCTACCAAGAGTACTCTATACCGAACCAACTTCTCGAACCACACGACCATGATTTTCTAAGAAGAACTTCAATGCCTCTCGAAATTCACCCCTATATCTCTTATCATCTACACAATTCCATGTCTCAAATATCTTTTGAAGAGGGTGTTATATAGTGCGAGCAAGACATCCCGGGAAGGGCTATGCCTTTAAAGTAGCTGCGATGGTGGCATGCGCGACGTGAGGGGAGAGGATCGTCTTTCCTGATGCTCAATCATGTTATCTAGTATGGCTGAGATCATTACCGCGTTGCTTCTAGGCCGGTTCCAGGGGCTACGGATTTGACTGTTTCCTGCCTTTCCATTACCTTGGTGGTGGTGTCGGGCTGTTCTAGTTCATTTCCTCCCTCAGCCTTGTGTAAGTGTCAGGTCTGTCACCTCAGGGAATCAGACCTCTATCTTTTTCATGAAGTTCTTCGAAATATACCATGTGCCACACTTGCGAACCGAGGAAATTAGTGCCATTGGACAAGACTTCCACCTCATGCATATCTCGAATGGCGTCGAAGGAATCAACCAATCTGCGATGAGGCATATTACATGCATGAACGCCTCCTCCAGCTATCATTTTCACACAAGATGGGAGATCTACATTTCTAGAGTCTTCTTCAGTCATCCAATCAACGAAATCTTTTATACCCACCGTCCATGTTTTTTTCACCCTGCCACCAACCTTTCTCTTCTGAAGACCGTGGGTAGTTTGGACCGTGACACATTTTGAGCTGTCGATCAAGACCGACCCTCATGTAGCCGTCGACCAGAGTGGTCCCCGCCATTTTTTGCAACGGAGAACTCGGATATTCGTCCATGCTAGTTCACCTTGCGAAATGAACTGTAGCCATAGATTTATCCTCTTCTTCATCGTGGTCGTTGATCTTTGCAACCTCTACACCTTTTCACAATTTGACATTGCAGTTTTATCCATATAAGTGTGGATAGTGAAATCACTGTAGGCCGTAGATTTTCCCCAGGCCTCACTACAACCATTGAAAGTGGCCTATATTTAACACGTTTTGCAACCCGGGACAAAAGATTTGATTGCGCATGTTTGCTCACACGAAGCGGTTCGGGATGGTTGATCCACTTCTGATCAATCAAAGCCCTTGATCATGGATCCTGTACAAAGCTAACAATGCACCTGCTGTTTTCTTCATTGAAGGGAGGTCACAGGAAATTTGAGGGGTTGGGAACCTTACCAAACTTCTGTCAGGCCCTTAAATCAACTGTTAAAAACAAAGTGTTAAAACCCTCTTTAAACTCCAAGGGATTTTCCTGAGAAAATGAAGTACACATCCTCCCTAGCATCACTAGTCCACCACCCACCTACATAAGTGTACATCTCCACTAGAGAGAGAAATGATACCTTTACCAATGATTATTTCCTATAGGGGAGTATGCCTATCCTTTGATTTGTATATTTGAATGGCCAGAAACATAAATAAAGGGATTCCTTCCCTAAATGGATATTAATATGGGTTGGGTTCTTCTTGTGGTTGAATGACTTTTCAAGTATGTGCATCACGAGAGTAATGTTTTTGTTGTGTTATTGTATAAGTGTTTATTTTATTCTTATTAGAAAGGAGTGAAGTTTGTTATTGAAGTGATTCAAGATAATATTTTTGCTATCCATGAACATATTTTTTAGGTTCACTCTATCTTTTGAATTTATCGATATTTATGTTCAATAGACATTGTATATTGTATTTCATTTTCATTGAACCTTGATTTTTCTAGTATAAGTTTTACTACTTCCCAAGTGAATCTTGATTTCTTATAAAAAAAAATCAATTGATTTATTTATATTAATGGGTATTTTTTATGTTTCTAAAATTCGCTCTATATGGTTAATTAGGTTATTTGGGTTAGGAATTACTTATTAAAACCCATAGAGTGGAACAATGCAAATTTTGTCACTATATTGAGGAATTTGATTACATTTATTTTAATATACAATGAAATTTTGATGTATTACTACATTTTCAAATGAAATGAATGATCTATTTTAATAAGTCGTCCTTGAAGGGTTCAATATATCATATCCATTCAAAGTGAAGTAGGACCATACCGTTCAAATTTGATCCTTGCACACCGTACAACACACAAAAATCATCATCATCATCCTCATCATCATCATCACTATCATAAATATCATCATCATCATCACTATCATAAATATAATCATCGTTGTCATCATCATCATCATCACTATCATAAATATCATCATTGTTGTCATCATCATCATCATAATAAATGTCGTCATTTTTGTCATCGTCGGTATTGTCATCATCTTCATCATCATCGCGGTCTAGACTCAATGTTTCTACATGTTATGATTGAGAAAGGTTTTCTTCAATATTAATTATATATTAATATTAAATATTGAACATAAATATATTATAAATTATATATTACATAATTTAATATTTAATATATTACATAATATAAAAATTAAAAAGAAACAAAAATAAATTACATTTTTTTTAAATTAAAACATATATATATATATATATATA
>LPNX011013075.1:35309-71662 GCA_001517045.1 Pseudotsuga menziesii
TGATTTCCATAGGATAGCTCGTTGAAGGTATTTCTTGTTGAGTACAATCAAACATGGTGACCCCATGACCCCCTGCGGTGATTGATGCACAATGATTCTCAGAAAAAGACAAGGAAGGAGACAAAACATCTACACAAATATGGTAAGTCTTCCTCTAGAATTTTCATTGGTTTTGTTTTTCTTTCCCTTAAGAAATCAGCCTATGCTTTGTTTTTTTTTTTCTTACCTCAACCAGAAGAGGAAAACCCAGGATTGTTTTCTTGTTACAATTAAAACCATTCCTAATGCCTATCATTTTCACTTTATTTTGATTCAAAAATTTAATAATGAATATTTACATCCCAAAATACTCTCGAACATCCAAAAACCAAGGTAATCCTTTCTTGATGAGCTTGTAAAATTTGGATGTGAAACCATTTAATTTCAATTAAATGCTAGAAGATGGAACATTCAATGAAATAGTGAGATAGGAGAAAAATTCACATAGGAAAGGAACAAACTTCAAAAAATCATCACATGAATCTATGGTAGGAATAAATCTATACTTCTACACTTATATTTTATTAATTCTTAGAAAAAATATTTAGAAGCACAATGAGTCTTTCTCTTACAAACCTCGAACCCCTCCATTATTTACAGATTACAAATATATACAAAATTGCTCTGAGAGCTAGTTTCTAAAGTTAATCACGATGCATTAGGAACCACATTCAAAATGTTGACTGCATTTTGAGATCTCATTAAGGAATCTATATAACAAAGATTCATTGATAATTAAACATTTATGTAAATCCTTGACTATTACAATCTTCTTTTCTTCCATAACATCTAAATATTCTCTTAATTTGTTGATATCAGTTTTTTGAGTCCCAGAGGAAATGTTTTTCTCCTTCTAATGGACCTTGTCTCTTTAATTTCAAGACAAAGGTTGGCAACTTTTTCCTGTAAAATTTTGATCTATTTATGAACATGGTCATTTTTCTCTTTTATCTCCTTGATTTTATCAAACTTTGATACTAATTTGAGTGATAGAGTTTGTGTGATTTTCAAAAAAGAACGAGTCACCATTTTTTTGTGAATGGACTAAGCTGCAAATTATTTTTCAGCTCATCTGTAATCCTACAAGAAATGCTTTCCTAGGTCACAAAAATGAATGCCACATGGTTCCATTTGATTAGTTTCAGCTCAAATTTTACACATGGGTTCCTTAGACCTTAAAAAACACCCTTATACTAAAGTTTTATTGAACTGAAGTTTCCTTGGGTATCTTTATGTCTACCAAAATTATATTTTTGTACTTTTACAAGAAATGCTCACCCAAGTCACCAAAATGCAAGCCACAAATGTATTTTTGATTGATTTGGAATCAAACTTGACACATTTATTCCTTGGATCATAATACATATCCTTCTACTTAGATTTTCCTCAATTGTGGTATTCTTAAGTAGCTTTAGGTTCTATCAAATTGGTCTTTTATGGTTCCAACCATGACATATTTTAGGTGCAGTCAATATGTCAATGCATGGATTCATGTTTGCAACATCAAATAGTATGAACACTTTATCAACCCAATGTTCTCATGGTGTTCTTAGGTGATAGAGTATCTTCAATAAATTTAGTATTTAATAACACAAGTCTTCCTCTTAATTACAACAAAAATAGGATTATTCATAACATTCAACAACACTCACACAATCATGTCATAGATACCTTATAACATCAACTATGGTTACCCTTTGACATTGAGATTCCTTTCTCATATCCATGTCATTGCTTGATTTCCCATGTTTGTTTCATGTTTCCACCATTGCCAACACATAATAAATTATTCCAACCATGTAATTGCTTCACCTTCCATGTCTGATTTAGGTTTCCATCAATGACAACACACAATCAATAATGCCAAAAACTTAGGTGACAAGAATTCTTCAATTCCATCCCATAAAAATGAACATGATCCTTCCATATCCTCCCTTTTTGAAATGGCATCCTCCAATCCACTTACATATTTATAATATGTATTCTTCAACAATAATGAGCATATTTTGAAGTGGTGATTATGACATTCGATGTACCAATACATCCAAGCCATAAACTAGGATTTCTAGTTAGCAACATCTTGTCTCCAACTCAAACTAAAATCTTCATTTATGGTCTCGTGGTTTCCTAAATATGTTTCATCTCAGCCCTTGTGACACCCACTCACAGTCTATCTCATTTGATGGAGTGTTACAACACATACAACCAAACAAATATTTTTCGAATTCATCTTCATACAGTGATGCAAGTTCAAGTATAATAGATGAAAGTGAGACATCTCATAGGTCTAATAGACGAAGTTCAACTACATGTGAAAATATTTGAAGAAAATTTTGTAGATGCTTGGTATTTTTATTTCTAAAGGAGTTGCGTGTTCATATGGTGATGAGAGAATAAAAAACATGGAGGTTCCCTTGAGGTATAGACATCTAGTGAAACAATGTGTGCCAAAGGATCTTCCTAAAATAAACACTAATTTTTGTATCGGCGAAAGGATATACCATATTCCTCCATTTCCTTTACATGGTTTGGGGTTAATTCCTTGGATGGCATAAAGGTCTATGACAACGGATTAACGGAATTGATGAAATATATTGGACCCTCTTACATCTATACATATTGGATATAGCTAGTCCGATATACAAAAAATATGCAAAGATATGGCGTAGATGCAAATTATATACAACTAAAAGACAAGGATCGTAATAAAGTAGAATCAATGTATATTGATAGAAGTCCAGATGCAGTGGGAAATATTGTAGGTTTTATAGATAGTACATGACCCTTGACAACAAATAAGAAACCCAATTTCATATTTGAGGATCGTGAAGGAAATTGTGTATTCCTATATGCAATAAAATCAATAGATATAGGGAAAGATTTGTTGATTAATTACAATTTGAATCAAATAAATACAAGAATTTATATTAAGAGTGAGGTACATATACTATTTTACAGAACCTATAAGAAATGACTATTATATTTTATGATTATCATTTATTGTAATATATTTTCATGCATCTTGTAAGTTAAACAAACATTTGAATATGGCATGGTTCCTCTTTAGTTTTAATAGTCTTGTGTATTGTCTTTTGCAAAGTGTAGTTCATGGGAAAACCTTGAATATGTGAATGATTCATAGGAGCATACCTTGCAACTAAATTCATGTTGAAAACTATAAATTTTAAATTACTTGAAATTGATCGAACATTTCAAAGTCTTTAGTCAATTTTTCAACGATGTCTTTTTTATGTTAGTCCTTTGGTCATGTCATCAAACTTTGAGTGGTCCATATGCCCTTGGAATATTAAATTATGCCCATTTTCCTACGAGATAAAGTTTTCATGTTCATCCTAAGACAAAGGAATGTCATTTTGAAAGAGCCCTGTGAATAAATTCCTAGATCATTCAACCTGTTTGTTGAAATATTGTAACTTCGAAGAATATTCTATATGTATTTCTTTGTGGTCCTCGATGGTCCTACTGGGAGAACCAATTGTATTACTTTGTACGCCGATGCTCCTAATTGGAAGAACTAATAAGAGTCATTAGGCAGTCCCCTCTAATTGTAAAGGTGGGTCATTAGCACCCCAGCATGATTACTTGAGCCTACATGTGTAACTCGAGCCTACATGATTAACTCGAGCCTACATGACAGATGAGTTAACTTAAGTGAACGGATGAATATAAATAGAGGTGTAGTGCTCCTCATTTGAAACACACACTCTCACTTGTGTAGCGCATTAGTGGAGGATAGAAGTAGCTGGAGAAGGAGGACGATCAGGCTTCGATCTCCTTGCTAGTTTTATCTTTTGTCTTTTCTCTTTTTGGGGCATCTATATTAAGGAAGCTTTTGCTGGGTTTTTCCCTTTAGGGTTTTCCCGGGATAAATCCGTGTTGTTCTTGTGATACTGTTTCTTTCAGTGATCCTGTTTATATGCTTTTGTTATGAAAATGAAATGAAATACTGATGTATTAGCTAAGCATATGAAAAGTTAACACTGTTGAAGGACTTAATATGCTTTGGACTGCACATTCTTCACATTACGATTCTTTCCCGATCTTCCTATCCGAATTGATGATCAAATTATTATCCTTGATTCCCAATGTCTTCACATCTAGTTGATTAATTGTATTTAATAAATTTACTTTGTTTTGGGTTGTTTCCAAGGGTCTATTTCCTAGTGTCTCATTCATCAATTTGAACCTATATAAAGATATGTTTTCTATAGAATTATTTTCATCAACATGATTCATATATTCCTTTTTATTAGTAATATATGCTGATAGGGAATCTCAAATAAGGTGTTTTTCTCCTTGCAAAGGTGTTTTTACTGTCACCTTGTCTTTGAGTTCATTGATATTCTTCTATAGCTGCTTTCTTTCATTAAGAGACTTATTCGTCTCCCCAGTATCATGGACTAGATACACCTTTAAGTTATAATTTTCATCTTTAAATTCATTGATCTCCTTATCCTTCAAGCTAATTTTTGACATGAATTTAGTCAATTCTTCCATGGAAAGATTATTCATTGACTCTTCAGCTATTATAGACTGTTCACTTGTTGTTTTCTCAATCATTGTATCATCTTCACTTCACTAGTGAAAAATGAAAGATTAGTGACCAAAAAAATGACCAAAATCTGCATATCAATGACCACTTTTGGTTTGGCGATCGCTGACGGCTAATTTACGGTCTTTTATTACGGGACCAAAATTGGTCATTTTTATTTTGGTCATTTATAGCTTTTCAGTTGGTCATTAATTTGGTTATATATTTGAATCAATGGCCAAATATATGACCACATTTACGACAACATGACAAACTAGAATATGACCAAATTTGGTCGTGTAATAAAACACCGTAAATTAGCCACCAAAACTACTTTTTGGTCATTGATATGCAAATTTTGATCATATTTTTGGTCAATATATCTTATTGTTTGGTCACGTATCTCTCAATTTTTGGTCATTTTACATGTGAATTTTGGTCATTAATCTCATTTGTTGGTCACTAGTTTAGTCATTTTTAGTCGTTTTGTGTGGTTATTATATTTTAGTAGTTTTAATGGTGTCCATTATTAATAAATATAAATTTTTAATATGATGTCATGTTTAAATTAAAAAAGAATCATACATTATTTATCATCATCTAATACACATATGAATTATGCAATGTCACATTAATTAGTTAATTAGAACACTTATAAATAATATAAAGTACAACCATATAAGTTTTAAACTGCACAAATTATATTATATGAAATGTCAAGTGTTACAATAAATATGAGTTTTCTCAAAAAATATCTCCATATAACTTTACATGAAAATCATCTAGTACATCGATGACTTTTCAAAATATTACAATGGCTAAACCATCCCACTTGTACTTATTTGTTAAGCCATACTTAGATCACGCTGCAGCTTCAAAACCATACTTAGCAGCTTGAAACCCTCAGCGGCAGGCCCTTCATTCTCAATGAAAAATCCTCAGCAACAGGCTCTTCATACTTAATGGCCCATGCTTCTATATCCACACTGCATGTGCTTCTGAGCTTTATATCTGCGCACGTGCTTTTGTATCCATACTACGGCAGCCTCCCTTCTCATGTTGTTATAAATCTTGCGAGTAAGGTTACCTACAAACAACACATGTTGAGCAATAAATTTTGTTGCTTGCTAAAAACAGAAAACAAATAACTAAAAAATGTACATAGTAATTTCACAAGATTTAACATGGAAAAAAGAAACAATTCCAACAAACAACAGGTGTACTCAAAATGCATAAACATTTAGAACCAGCATAACTACAAATACATGAACATGAAATACCTCTCCATAAGGCCTGAAGATCAATGGCAGCATTGCGCAAAGCAAGAAATTATTTCCGAGCAATATATGAACGAACTTTGCACTGAATATTTTTTGTCGAATTTCCCAATACCTCAATTCAACATCTAATTCAACCATTTTAATTGTTGTTATAAATTCTACTCAAACTGACTTCCATATAATGTATATCACCTACAACTCATCCTAAAATAGGAATATCAATGTATATCAGATTTACAATATAGCGAACGTTTTCAAATTTGATTGAAAACTTTATCCTGCATAGATCAAGAGTACAGAGGGGTCAGATACACGTCATAAATCTTACATGATCTTCCTTATCCTCCTCTTCTTCCAGATCTTCATTCTCATCATGTTAGGAAAAAAAACATGAAACAACAATTCATATTACTTTAATAGAGATATCATGAACCAAATTTCCATTCAACCTACACAATCAACCTAGTTTTCTTATAAAGGTAACTCTATATTTGGTGGCTCAAAAAATTGAAATTCAAGAAAATAGTTTCAAAACTTACAGTTGTCTCGTCATCCTCAGAATCCTTAGTTTCCTCCTGAGTATGTTTATGGACAACAATCAGTAGCAGTTGAGTAAATAATTCATTAGTGTATAAGGGGAAATTGATTTTTGGACTATGAGGAAGAAATATTTCCCCTTCTACAATGTTAGTAAACATCTTATGTAACATATAGGAAAAATACCAAGAGAAAATATATTATAGATCATTGCAAAGCATGTTGATCCACCTTATCTTTCTAAATGTTAAAAGTTCAAGTACACAATACACTAACCTCATCTTTCTTTTTCTCTTCCACTTCAAAAGCTTCCTTTCCAGCCTGATGAAATGCAATTTTAACATGTTAAAAGTATGATGACCTGTAGACCTAAAAAATAAAGTAAAGAACTAAGCAATATAATTTCCAAGAAACAACTTACATCCTTGTGTTTTCCCCATGTCTCGTCTGCCAACTTCTTTGCATATTAAGGATCGTCACATACTAAAATGTTATCAAATAACGTTTCTTATTTAACCTGTAATCACAGCTAAGGAACATTTATTATAGGAAAATAGTTTATATAAATGACTAACACAAGACAAGCTCATCTATCACATACCTGCCATAACTCAATTCCTAAGTATTTCAGATTGGAGAAAACATAGAGTTCTAAATCATCCTTGAAATCTGCTTACAGTGTATCCCAAAGTCATGAATAATGAATGAATATGAAAAACTAAATGAACTTGAAATATGTAGACAATGGTCAATGTCAGTCAAAGAATTACTAAAATTCAATAGTTTACCCGGATTGTTAATCATTGGTACAACCCCTTTTCCTTTGTACTTTGAATTCTTGATTTTCTGCCAAAACAATAGATGCAACATTATAAGAATGCACAATTAGACACAACAATATAAGGAAGCACAATTAGTATACAACAAAATAGGCAAGGAATGATATACAAAAAATAAAATTATAATAGTTTGAATCAAGCACCTTTGGCTTCCAGGGTCCTTTGTACTCTGGATTTGGAATGGTTGGAGCTTTCCATTCACCATCCTCCTCCTCCTCCCAGTCCTATGGCTATACAAATTAAAACTAAATCAATGAAGTTGTCCCAAATTCAAGATTATTTTTTTATTAGACATATGCCCAAACCATGTTGAAATTACTAGAGTTACATGCACGATATGCATGTGTGTGGGTGTGTGTGTGTGTGTGTGTGTGTGTGTGTGTGTGTGTGTGTGTGTGTGAGAGAGAGAGAGAGAGAGAGAGAAATGACATAAATGATTATAATACATTGTTCCACATTTTTAGATGAACATTACTTCAGACAAGAAGAAACTTAAAAGGTGAATATTGTCACCTCCACTTTGCACAAACAACATTAAATCAGCAATTCTAAGGTTATACGTCCCATCAAATCTTAGTAGGATAAAATTAATAAGAACACAACATCTTAGCTTTTCATCCTTTGCTGTTTTAGAACAAGTTTTGCTCTAGTGTAATGCCTCCCCTCTCAATAAAGGACTCACATAATCTGCAAACTTTAGAAAATACATCTTCTATAGTCAAGATGTACAATTTAGATTAATCAAGATGGGGTCATCAGATTAAAAGATACCGCCAATCATGCAATGATGCATTCCATTGTCTAGACAACTTGGTCTCTTGGTACTACCCAAAGACAAGCAAATATATTAGGTTTTAATTTGAGGCTGATTGTGGTGCCCAACAGCCTCTGTTTCTAAGTGCAGTAACTCATGTGAGTGGTGTCCATTGTCTAAGGGAATCTATTTTACACTACACATTAGACATGTGATAAATTTAGTCCTAGTTTATGAAACAACTCACAAGAATACCAATTCAAGTTATGAATTCATGAGGCATGGTGGAGATTCAAGACTTTCTACTTCTAGGTGTTCAAGTGTATTCCTGCATTGTTTCCCAATTGAGGACCAATAAAAACAATAACATATTTAAAGAATTATGCAAGGTTACAATGTCTTGCATAGATCAGGGTGATCAAACCCTTGGTGCTTTACACTCAAGTTTAGGTGCAAGTCCTGAGAGATACCTTAGAGCTTATGGATTTTTAGTCACTACAGAAAACCTTGGAACTTAGAAGTTTACTCCAAAATTGAATCAGGGAGTTCAAGCAAGAGAGTTGTTACCATCTATTCCACATGGGACATTTAGATCAATAGAAGACATCAACTCATAGAAATCCTAGGTTACAACATGATTCAGCTTTCTCGATTCTATATATAGTAGAATCTAGAATTGTCTTCCTACTATGTTCTCCAAAATCTTATCATCACAAACACGTTCAAATTTCTCCAAAAACAAAATATTTGAAAAGTAAAGGAACATTAAAAAAGGCCAATATAGTTGATACTTTTGATTACCTTGGTGGCATCCGAGTCTAGAAATTCCTATGGAATGTCATCACATCCTTGCAAACAAAGGTCAGAAATTGTCAATCCTTCACAGCCAATCATAGACAGCCAAACCCAAGTCATTTGTGCTTAAAAGATACAATCATTACATATTGTTAAACTCGAGAAGAAATAGAAACAAAACAGAAAAACAATCAATGAGAAAAAATGAAAACAAATCAGGGCCTTGATATTCATACCTTAGGCTTGTTTTCTTCTAGATCAGGAATGTATTCTTTATCTTCCCAATCTTCTGGCTGCACATACTCAACACATCACCATAAGGAAATGATTGCACACATTGATAGCAAACATACACAATCAGATGCAATAATAGGTTATACCTTTTTGGCATTAGGATCTTTGATTTGTTTTGGTGGTAAGATATCCCAATCGGTGTATAAACTTCCAGAATATTTATCCTTGTTTTCAATGAGAAAGATGTAGGTAGCGTTAGGGCGAAGAATGAAGGTATAAACATGAGTCAAATGATCAGTTTCACATGATACATCCTTTTTGATAGGATGGTTCTTTACACCATGACCAAGAATTGCATGAACCTTCTTTGTACTATAACCACATATATCGAGACAAAACATGATACTGCCATCACAAAAAATTCTAGTTATGCATCAAAGCAAAGCTACTACTTAAAATGTATACCTTGTTTCACAAAGGCAAGAAACATAACTTTAAGGAATTAATTAATGGAAGCAATGTTGAAGAGGGCTCAGTTGAGTAGGTACCTGTAAGGTGTATCTCAACCAAACGTTTTTTGGTGAACATCACCACTCAGTAGCTTCACGTATCCACCACCACAATCAAGCTTCTGCTCATGCTTTACAGAAAATTGAAGAACAAGTATCTTGTCCTTGTTGTTGAACTCTAGAAACTCGGCCAAAATGGAAAAGAAACATGCATCTAGGTGAGTTTGAATCCCTGCTTTGACCAACCTAGTCAGAACCCACTTACAAAGATTGATAATTCGACAATCATAATCCCTGTATTAATCCATGTAAATCAATTGCTGAGTACTGCTATGCAAGCTCTTAGTACCAAATCTAGATTGTATAGAACACTTGCAATGATAAGTTGTTAAAAAGGATTAATAATGCAGTTTTTAGTTTAGAGACATCCCAATTTATCCCCGTATCCAAAGTGATGTCCATAAGATTAATGTATTTTAAGGAGAACCGCATGAAGATATATGAACGCATACCTTTGTCATCAGGGTCCCCGTTACATTTTCCAGTAGTATGTAGCCACTCCCCTGTTGCACTCTCGTCCTTCTTCCAATCAGATATCACCCAACAATTTTCCCATCCATCTTTAGTCCCCAAAAGATAGCAAGAATTTATAAAGAAAGTGTCATCAAAGATTCCACTAAAGAAAAAAATATTAAGAGACAAAGTTGATGCCAGCAATAGTTTATCCTTAATGCAAAATTCCAGATAACTGGACCAAGTTGATGTGGCATGACTAAAATCCCAGAAACATAAAGCACATTTTGCATTGCATGATCTTCACTCATACAACTAGCAAACCAACAGTAGATTCAAACAGTACATGTATACATTGTACAAATATCAACAAAAACAAGGTGATGCATCCACCCTGCAAGAGTAGTAAAACCACACGATCAACTAAGAGCACTCACTAAAATAGTAAAATCATTATGAAGTGTGCAATATGAGATTCTATAGTTTAGATAGATAAGTGACAATATTTAAACCTTGACGTCAAATATAGTTGTTATCAGAATGACAACCACTAATTATAATCTGAAGCAAGAACTATGATTCTAATGCATGACTGAGTGAATTAGGTACTTGTAATGTTTTCTAAACATTCAGTTATAGGTAACTACTAACAAGGGAACCTAATGATGAGTTTAACTATAAACTATTATAATGGCAACAAGCAGTAGATGATTCCAATTGTGGGGAGAATGTCGTTATGAGGTATGTATATTTCTCTTCACCAATGTGTACTAATTCTCTATAAATGATTGTCGCTTTCATGTTTTGTGGGATTGTGTGTTGAATATTGCATTATCATTTTATGGTGGTTTTAAGAGTTTGGAAGCAATTCAAAGGGAGCAATATCATTAAATAGAACGTCGTTGTACATATTATAGTAATTTTACATAACTATAAGATAAATTTATTACTTTACTTAAGAAAGCATATAACCAATGCACATGAACAACTATATCTAAAAAAAAAAAATTGTAAGCAAGCTTAATGTGTTTTATCATTGGAAAACTTGCATGATGTTCTACCCCAAATAAAATACAAAATTATCCTACATGGTACAAACATATGGTAGTCAATTAATCAAAAAGTTTCCCTTTAGTATTGAATGAAAGAGAAAGAAGCAATATGGCATGAAATTACACCTTTTCCTATTAAAATAGAGAAATTTATTCGAGCAAAATGAAAGAGTTTTGACTGGTATCTCTACCAATCTCTTGGATGTTAAAGGGCCATCCTGTCCAGGACTCTTGTACTTAGATTGGCTTCCGGATCGATTCAGATCTATGCCATTATATCCACTAGCTCTCTGATTAAACCCTTCAATCACTCGAGAGGTTCCTACATGGCCCTCTTGTCCAGCTACATATAAAGCTAATTTTGTCAGTGTAACAACAAAATTCACCTAATAACAAGAAATGAAGGCATACTTTCAAGAGAAACCAAGGTCCAAATTAGAATTACACTTTATCTAATAATTAGAACATGTCAAAAAAGAAACTAAATGATTTGAGTGTCTCCAAACCAATGTTATGAGGACCAGACAGGTTGTTGAACCAGTTGACACCACAAACCAGAACCAAAATGGAACTGGACCAGAGCAACTAAAAATACGAAAACCAAAAAACACACAACATATTCAAATTTTGATAAAAATTATATATTCATGTACATCCATAAGAATCCAAACCATTAGACATAAATATGCAAATATTTATCATGTATATAGCAAAGGTGCAAATAAGCAAAATAACAAAAAGTGCAATCCATATTTGAACCAAAATACATAAACAAATAGGTAAACCATATCTGAATTTTATTTTGGGATTAAGTTTCACTAAATTATTTCATTTTTTAAGTTCTTTTTGTGGACCCAAGCACCTGCATATTCCCCTGTACACTTTGTCACATCATCCATGTTCATGTTTGAATTCAACCACAGTTAAATTTGAGAAAAAAACACCCAAACAAAATCATTTGATTAAAACATGAAGGCATGGACAACCTTAATTGAAAGAGAAGCAAGCCTAGTTGATAGGGTCTTCAAGCCCATCTAGTCCTATTGGAAACATTCAAGGGTTTATATTCTCAAACCATGTTCGTCAGCCACTAGTGAATTTCACTACTTCCTCGCCTATGGTTTCAATGTTCACATGCACTCATGATAGATCCTTACAAGAAAATAACATGGAAGAGGATTGGACATTCCAATGTGGTGCAACATCACCAACAATATACATGTTCATTATTACTGTTAGAATGTTGGTTTAAACCAGGTATCCTTGTATCTATTGGAATCCTTCCATATTTCATTCATTCAACGTTGTTGCAAATCGGCCTCAAATTAACAATGATACCCCTTCAATAGAAAAATTATTGAGCAATTAATTCAATTGTAAAATTCATAACCACCATGTCTCAAGCTATTTTTCAATGATACTCTAAAGTAGAGTTGTTGAAAATAGTTGAGACAAGATATGCCCACCATTTCGATATGTTGAAGTGTCTTGTAGAGATCAAACAACCAATCTTGAACATGGTTGTCAATGAAATTTGTGCAGTTTGGAAGCAATCCAATACAGATCAGGAAAAATTACTTCGAGACTTTGTCATTAATAACAAGTGGTGGAGAAAAGATCAGTTTGTAATCATTTTCACAAAACCTCTCTTCATTTGATTAGAAAAGCAGACATAGATAGGAATTTCTTGTGAGAAATATGTGGGTGTTATGGACACCATGATTGAAACATGTAAAGACACAATGAGAAAAGAGGATTAAGTCAAAAAAATGCAGTGTTCCACCAAGTTTCCAGGACGGGAGGGTGTGGGAGCGGGGAAATGCACATTGGGGACGTGTAGAGACACCCCAAAATTTTGGGGTATTTTGGGGGATGGGGGGGCGGAGAGGTGTCAGGGTCCCTAACATAGGGGGGTCGGTCTCTAAAATTATAAAAAGGAAAAAAAGAATTAATAAAAATATGAACCCCAACATATAAACATATCAATTCCTCATCCAATCACCATTTGCATACTAGCATGCTTATGTTCCCGAAGACTTTAGTGTAATTTAATGTAATCATTATAGCCGAGCATATCATATCGATGTTTGTTTCTTTTTATTTGTTTCTATTTCATTTTAAAATGACCATTTAGTGTAAAAGCCTAAAATTTAAGATGAACCAGTTCTTTTTTAAGTAAAAAAATTTAAAAAATTGAGGGCAGTGGGGGCCTGTCAGAGCCCCCCATTTTAAGGAGCGGGCGTGTGGGAGCCCCCCAATCCGAGAAACTCCTAGACCTGCGTTTCCCCAAGTTTCGCAGAAAGGGGGGCGCTAGGAAATGTTTCCCATGGAGCCTCCCAGCCCCCGGGGCATGGGAAGCATAGGGGGCGAGCCCCCGACCCTGGGAGGCGCGTCCCCGTGGAACACTGAAAAAATGGCTGATGATGAGTTTATTAAAATTGTTAAAGATGTACATATGGACAAGGGCAGAATGGTCAACACTTGCTTACACATCTTGGCACATGCTCTGAATCCAAAGTATTATGCAACCAAATTCATTAAGTACGAGCAATGGGAAGACTCTAGAGAGAAAATCCCCAAAAGTGGAGGTAGCCATGAGAGTGAAGGAAGCCGTTGAATTTTTTTTCCAAAATCTAGCATATGCCTCAATTATTCGAACCCACTTTGCAAAGTTTGCTCATGGAATTCAAAATTTGTCAACAACGACGCTATTGAAGAAAGAATGGTGATGCCAACCAAGCATTGGTGGACCAATCATGGAGCAAGAGAAAAGGAGCTAGAGTTTATCTCCTTTCACAAGTTGCTAGTTTGTCAACATACGAGAGGAGAACCCTGTTAGAATGAATTCCCATTTCATCCTCTATCTGATGTTATTTCACTTAAATTTAGTCACAGCAACAATGTTATTTTCAATTAGCTAAATAAGAGGCTGCTATCGCAGGTTGTTAGTTTCCAGTTGTTGACTCTAGGGAGAAGTCTCGGGTTATTTTTCTTAGATAGCTAGTTTGAAGGGACTTTTTACTCCAAGTACTGACATGTACCTGAATGCTATTCCAATGTAATAATTGAAGAGTATTGATCCTCTTTCTGTTCCAAATCAAGTGTAAATCCCACCTGTATGTCGATGGGTCTTTGAATCTCATACACCTACAATTTCATCCATTCAGTAAAACAAAAACAAGTTGGCATCCAAGAGGGCTGAAGAGCTTGTCTTTATTCATTTGAATCATTTCCTTGTCTCAGAGAATGTCACGTCCCCATGCCTCCGACCGGCAAGGAGGACCCGGCTACACGTTTGAAACACCCGGGCTAAGAGCCCCCATGAACATATGCATACACAAAATTGCTCAAACAAAATGCTTAAACTTGTATATTGAACTAGAATATGCTCACATGAGTAATTATCATGCACAGATGCAATCATCTATCAGACACAGCGGAAACATCATACATTCAAACAACCATTCATGCCACATGTTCATCATTTTTATTAACAGAAAAATAAAGGTTGCAGAATTAAAATGAACAATATCACTTATCTTATGAAGAACTAGATCCATAACCAGCTACGTCGCTGCAACATTCCACCCAACCATAGTCCAGCGTGCTCCTTAATCTCTCAGTAGCGCTGCCACCCCCAAGTTGGGCATGATTCTCCAAGGAATAAGGGAACTAGCAGGCTTACACATAGCCAAGGGTATACAAACAACATCCAAGCCAACACAGTTGGGTTTATCAGGCCATCAAGGAGTGGGAAAGGCTAAATGCTAAGCTGGTGAGCTCATTACAGAGCCAAGAACACCTACACCAAAACTAGCCTGACCTCTAAGACACCCAAACACACCCAACACAAGGAATCAATCCCTTCTCTTCTACACAGTCCCTTAGGCGCTGCATTCCCTTGCAGTGATATTCAGGGGTGATGGAGAAGAAGGCCAGCCCTCTAGCTTTGTCTGTGTGGTTTCCAGCCACCAGGTTTATCAAGCAACCCAAGCCCCCATCCCTGCTCCTTAAACAGTCCGAATACCATCCATTGCACACAAGCAATTAAGTCAGCTGTCACAGCTTAAACAGGGAAAACGAATTCTGAGTCATTCTTGGCCCTATCATGGCCAAAATGACTCTCAGACGAATTTAGAACAGTCCCCAAAATGTAAAATAGACCACGGAAACACAACCGACCACGTGGGAAAATAACAGTCCCGAAAATTATCAGTGAGCACAGCTCACAGCAAACGTGGGGAATACAACCCGTCCTGGTCAACAGAATCACTGAGAAAACACATAAAGACCACGCAGAGGAAGAGAGAAATATTGACTTTCGATAGCCACAGCATCCACGATTTCGTAGGGAAAAGAATGACGTGGGAAAACCCAGAAATTCTTATGCGTGAGAGGAACAATCAAACCCCGTGAGGAATGAACAAACAATGGAGGCCCTGTGTGAGGAAGAACAACTCCGTTTTTGTTTGTGGATGCACAACAACAGTAAGGACACGAATTGGAAGTGCGTGAGCCTTCAGCACAGTCGTGGAGAGAAAAAAAATGTCTGCATGAGTGAAGAGTGCGTGAAGGTTTTTTTTCCATGGTGAAGTCAAACGCTGTGGTGGAGTGTGTGTGTGGGTGAGGCCTGACAGTCCTACCACCCCACTCCCAAAGAAATTAACTGCCTCAACCACCACCAGCAATTCTTCAATGAAAGTGGTTGGGATAAACAAGGTAAGAAACACATGGATTTTGACCCCAATGGCTAAAGTTGGATAATTCCCCCACATCCTTATCCTTGTGAAAATCATGCCCCCTTCGATTTAGTTGCCGTGTCCGTAGCTGGTTGTGTTCATTTAATTAATTATAGGTGTACATTTACATGATGGCAAACTTAATATATGCCGCATGCCCCGATATACCATCTGTGACAAATTCAAATCCAAAACATCACATAACCGATCAATGGTGGGGCCTTGGCCTTTAACTCCACACCATGATCATTTACAATATACACATCATATACATCTAATGCAACAGGGTCAAAACCGGGACGTGACAGAGAAAGTAAGAGCTTTTTTATCTTTTCTTTTTGGAGAATGCATCATAATATTAATTTGTGGTACAAAACGTTACAGTATGGAACAAAGAGTTATAACAATTTAACAAAAGGATTACAAATGCTAGCATATGAGCACGTGACCCAATAAGAAGGGACTCGACATCTTCAAGGGAAACTTTGAGTCTCCTTTCACAAGCGAATCCAATTCTAGCATAAAATTATGCAATTCTCCAAAGCTAAAATGGGATGTTTCCTCATAAAAAGTAGCCTTACACCTGTATTTCCCCATAAGACAGTCAAATCATGTGCCATAAAAATGTGCAGCAATCCTTGATCATCCAAGAGTCCTCGAGGAGAGTGTTTAAGTTTAGCACATAAAATCCAGAAGGAAAGTATAGTATCCACACATATTGTACATCATCACATAAATGATAAAGGATAGGAAACTCCACTCTGAAAAAAATTGCTTTTTTTTTTCGTCATCTGGTATCAGAGCTACAAGATTAAGCCTCCCACACTCCTGACCATTGTAACTCAAGCTCATTGTGGAGTTCGTTGGTTTCATCCATCCAAAGAAGAAAGTGAAAAATTGCATGGAGTTCCTGAACACTAGTCTAAGAAAAGGTAGTCTTCAATGTAATGTTTAATTTAAGTGTTTATCGATGTCGGGGAAAGTGAAAATTTGTATGTATTTCCTGAACATTGGTCCAGAAAAAGGAATTCTTCAACCTAATGTTTGGTTTAAGCATTTATCTATGTTGGTTTTTTTTTTACCACAGTACTTAAAATTATTTTCTATGCATGACTAAGCATTGGCTACTATCACTATTGTTTTTCAATAAAATTATATGGGATTTATGATTCACTGGTGTTAGGGATGTCTGATTCCTACAAGTATGTTTTCTGGATACACGTCTACCTCCCATTTCAGGCCTCTTGTTGTTTCCCATGACCTAGATTTTTTTATGTGTAATTATTGGTGTGCATGCAAGAACTGAGGCTTCTTCTGAGACTGCAAAACTCACAAGGAATGTGGCTCGACAGGTGTGTTTAACACTACATATAGAATTTCATGTTGTATCCTATAGGAAGCAGGAGACAGTGGGAATGTTATCATGGGCTTAATTCTTTTCACAAGGATATCCAATACTTACCTGACTAATGAAAACATTTATTTTTTAAGTGGATCGTCCTATGCTCTTCACATGAAGCTGGGCACCAAGATTCATGGGCTAATGTAAAACAATCCATGGAGAGACCCACTTGATATATTAAGGGAAGAATAAAGGAGAAGAGCAGAAAGCTAAGTAAGGGGATTTTACTTCAACTGAAGCACCTGAAGCCCAGGCATAGGAAAGACTGATGTCTAGGTACAATGCAAAAACAAGGCAGTTTGTGGTTACCAAAATAGAGCCTCTGGCACAACAAACATATGGGGATATGCAACCATAGGACTGGAGAGCCCCTCAAGTCACCTCTGATACAACAAGAATCCCACCTGAAGACAATGTCTCAATGGATCAAGTGCCAAGTATCATAGTTTCTAATAACACAAAGTTGCTTCCTTCAATGATAATTATAAGAAGCAATTGGATTCCATCAATATAAGGATCCAATTATTTATCTCTAGAGGGAAATATTTGGAGGTATAAAAAAGAAAGCCACAATCTATCCTGGTTTCCATGGGGAAGGGAAAGCAGGAATCAACTCAGGCCATTGCCCTATTGCAAGAAAAGGAGTAATAAAAACAAAGCACTAGAGAGTTCCAAGATGGCCCCTATTTTACTAGGCACTCAGCAGATGTTATATGAAAGATGGAAATTGATCGAGGTGGTGAAAGTTCCAAGCCTGGCCCCTATTTTACCAGGCACTCAGTAGATGTTATATGAAATATAGAAATTGACCGAGGCGGTGAATTTCTTGAGAAGGGCTTTGCTCCTCCTACAGAATAAAGTAATGGAACATAATATTGTTGACTTGAAGGTTTTTCAAGGTGGTGCAAAGGATCTGACATTAAAAATTGAAGATCCACATGAATGTTATCGAGGCTATCAGAATGGTAAGTATTGAGGCTAGTTAACCAGACAACCCAATATATGGTAAAGGTCTAGAAGTATCTAATGGTCTAGATAGTGAAGAAGGTATGGTCCATAAAATAGCAGAAAAATGATGAGTTATCATTTACTTGCCTCATAAACCAGCTATAGAAATAAAGTTTTAAGTAACGATTTTCAATTCTTATTGGAGTAGAGTTAAAAGGGGAGTGGCGAAAAAATTATATATTTCCAAGGGGAAGTTGTTTGAAGATATTAACAGACAAAAGTAATGGTGTTTGATTTTGTTGACTATATAATGTTTTAATTTAGACAGGTCAATATTTGTTGGGGTCAAAGATACGCCAGAATAGGTGTCACATAAGGGGTGTAACTAATATATATTATTTAATAACCAATAATATGAATTGAAGTGATCAAATAATAAGGGCTCAAGGGTATACCAATGAATTGAGATGGATGTCCAAAAAATATTTCATTTTTTCTGAAATAAAAATATAATGAAAAGAAATTTCCCACTTCATTAAAATTGAAATTAAAAAATAGTCAATTCTAATCAAGAAAATCCCTTTACACTCTTCTTCTCTCAATTTTATGGGGAAAACTTTCCTTTTCAAAGTCGATTTAAAAAACACACCTTCAATGTTTACACTATAGTATTGACTTTTTGAGCCAACCAAATGCAAGGATAAACTATTTTTTTGGAAGTTGATCAACTATTTTTTCTTGTTCTTATTCACAATAGGGGTGGAGAGAAATTGAGATATAGGAGGGGCTCACAAACTTATGGAACAAGGATACCATAGTTGATCATTTTCTGACTTAGTTTATTAATAGAATTTTGAAAGTTGAAACCCTATAGGTCTTTTCTCTTCTTAGTTCTATGGGGTATTTGGTTGGAGAAAACCTCAGTTTTCTTTGAATAAAAGTAGTTTCCTACCTTCAAAACTTCAGCACAAATCATGGGCTTACTCCCTTGTTACAAGGGAAATTCACGTCAAAAGCCAATTAGAGAAGTGGGAGTCCAAAGGATAAACAAAACAAGGCCTTGGGGATATTTTAATGGGGCTTGCAATGATTCTATTTGTGGTTGTGGTATTGCTTTTCACCTGTAAAAATACCATTCTTTTTAACAAAAAGCCAATTTTATAAATTGGATGATTGGCAAGGTGCAAATCCAGAATATAATTCTTGAACCACCTACATATCAGTTAAAGGAAATTCCAAGTTTATTTACTCACGTACACTTTTCTCATGTTTGTAGAGAACTAAACTAGGAACTAAATAAAATATCCAATGAAGGCTTATTATTACCTGAGAACCAGATTATATCAAATGAATTTGTTGATGGACAGGTCGTGGCCTATATATAGTTCTTTCTAAATGATCTCTAGAACCTGTTTTTAATTTGAGTTCAAATCTAATGAATTCTTTATGAAGTTTCCTTATGTCATATTATGATACTATTATGACTTTGGACATCAATGTTATCATTCCTCTTCATGAGAAGATTCTCTATTGAGAAATAGTATAGTGGATTTTGACTTGCACATCTGAGTAGGGTTCTATCTAAAAGACATTTTTTTATGATAGTGTTGGACCACTTATTGAATGTATTTATGATCATCTCAAATATAATATACGTTTTTTTCTTTGGAAAAAATATATGGATATACGTAGGTCAACCTCCATAGAGTGATAGGATAACATAGGGGAAAGAAACATGGAACTTAACTAATTAAGGGAGAAATTCAAAATTCCCTAACTAACTAATTAGGCATACATTTTATTATTTTGGTCCAATCCATGCTTCATGTTTCAAAAGGGCTCTTGCAAATAAGGATGCCAATGGTTTATGTTTTTAATTGCAGAAGTTGGTGCTTGCTATTTTTACAATCATTCATTGAGCTTGAGAAGACATAATGTCCTTTCCTTGCAATAAAAATATGGTCATTTGATGGTATTTTATACTATTTTTGTAAAGGTATAGTTCAAGTTGTAGCATACATCATAATCATGAAATTCTTTGGGCAAAACCATGGCTTTGTTAGCAATGGGACATATAAAATTGCAAGAAATCTATAATGTGTTTTTTGTAAGTTGGCTTATTATTTGTATGTTCATTCAACTTCATTCTACTCTAATGCATGACTGGGGGGGGAGAACCTAAATGAGGGAAACCTAAATGGAGTATCAGATTGACCATCTGAAGGTCGTAGTGTACTCACCATCATAAGCATTATTAGCACCTGGTACAAATTTTTGATTAATTATTGATAGAGTTTAGTCTACAGGTGGGAAAAGTTGGCTTATCAACCTGATTGTGCTAGTGAGGAAAGTGTAAAAATTGAAAAAAGGAAAATTTAGAGTATAGATCCATAATTTCCAACTCAGATAATCAAATGAGGCATGAGTATAGCCATTGAAAATAGATTTCATAGTATAACATGTTTGAAGGCTTGGAATTCAGATTAGTGATCAATGCTCTTCATAAATTGAAATGAAAAAAGGCCTTATAGCCTAACTAATGGAATATTAGAATATGCATAATTTGTAATAGCACTACTTGTATGCACATTGCTTGTAGAGTCAATTTTGTTTTCAGAACAAAGAAATATTAAGATTGAAGAGAAGACATGGAAGATGCATAGAGAGGGAACCTATAGCCATAAAGAGGAAGTGAAAGGACTGAAATTAAGTTTAGGAAATGAGGAGGCAAAATCCAGTGGACATAGAAGTAGGATGGAACTGGTAGAGTTGATAGAGATTGGGAAGAGTTTGAGGATGGAAATAAAAAGTTATAGGGATAGTAATGGGAGGCTAATAAGAGAACAGGAAGAGAAAAATCATGTCAACAGTTAGTTATTACAAATTAGAAAATTAATTCCAAAAGAAAACAAAGAATAAATCAAATGGGATAAGGGAGAAGGTAGACCTTCTGCAAGAAGAAGAACTATAGAGGATCCAAGCATTCAAGGAGTGTTAGCAGGACTCATAGACCACATTACTAACTTTCTCATTTAGCTAGGAATTCACATTCATCTGAACAATCACATAGCAGTCCATAAGTCTCCGCTATCAGGAATAAAGGGAGAAGGCATGAATTGGATAATTTATAGGGAGAGCTCAAGAAGCTCAATCCATCAATTCTCCATTTAAGGCCTTGACATAAGGTTTCATACCATCTTAATACAAGCATTGAGGCTTTGAAAATGGGAAACATTCACGATGGATCTAGTCTTTTGCATTTGCATATTTTGTGCACCCTAGGAAATGACAAACCAAATTCACCAATGGTAATAAAGGGTGGTTTTTCCATTGACTCTCACATGCTTTCCACTTGAGGAGTCAAAAGAAAATGCATTTTTTAGAAAACATGATGATGTGTAGTCTTTGTAAGATTATCTCTTGACCTTTATGGAAATTGCTTTAGGGGACTCATAGCTCCAAGAAGACTTGACATCACCTATATTTGTTTAGGTTATACAACCCAACAAAACTTTTGAGAGAACCCTTCCGTCCACATGGGACTTTTTTGTTTTTTAGAGAGGGGGAGCGTGCCTCATTTATCCTCTTCCTTCTCTACCATGTAAAAATTACCACATACCAACGAAGGGGCATTATGAAGTTCATCCACCATCCAACGCTAGTGAACTTATTATTCCCCGAAATCATTGGAGGGACATTGGAGGGATATATGTTGGCCATCCCATAACCATATCTTCTAAATTACAAACAAATCACAAAAATGTAAACGTTATGGATGGGGTTTGAGCCCCAGTCAGCAGCATACTGGAATTCCAAGGTGGTGGACCATTCAACATAATGAAAATAAACGAAGATAAATTTTGAGCAGGGTAAGGACAATTCAGTTGACCCACAAGTCGGTGTTCACAAAGTATCATGTTTAACATATTTGACAAAACATGGAAATATTTAACAAAACCATTTTTATCATGCAATCAAAATCGGCAGTATTACAATTGGACTTGGGTGAACTAAAAACATGTAGGAAATTAACTAAGAAGATGAGAAGATGTACCTCTACTTTGAATGTAACCAATGGAAATGGAAATGGATATGCTGCCCATGTTCAGTCTTCCTATGTTACCTCATAGTGAAACCCTTTTTGGAAATATTTGTTTCTCCTCCTCCTTCGATTGGAATTAAGTAAAGATTTTAGTTTGTTTCTTCCCTCGTGTGATTCAATTGGAAGGGTTGAGAATTAGATAGTAAAGAAATAATTACCACTAATTTCCCTCTTCATGAAAAAAAGGCCCAGCGTCACCTGTAATATATCTTTCTACTTGTTATTCCAACAACCCTTGGGAGTGAGTCCAACTGGTTACAAGATGAATATGGTTAGTAAATGAAATTGAAACATGCAGTATCCATGCAATAGGAGTCTTGACTCTTGAAAGAGTAGCCAGAATAGGGTCATTAACTACAACGGAATTTCCATAAGTCTAACTGCCAATGAAGTTCAAACCTAATAATTTGACATATGCTCCAAAAAATTGGGCAAATTCAACCACTATTGCCTCTGAATCGAGGAATCCATAGCGAATAATGAGTCGCAATACCCTGAATCAAGCAATCGATGGCGAATTTTGACACATAATCCTATTAATAAAGCAAAATATGGAATTCAGAGGAATCCATGGCGAATAATGAATCCCAATACCTTGAATCGAGCAATCGATGGCGGATTTTGACCCTTAATATTGTTAATCAAGAAAAATATTGCGAATACCAAACAATCTGAGGAAAATATGAGCGCCCAAGCAAAATATGGCGAATACCAAACAGTGTGAGGAAAATATGAGCGCCTAATGCAGGACAGTGTGAGGAAAGTAGGAGCGACAAAAAGGGTATTTGGAAATGTTAGGTTTATATATTCTAGCTATTAAAACTGGCAATTGCCCCAAAAGGTGCAATAAAAAATCGAAAGAAAAATTGAATTTATATATATATTAAATTGAAGAGCAATATTTCATCATAGAATAAGTGCACAATCGACAAATCAATCTAAGAAAAACGTTTATCGCTTGAAAAACAATATTTAACTAAACTACAAACCAAACTAGAAGTGTTTTTACAATGTTTCTTGATGTCTGAATATAGATGATTATCATACTTAAAGTCATAAATATTGTAAATTTATATTTACAATAATATTTGTAAACAATGTTCTCTTAGTTTGTAAGAATGTAGAGAAATGAATCAAACCTAATGAAATGAATAGATAAACGTTCTTGTATATTTATATTGAAAAGGTAGAGAAACAAAAATAAATGTTAAATTTCAACATGTTCACACTTCACAGTGGATGGTAATTTATGTGATGTGCAAATGAAGTTGTTATCTATGCTACTTGGTAATAGATTTTTTTCTCATTGTGACAGATTGAGCAATATATGAGTTTTGACTACCCTTTTTGTATGTTTCCAATTTTGACCAAATTATTTTGATATGATGGTAAGTAGTGTTACTTTTGAGGGTAGCTTCTTTTTCAAGACATTGGGTTTTTAGTTTTCTTGGGATGTTTTAGTTTAGCAGAGATAGCTAGTTGAAGGTGGAATCTTTTTGGAAAAATGTAATTATGTATGACACAACTTTTTATAATATAAAGTTGTTTTTTTAGCTTTGAAAAAAATAAACATTAAAATTCAACATTTTTGATACATTACAATGCTTTATAAATATTACATGGTAAAATTACTTTTAAAATGTAAGTATATTTGATTTTGTATATTCATATTGAAAATATACATTATCATCAGCACGTTCTAAAGACTAAAAACTTTTTTTTAAATAATACATGGTAGACTTACTTTAAAATTGTAAGTCTATTTGATTTGATTTTGAAGTCTACATAGAAGTAAAGTATTTGATTTTAAATTCCTTAATATTAAAGTGCTATCTATTTTGTAATGAGCATCTATGACCATTCTTACCTACTTTTCACTTCAAAATATAATTTGTATTTTAGAGGAGGATTGCACATGTTTTGACCATTAAATGAATCTACACATGAAATGAAAGCATGAATTTACCTGAATCACTCTTTGTTGAAGTTATTGCAATTGTTACTTTGTTTATCATAACCAGTAGAAATGGAACATTCCTGAAATTATGTGGCTTATCCTAAAATTATAACGTGGCGCATTTGAAATATGATAAAGATTTGGTAATATGGTTAATATAGCAAGGTTATGGTGTCAATATATATAATTTTAAAGAATATAAAGACGGCAGATTATTATTTAATAATCTTAGAACCTTATGAAACGTAAAAATATTATCTCATAAATTTTTTTTTTTGCTTTCGAAAAACCTTCAGAGACTTATTCTTTGTTTGCCATACGACTTTCGATTGGCCTGGTGATTTCTAGCTTTACTTTCTATAGACCATGTATCTGATGTGGTTCGAGTTCCTGATAGCCAGTATCCAATCCAGCACGCACATAGCCCATCATTGTTGGTAGTTTTTGTGTTGTATACAATGTTGGTTTTGTCATGTATCACAACCGACAGCCCCCAAAATGGGGTACCGCTGATGGAGGATTCTGCGTCGTAGTCGTAGAAATGTTGGTCTTCGAAGCGAGTGTTTTAGTTGGAGTCATTAGTCGCGCCCTAATGTTGTGGTTTAATGTTGTGGTTGCATAGTTGGTGTCTCACCGGATAACACAAGTCTTTGATGAGCGAGACTTGAAAACGGTTAGGTTTTTATGGTTTGGGATGGAGGTAACCGTCAAGAGAAATCTTCTTTGAACATAAAACAATTAGTTGGGGAAAAATATAGCCTCTTTGAGGGTAGCCGAAAACCGATACTATAAATTCGAGATGATGGCGTGAAAGATAGAAAGTGGTTTTTGCGGGAAATAGTTACTCACGTAAAGGAGGTCACGCGAACAAGCTGTGGAGAGTCTGCAAATTGAGCTTGTGTGTGGACTGTCTGAATGTTGTGAAGAGGCTCTGCACCTGCACCAGTGTATCCTTCCAACTCCAATCCAGCATATGTGTCACGTTTTTATATGATCAATGGACAACATATGTGTCACATTTTTATTTGATTAGTGGATGACGAAAAGAGGTATAGGGTTTTTCAAACCCGACCTCAAAGAAAGAAGGCCTTCGGCCTAAGAATTTTATTATTCATTATATAAATTTATTTCCTGACCAAATTGGTCATTTTTAATTTAGTTCTTACCCGTGACCAAAATTGGTCATTTATCTTGGTCATTTTTAGTTAGATCACTTAAATTTATCAATTTTGGTCATTTATCCCTTGAAAATAATTGTGCTGACCAAAATTTATGGTCTCTTGGTCACTAATCTCTCATTTTCCACTAGTGTTTTTATCAAGTGAGCTTGGTGAACCGGACAAAGCTGATTTGTTCGGACTTTAGAAGACCTTCAGAATTGCTTCTAGGAAGTGATTGTTGTACTATATCACATGTTCATACCCCATGAGGAAATTGTAATAAATGTTTTAGCATGATAGTGTCTGTAAAATACTCGATTTCTTAGACTTTACTTTAGGGTGATTTTTCCCTTGGCTATTATTGGTTGTTGAATAAACGACTAATAATTTCTGAGTTTTTCACTCAATACTTCCAAAGTTGGGGTGGCCGGCTTGGCATCTAGGCCTATTGAGGTTATTAGATTCTATGTGTCAATGTATAAACATGCTAGGCATCATGGTCGAGTCATATGAACATGTCTAAGTCTCCATAGGTTTTTTAATTTTTTAAATTTTTTCAGTGTTTTTTATTAAAATTTAATTTTTCCAAAACCTAGGTTAATTTTTAATTGTTTAATTGGAAAATTTGGTTTTGTAATAAGAGTGGGCTCGAAAGTCAGTTTCAGCCATGCAGGTGCTCATTTTCAAGCTAAGAGCACCCAGTAAACCTATAGAGCCACTATTTCCTAGTTTTGATTGATTTTCCATCACTCAGGTCAGAAAGCCCCAAAAAATCAATTATTGATTATTTTAATTAATAAATTGATGAATAATGGAGCAAATCCAAAACCCTAGATCAATGGATTCTCAATCGATTTGATTGAAATCAGTCTCATTGGCACCAGATTGATTGGATCTGACAAATCCTTGACTGAAGGAGGTGATCTGGGTGGATCTAGAGTTGAACTTCAGCTTCTTTTATGGGGAATTATGCCCTCTCTCTCTCCTCCACACGTGTGGGATCTTTTGGGAGCTCCGTGGTTGATGATTCACTCAGCAGGTCAATGTTTCAGCTCAATCAGCCCCCCAATTGACATTTAGACTCAGTAGAAGCTCAGTTAGGCTTCATATGAGGCATTGATGGACTCTCCTTCAGCTACAGTGGTCTATCTCCTTGGGATTTGTGCCCCCTCTGGGCTGGGGTTTCAATTTTGTGTATAAATAAAGCATGTTTGCCTCCTTTCTGAGTTAGTTAGAGTTGGATTGAGGAGCCATTGTTGTTGTAATACTGTGTAATATATTTTTCTATTGGAATAAGGTAAAGCTTTGGAGGGAATACGGTGTCATGTCATTGTATGTGTGAATGAGCATTGCCATGTTTCACTGAGGCAACCTGTATCTATGTTCATAATTTGTTGATTGCTTGTGGATTCATTGCTAGGATTGATAATAAGATTATTATAATCTTGATAGGAAATGAGTTTGTCAATAAGCTTATTGGCCATCTCTTTCCTTTGATGCATGTTTAGATATCTAGATTCAGCATGTTTTATAAGTTTATATGCATGTTATTCTGAAATCTCTGCGTATGTACTAACTGGATCTCACAAGTATTTTGGCAAGTCTTTGGATTCAGTTGCAGGTTCGTAGCTTGAAGAAGACGCTGATCTAGTTTGCTTCTTCACTCTCTCCAAAACCATTCAAAGGCATAGTCCCTCGAAATTGCACCGGAAAGCTCCACGATTGATCTTCAAGGCTTCCAACAATAATGCTCTTATTTTCCTCTTCCTCCTTCAATTTTTTCTAAAATCAGTCCGGTTACTTGTTTGTAGCTTTAAAATTGTTTAGATCTATCAATTTCAGAGTTTATTTTACATAGATCTTGCTGCCTTAAATCTCATAAACTAGATCTCATTCCTAAAAGAAAATTTACAAGCATTCTAGATCTAGTTTTAGGGAAAATTGTCATTTTTCAAGGCTGTGAAAGTAGATATAAAGCTTGTTGAATGCATGGTTGTTTCCTTAGAATCTAAAATTTATATTCATCAATTTAAGTGCTTCATATTTTCTTCCCCCAAAGCAGGCCAAGATCCCAAGGAAAGCTTGCTTCCCTTGGTTCCTTTTCCGCTTCTTTAAAAACTAGTTTTAACTTAGAATTTTTGGGTAAAACGTTTGTTCATCCAAAAGTACTTTCAAAGTAATTTTGGGCATATTTAATTGTGATAATATTTATGGTTTTTAGCAGGTGTAACAGAAAAGAGGAGGAGGCGCTATCCAGAAATCATTTTTGGACCATTCAAAACCCCCCAGGGGGTCTTCGTCTTCCCAAAATTTCAAATTTGTGCAATTTGTAAACCTTTGGTCTCATTCCATATAAGGACCAAGTGGATTAATTTCAGTTTTATGATATTGTAATTGCTACTAATAAAAATAAGAACCTCTTCAAATAGGCTCTTTCAGGCCTATTCACCATCCCTACCGGGGGGATTTGCATCCGTGTCATTTTTTACCTTTTGTTTATCTTTTTTTAATCTAGTGTAGTTCTAATCTGAAAGGTAATATAATTTGACTTATAATCATGATCATATTCCATATCTGGTGGTTTCAAAGTAATTTTAATACTTACCCCACGATCCTCCTTTTGAGCCGAAAGGTGAAGAAAGGGTCATGGTAGTCTAATTAGAAAATTGTGGTTTTCTTATATGTTTATGCTTCATCAACTATCATCATTTTTTTTAGTAATCATAATAAAATCAACCCCTCTTTGATTCCCCGATTGAGGTCCACCTGACCGAAAGAGGTTCTTCGAGGGTTTTCTTTTTAATAAGAACACCTCTTTTAAAATTAACTAAAAACAACACAGGTTGCAGTGTGTATGCTATGTACTTTGATGTAGTTTATCCGATCATTCAAGTTGCATCAAAATTAATTGAGTGACTTGATTAATTAGTATTCACCTCTCAAATTGACAAACCATCAAGCGAAAATCCAACGCCTCAAACAAACTGTAAGCAGTAGTAAAATACCCAAAGGAATGGGAACAATTGGAAAGTGACCTCGAGGCGCCAATCTATGTCACACCCTGATGGGTGTGTTATGAACAATAGTCTCTGAGACTCCATTCCATCCCATAAACACCTTGCAGGTAGCCATGAAAGTTCACTTTTGGACATACTCCAAGTACCCCTCGGGTATATCTGGAGTCCCCTTTTCTCCTAATTTAATTCATTCACATTCCACATTAATTTAAAATCTACCAAGAGACATTTGCAAAACATTCTTTCAAGCGCATGCAAGCACATTATTTTCTTTGTTGACTCCATTTAAGGAATTGTTAATTTATTTGATCATTTCTTTCGATCATATATATATATATATATATATATATATATATATATTGAGTGTCCTTACTATGCTTATATGCTTTAAATATTGCATCTTGTTATCTTTTGTTTCCACTAGTTAATTTTAAAACTACTAAACAACTTAATCAATATAACACCATCACACTAAGTAATTATCCTTAGTAATTTAAGAGGGTATACCCCCCTTAGCTTCATTAGGAGTTATCTTGAACAGAGGAGTCAAGAACAAGGTGACAGCCTTGACTCGAGACTTTCCCCCAAGGACACACCGAGTGGCTTGAAGATTTATGCCATGTAACCCAGGTGTGTGAAAGGCGGCAACAGTTCCCACACCAAATTCCAACAAACCAATATCAAATGGATGCGCCAAGGCTTCCTCGCTACAAGTTAGTTGCTAGAAATGTTTAGGGATCCATTATGCTAGATATTTCCCAAACAAGACTAATGGAGTCCTACACAACCTACAAGAAGACCCAACATTAGAAGAAATTACTAGTACACCTAGGATCTATGCAGCACTTGATGTCCAATAAGCGAACCATCAAGCCACTATGGTAAAAATAAAAGGTAAGGTTTCAACCACTTCAATTTCAATTTTAAACTGATATTGGTGCTTGCTGAAGCTATTTTTCCCCCAAGATTGTTGACACATGTAAACTAAACAAAGTGAAACATGAGAAACCATGGCTATTACAACTAGCCACTAGTACAAAAATAAGGGTTTTAGAACTAGTAAAATATTGTGAGATAGACATGAACAATTTTCCAACTTAGGTAGAACTAAACATATTACCCTTAGGATCATATTACATACTTATAGGCATGGACTGGTTGGAATAGCACCATGTCATGCTTGACTATTTAAAAAATTTAGTCTTATGCACGGACAGCCAAGGGAATCAAAAAATGATTCAAGGCATACCCAATAAGGTTTCTGTTAGACAGATATCCGCTTTACAAGGGAAGAAATGTATTAGGAAGGGCTGCAAACTTTTTGCAGTTAACATCCAGGATGTAGAAGCTGAGAGAGAACAACAAATTGACGACTTTCCAGTTCTTGTAGACTTCAAGGATGTATTTCCTGAGGAAATATCGGGATTACCACCCAACCAGGACCTATATTTTTCCATAGAATTGACTGCAGGGTCCGTACCATCTTCAAAATCCCCATACCACATGAGCACACTAGAGTTGGTGGAGCTCAAGTTACAGTTATAGGAATTGATAGATAAGGGTTATATACAGCCTAGTGTGTCTCCTTAGGGAGCACCTATACTTTTCGTAAAGAAGAAGGATGGTATAATTCCAATGTGCATCGATTACCGACAGCTCAACAAGATGACCATCAAGAACCATTACCCACTCCCTAGGATCGATGACTTGTTCGATCAAGTCAAAGGAGAAAAGATATTTTCAAAGATTGACTTGCGATCTGGATAACACCAGGCAAGGATCCATGATGAAGTAGTATACACAAACCTCCTTTTGAACTTGATACAACCATTATGAGTTTTTGGTAATGCCTTTTGGGCTAACCAATGCACCAACAAATTTCATGTGCATAATGAATAGTATCTTTGGTGAATACCTGGATAAGTTTGTACTAGTATTTATAGATGACATACTATTTTACTCGAAGAGTAAATTAGAACATGGGGAACATCTCCGAATAGTTCTACGAGTGTTACGGGAACACCAAATTTACGCTAAGTTTATCAAATGTGCTTTTTACAAACCAAAAATACAGTACCTAAGTCATATCATTTCCGATAAAGTGATAGTCGTCAACCCAAAAAATATTAAAGCTATCGAAGAATTTCCTACCCCTACTTGTGTCATGGACATTAGATCATTTTTGGGACTAGCGGGTTACTATCGAATGTTCATTAAGAACTTTTCAAGGATTTCTTGTCCCATGACTGCCTTACAAAAGAGGGAAAACAAATTCCTATGGATGACCAAGTGTGAGGAAAGATTCGAGAAGCTTAAACAACTCTTGACTACTGCACCTATATTATGAATTGTGGATCGCGATGGGGATTTTATTTTTTGCACAGATGCAAGAAAGGAATGACTTTGTGGAGTCCTCATGCAAAATGATTACGCAATCTGTTATGAATAATGAAAATTAAAAGAACAAGAACAAAACTATCCCACACATGATCTTGAGCTAGCGCCCATTATCCATGCCTTGAAGATGTGGAGGAACTACCTCATGGGGAAGAAGTTTCTTTTAAAGATAGACAGCATGAGTCTAAATTATTTGTTTGATGAGCCATATTAAAATGCCAAACAAGCCAGATGGTTTTCCTTCCTTAGCGAGTATCACTTTGAATTAAAAGCACATAAAGGGAAAGGAAAACAAAATCATCAATGCTTTAAGTCGACAAGCTTATATTTTATATGAGGTAACTTTCATCCAAAACGATTCATATTTGCACAATAATATTAGCACGATAAGTGGAGTTGACCATTTCTATGTTGAAGTCCTTAAAAAGATTCCAAAATATAGGTTATTCCAGCAACAAAAAAATATAAGGTAGAGGAGACAAGACTATTGTGGTCGAAAGAGAGACTGTATGTTCTAGAGGGAGGAGACATTAGGTCCACCATTCTAACAGAGTTATATCAAAATCACTACTCAGGGCACCTGAGATATCAAAATATGATATCAGCAGTAAAGAAACATTTTTTCTGGCCTATGTTAAAGGCTGACATATCACTATTCATGGAAAAATGCCAAGAGTGTCAACTAGTCAAAGTAGATCACCAACATCCTTCATGGTTACTACAATCGTTACCCATTCCGGAATTAAAATGGAAGGTTATCAGTATGGATTTAATTACAATTCTACCAAAGAGAAAGAAGAACAATGATTCCAACTTTGGAGTGTTCGATAAGTTGTCCAAAGCAGCACACTTTATTCCAGTTAAGTCAACTTACAAAGTAGTTCGCATTGCTCACATATTCCTAAAGGAGATATTTTGATTGCATCAGATACCCAAGGAAATCATCTCGGATCGAGATACAAAGTTTACCAATAACTTCTGGAGATATTTATTCTCTGGCTTTGAACAGATAAATTTGAGTACCACCTACCACCCGCAGAAAAACTTGAAGACAGAACGAGTAAATGATATTTTGGAGGATATGCTTAAAATGTATGTGATGAACAATCCCACAAAGTGGGAGGATTATCTGCACCTCATAGATTTTGGATATAAAAATGGATACCAGAACTCTACCAAAAATGAGTCCCTTCGAGGTACTATATGGCCGAAAGTGTAGGAAGTTAGTGACTTGGGATAGCCCAGTGAACAGGCTCGTGTTAGGGCCAGATTTACTGAAAGACCTAGAAAAGTTAGTCACCAAAGTGCAATAGAATCTCAAGGAATCCCAAGACCACTAGAAGAGCTATGCATATAATAAAACAAAGGATAAATATTTCCAAGTCGATGAACATGTTTATTTAAAAGTAAAATAAAAAAAGAAGCTCATTGAGCCGAGGAAGGTGCGGAAAGTTGGCACCAAGATTTTGTGGACCCTTTGAGATACTGGCCAGGAAAAGGCCAGTGGCCTATGAATTAGCTTTACCTGCTCATGTAAGGGTTCACAATGATTTTCACACATCTGTATTGAATAAATATGTATATGATACTAAGCATGTGATTGATTGGTCCTTGCTATAGGTGGAACTGAATGGCGTTTTATGCCAGAACCCCTTCACATTTTGGACAAAAGGGAAGTACAACTCAGGAAGTGAAATATTTTCCATATTAAATTCAAATGGAAGAACTTTGGTCCCGATGAGGCCACATGGGAGAATGAAGCCACCATGAAAGAGGCTTACCCATCCTTGTTTCATGATTTCATTTCTAGTCCATATAACACTGGGACAATGTTGTTCTAAGTGGGGAGGGATGTAATATCCCAAATTTTGACCTTGAATATATTGGACATGAGCCCCATCACACATGATTTACTTTGATGTTATGTTTATGTCTACATATTGGGCGTATGCCCCACTGCACATGAGTTTTGTTGATTATATAGATATACTGGGCGTATGCCCCACTACACATGAATTATTTTGATTTGATAGTTATACTGGGTGTGCCCCAATGCACGTGTTTTATTGTCTTGTATATGATTATATATGTTGGGCATAGGCCCTCATGGACAAGGACTATTGTTGTTGTACTGGGCATAGGCCCTAATGGAATGGATTTGTTATTATGTGATTGGGCACAAGCCCTAATATATACTGAGTTTATTATTTGTGATGTATTATGTAGAATAATGAATGCATGATTTATTTATATGGTGTGTTGGGTGTAAGCCACATATCATAGGGGTTATGAGACTATGTGTTGAGTGTAATCTCTAGAGCACATAGGTAACCCCAACAAGTAAATATTGGAAGTGTTGGGAATAATCCTTGGAGCACTCCAAATTGATGCTGAGCATAAGCTATGGAGCATCAGATCTTTGGCCATTTCTTCCCTAGGTGTAATGTACAAGTGCATCCTGGTATTAGTATTGAGAGAGAGGCTCTAGAATTGCACTAGTGCAATGCCTATTTGATAGTGTTGAGCATAGACTCTGAATAACACTAGGGGTTATTGTAAATCAAAGGGTGTTTAGTTGGAAAGAATCTGAATAGCACTAACCCTAATCACACTTATTTAAATTGAGTAATTGAAATTTCAAATCTACCTCTCATCAAGGACAGGAAGAAACTGCCACGAATACGAGGTAATCCAACACGCAAGGAGGATCTAGAGATACCTAACCTAGTTAACCGACCAACCCCACCTAAGGCCTTGTTAAAAGAATTAACTTTAACTATAGAAGCATCAAATAGACAAATTATGCTACTTGGATGCAAGATAAATAATAGATGATTAAACTGAATAAGTGAAGTTTAAATAATATGTATATGAGAATATAAATATATTTATACATAGTTATTTTAATAAATATAGGTAAGAGATCTAAGTGAAGTATACATCCACTTATGAGAATAATATATATATATATATATATATATATATGTAACTAAAATAATAACTGGGATTCTATGTAGATAATATATCATAAACTAAATATTTAAATAAAAATTATATTCCAAAGCTCAAGTAGGAACTAGAAAAAGTTCCTAGTTAAACAAAATAAATAGATATATTACATAAAATCAAACTAAATATTATTTTCAAGAAAACAATAAAATCTTGATTTAACTGAAGTTAAACAAACTTTACTTTTCCCAAAAGATTATCTATAAGAACAAATCAAAGAGAAGGCTTAGGGGATCTGAATATTATTGCTAGATGGGATTCGAGAGAATTTTACAAACCAAGCATTTTTAAGAATACGGAGCCTGATTTTCAAACAGCAGCAGCCTTACCCTTATGAGTTCTATATCACTTGGATGTTGAAGCGAGATCGGGGAGATCCGATTCAAGAACTAGGAACAGTTCTAGGTCATGGTTGGGAGGAACATGATAGTTCCAAGGTCATCTTCTTATCGTTCCTAAGGTCATAAATAAAGAGTGTTTCATTAATTTTGGGTGTTGAAATGTGCAGGGTTCTTATCCCATTTCAAGCAGCATAATTGCAGCTAATAGATTTCCTATATTTCACCTATTATCTATGTTTTGTTTATATTTAGAGGTTGAGATTACAACCATTAGGTTTTGTATTAGTAGATTTAATTCATCCATCATCATATGAGTAAATGTCTCAGAATGTTTTATTAGTTAAGATAGATTCTCAGTTTAAATCCTTATAAATATTTTTGGATATGATTCTTATCGTATTTTTGTTAAATTAGATTTTAAATCTTCTGTATTGTTTTAGGGTTTAAACTAGTTTTAACATTTAGTCCTCATAAATTTAATGATCAAAATTCTCCCAAAACATAGAAACAATATTGAATCCATATATATACCCTATATCCCATCAAAATTATAAATTATCTATTAAAACATTTTATAAGATAGGGCAGAGATATTTTCCAAAAGCAAACACTTGCTCCAGCAAAAGAAAATCTAGTGCTAGAGCTCAGTTATTAAAACTAGATTATTAAACTCGATACTTAAACAAACTAACATGAGGGGTTTAAACCTACTTTTGAAAAAAACACTTAGTATAAAATTACAAAGTAACCATGAAGGGTTTAGTAAAAAATACCTACTACATATACAAACTATCAAATAGGTCAAACATTAAACCTTGTCGTAGACCAGGGATCAAGTCCCTTGGATTCCAAGCCCAAAATATTGTTAATGTCGCAGCCCCACTAATTTACTACATAAAATATGTGAATCATTCGCTTCTTAAAGCATTAAAAGAACTAAATCAAATAAACGATGGACATGCCATCTAATAAACCAACTAACAGCTAAATAAACAATTATCCCAGTGCTGACATAATGAATTATCAAAACTTACAGAAAATAAATAAATCACGAAAAACCCACCATTCCTCAAGCATTGGCTGAAATCCTTCTCACATTTCTTAAAAGGAAATAAATTAAAATAACCATAAACATAGACTGTGATCATATAAATAAAATAAAAATAAATCAACCATCGAATCCCATAAACTAATAATTAAACATCATTATATCAACCATTCCAGATACACAAGCTATGCCAGATAGGTAAGCTAGGTTTCACAATAATGTCGCCACCGTCAAAACCATAAGGTTGTATTAACAGTGATGGAATTATAACTATTTTAAATCACATTTAAGAACAAAGCTAGGGATTTCCCCTATGCGACAACACAGAAGAGAAATATAATTTTTGAAATAGAAAATAATAATCCACAGTCAGGAATCTACCAAATCACTTAAATATTTTATAAAATATACAGTGTGGGCGTAGATCCAAAATAATCCACATCCATGTAATAATTTATCAACCACATTACCATAGTGCCATATCTAGTATTGGCACTGGTATCTTAGAACCCTCCTTATAAAATTAAATATAGTTCTCTTGGCAACGATTTTCCCAAAATAACTAAATAAATAATAAAACGACAATTACCAGATACACTCTTAATATAGAGAGCCCTGAATTAAAAACACAAATTCTAAAACCATTGACAGAGACTCTAAATTTATGTTCAAATTCAAACACAACATGTTTTAACAAAGTAAATAATTCATGGATTCTTTATAACAGTTAAAATCATTTACAGATAATTCATTCTCACCATTAAAACCACACCGTCAAAACCATAAGGTTGTATTAACAGTGATGGAATTATAACTATTTTAAATCACATTTAAGAACAAAGCTAGGGATTTCCCCTATGCGACAACACAGAAGAGAAATATAATTTTTGAAATAGAAAATAATAATCCACAGTCAGGAATCTACCAAACCACTTAAATATTTTATAAAATATACAGTGTGGGCGTAGATCCAAAATAATCCACATCCATGTAATAATTTATCAACCACATTACCATAGTGCCATATCTAGTATTGGCACTGGTATCTTAGAACCCTCCTTATAAAATTAAATATAGTTCTCTTGGCAACGATTTTCCCAAAATAACTAAATAAATAATAAAACGACAA
>LPNX011013075.1:71716-98020 GCA_001517045.1 Pseudotsuga menziesii
TTGCCAGATACACTCTTAATATAGAGAGCCCTGAATTAAAAACACAAATTCTAAAACCATTGACAGAGACTCTAAATTTATGTTCAAATTCAAACACAACATGTTTTAACAAAGTAAATAATTCATGGATTCTTTATAACAGTTAAAATCATTTACAGATAATTCATTCTCACCATTAAAACTTTCACATACTTTAAACCTTAACTACGATTTCATCAACTAAAACAACGAAGAGTACAGAAACATAAAAACAGCATTTCCCCATGAAAATCCAAAAGCAGTTTCTTATTTAATAGAAGAAATTCACCCACAGTTGTTACCACTTTGAAAAATATCAAAGAGCGCCATCAACCTAAAACACCAAAACCCATGTTTAATCTAAAGCTTCAACTCATCTCCCAAAACCCTGGAATTTCCAAATGGAAGTCTCTAAAATTTTAAACTACAGACAAAGAAGCCCCAATTTATTTCAAAACCCATAAACGACCAAATAAATGGTTGAAGTCCCTTGCGTATGGCTTACCATGTGGTATCTTGACGGCCCTTTTAATGCCCACTGTCGCAAGCTGCTCCACCATCGAACCCTACAACAAAAACCAATTTTGTATTATAAGCATGCTGTAAAAAATTACCAAAACGAAATGTGTAAATATTATAAACCATAGAGTGAACACATTACCTATTAGAAAATTTGAACAACTCTATAAACGTTGTGATCATTTCTCTGCCAATGAAATCCCAGCAATGGAGCTCACTCCCCTCTCAAACACATTCACCATGCAAAAGGGAGGAATTGAAACCCTAGATATGGGTTTAAGTTGGAGCCAACATGGAGGAAGCCACGCAGCCTCCACATGGACCCATTTAATGTGAAAACCAAACATCCACTATAGATTAGATCTTTATTCCCTCCTCTATAGTTTAGGATTATTTCTTTTGGTCAAGTTTTTATACCAAACAACTCAACCCCTTAGTGTGTAGTGTTTATTAATCTTCTAGGTGCTAGGTCTTTGTTCCCTTTTTTCTTTTGCGCACATACAATATAGTTTTAGCGGTGGAACACCTGGAATAAACATAGATACATCATGCATTAGTTCATGATAACTAAGTAAGCCCAAATCATAGGATTTCGTTACCTTTCCAATTGAGTCATTAGGAAAAATCCAGTCACTCCTCCCCTTTAGATGCATAGGTAAGTTAGCCTCATCATTTAGTAAATAAAGACTAGGTTGTGTAAAATAGCATCCATTATAAACAAGAAATATCAAAACATAACTACACCAAATAAAAGACATCAATATACAAGTACACCAGTACATACGTAAATGACAATAAACAACATTGTAATCAGAATAGGATGTAATAACCAAGTGAGAAAATCAGAACAAGGATACAAGAATAGTTCCTATTAAGTTTTTATAATTCTAGATTTAAGTATAGATGTCCTTTCGATCTTAACAGTGTTATTGACCCTATAATATATATATATATATATATATATATATATATATATATATATATTACGTATTTTAGGGACATTACAATGTTTGACAGCAAGAAATCTATTCACACATTGGGATTTGTGTCATTTCTTGGATTCCATTAGACCCTATTGGTGGTTTCCTTGCCTCTGTCAGTAGTTTTCATCATTGGTTTCTATTCAGAGGGTCTGTTTTGCATGCTACTTCCATCCAGTATATGCGGGAGACACACACGGTTATTGGTTCATCTACATCTTATGCATCTGAATTCTTCCTTATCCAGCCTTGCGATGTACCTTGTTTTGATTTATGGGGGATTCATTAATGCCCCCCTTCCAGTAGATTCCATTCCATTGACTTCATATCATTTATTCTAGAATTGGTATTTAGAGTCAGTTGAGTGCCTTGATACTTGTGGTCATCAATGGCACATTCTCTCTCCATCGACATATTTGGGAATACATCAATGTACCGCGATCGATGGATTCTTTAAGTGCTCAAACTCGACACCTCTATTCACACTTGTTGAATGCACTTGGTACCTTGACACCCATTTTCATGATCGGTGGGATTGCTTGCATCTGCTAAAGTTATACATCAATGACCAGTAATCAGACGTTGTTTCATCATGTTCAACCTCAACACCTCTATTCATGTGATGGGACATGTAGCATTGGTGGTTTGTGTAGAATACCTGAGATTATGGTGGAATTCCATATATGATACTACCATGGATAATTTTAGGGGCTATATATAGCCCATGGGATATATTAAGGGCGTTACAAAAATTTAGTGGGCTATTTTCTTATACGGAAAGGGTTTTTTTAGCTAAAATATATTTTCCCAATATTTATTACAAAAAAAAACTAAATCAAAAATGGATAGCCTCTTGTATATTAATGAGGAAAAAAAAAAAATTTTTTGCCCGAGCAAAATCTCCCTCCAATCTATCTTTCACCCCCAATTTCTAGAGAAAATCTTGTGAAATCACTCTTTCACCCCCAATTTTAAGTAATGGAGGCTTCCAAGGGTTATTTCACCTTCCATTTTTCTTGTAATTTAGGCATATGGTTGCATTTACCTTTATTTTTAGTCAATTTCGTGTGATACCTTATTTTCGCACTTGATTTCTAGTATTGGAGGGAAAATCAGGGGCTATTTTTTTCTATTCATACACTAGAGTGATTAATGCTTCACGCACATCATATTGCTCTTGCAGGGTGAAGGTTCTCATTGATGCGATTCCACTTTTCATTCTTAGTTTTCTCGACATTTTAGATTTCGCATAACATCTCCATTGCATAAAGCTCAATTCTTGAAGGGGCATGTGACACATACAATTTTTTAGAGAATACAAACTCACATCATGCTTTTCATCCAATAGTTAACATGGTAAAGTTTTTTATCAAAGTTTTTATGATTTTTATACACGGCTACAATATATTATTATATTGTACATTTTCCTTTTATCATGATTTTAGTATCATGGATGATTTTTTAGGCTTATTGAATTCTAGGGCACTCTTTGTTCTTAGGGATCATTTAGTTTTATGAGGGTTTTATTCTATCCTAGGAGTATTCCTCTGTGAAATTGTTATAGAGCTCAAAAGATATGATTTATTTTATGCATTGAAATTTTTAAACTATCGACTGACATTTATATGTTGTTAGTAGATTCTACTCTTGGTGGAGCACATGGTTTTTATATTTTCAAACGGGATTTGACCCAGTTGTTGAAAATGTGCTTTTATTAGAATCTTGATCTACTATTATTATTGTATCTAAGGTGTTAATGAGAGTGTATATGTTCATATTTTATGTTTATTATTGTTGATTTTTTGGATGTTTGTAATATAAATTAATGCACATTGATTATAATGGTGAGCTACAATGAAATGGTCATTATTTTGGTTGTCTTCTTGTAGAGTTGTCCAAAGCGCACTTGTTGTAATTCTTATATTTGTATTGAGAAGTTAGTGACTAGTAGATTTTTTATTCGTATTGCAAAGTCTGTCAATTTTATTTGTGACCTAAATTTGTTGGTTTCAATACTTGGTTTACGATATTTTGTTTTTTCCAAGGATCATCCAGTAATAAAATGTTTTTAAGTGATTTGTTTTGATATGTAATTGCTATCATAATCCAGAAATGGATCTAGTTGTGTATGATAAATATATAATTTAGCTGGAACATGATACTTCATTTCCATCATGATTGTATATAATATGTGCAATGCATGTTTTACCTGAGATGTCACCATTATGTTATTTGATATCTAGTCTTTTGTATTCAATGAGGGTGATAAAACAATTTTACAACATTTTGCATGCTTTCAAAATTTTCAAGGACATGGATACAAACACCTTCTTAGTTTATCTGAGAAAAAAAAGTCTTTAATAGAGTAGTTTTAATAATTTGCATGATGACACATTATTGTAATTTATATTCTTGTTAGTGTATGTTCTCATTTCTAATAAACATTGCAAGTTTCTAACTAACTCTAAAAATTATAAATCAAATGACATAATTCATATTTTGGTTGTCAACAAAAGAAAGGAAAACATGGCATTCGTATCTATAAATAGATAAGTATATTATTTTTACTTAAAGGGTAGCTTAAAAATGAGAGAATTGGAAAATAAGCTAATTGGAAATTGATACAATATATTAAAGTTGTGGGTATTGATAATAATCCACATAATAATAATGGTTTTTGGGTGTCATAATCACTCCACATTGTAAAGTGTTCAATTCTATTAGTTTGTCAATATTTCAAGACTTGTGTCCCCACATGTTCATTGAACCATTAAGGGATTGGATAAAAAGTGGAGTCTCCACTTTCCTTTAATCTATTTAGTGTATTTGTGCTTCACCAACACCTCTAGTTGTGAGTGACCCAATACTACTTGTGAAGTGTATAAATAAATTCTGTCTCTCCTCATTCATGCATTTGTTCATTTGAGGGTCTAGGAGTTCAGAGATTCGAGCTCTGGTATATGATATTTTATTTCACTACCTTAGTAATTTGCAGAATCAAAAGAAGTGTCTTCCTAGAAAAATATTTGTCAAGACATTACAAGATTTTTTAATTTGATGAAAGATTTGCAAAGTTCTTACAATATTTTATAACTCAATGAAATATTCACTAAGATTTTACAATATCTTAAATTTTAGTGAAATACTCACCAATATTTTACAAGATACTATAAGAGAATAAAATATTAGCCAAAAAATTATATATACATATTATATTATGGATAAAATAGCTTCCAATTTTTCCTATATATTAGGGATATTCGCCCATTTATTATGCATATAAATTTCAAGGGTGTTTTTAAAATTATCCATGGATACTACCTTGATCATGATAGTACCTATGGGATTCCAGTTCTCATAATATAGCAATGTACCTTACTATGTACCAGATGTCTTCATTCAGTATGGAGACCAAACCCCATTGTGTATTGTATGTGTCTGTGACCATTGTCTATTATTCCTATTCATGGCCATTGTACTTATATGTCTTCAGGATTGTTATATGTACTTCATATCTATAGTCATGTATACATAGTTATTAGTGTATTATGTTGATGACTGGCTAGTTCTTCCACCTATATCTTCACTACTTCACTCATGGGACTATTATAATGTATTTCGGCCATCATGTACCCCTCTAACCTCACACATTAGGGGGAATCTATTATAGCATTATTTTCCACACCTCATGTGTCATTCCTTCATGGTATTCCCTTGTCCCTATTCAAACTCACTATACCACCCCCCCTACTCATTATAGCCCTAATGCTTCAATTTAACCCTTAAAAAAGACATTTTTGAAAATACACACAAGTCATCAGTTATCTAACTCACATATACACAACTTACACCATTACAGCCCACGTACATTGGGTTTTGTGCTCAAAATCAAAAAATATTTGGATTTTTCCTCATCAAGTCATGAATACCTTGATCCTTGACATTCCATATTCCTTGGAACGCTCTTATTCAACCCTTCATTTTCCATTTGAGGGCTACATGTTGAGACATTGTGAAGCATTAAAGGAGGAGAAACGTTGAGATTAAAGAGACTACAACAAAACATTTCCCTATTGCCATATACTTGAGTCTGCATCCCTTTGTCCTTGTTGATAGAACCATTTTTGTTCATCTCCCAAACTCTCCATTATCTTTGTGAGATTTCCTTGATATGAAGGATTGAAGTGGTGGAGGACCAAGTGGATGGACTTAGCTTATCAATTCCAATTACAAGGTGCTAACAGAGGTTGTCACATTGTATCTATGTTTATATATTAACATAAATATCCATTTCTTGTCCAAATTTCATGTGTAATTATTTATATTTGTATCTGCTATAGCTGACTTTACCAATCCAGATGAATCACACTTGTATGGCCTTCCCCTGTCCCTCTGCAGACTCCTTAGACTGATTTTTTTTCCCTTTGATGTTTCCTTGACCATCCCTAAAATCATGTGAAAATTAATACACACGACTTTTAAACCTATAATCGCATATATACGCGGGTTTGACCGCTAAAATCATGTACATCGAGATGTGTGCATAATCCAAATCCTTTTGGAGTTTTCCTTGACATGGATCCGACTCACTTGACTCCTCACCTTCCATATGCCTTGAGATCACTCGGATTCGACTTTTCATTACCCCTTTGAAAAGCTATATAAGGAACTCTTTCGTACATTGAAGGCATAAGAGAGAATTGAGAGCAAAGAAAATATAGTCCATTGTTGCCGGAACTTGTGCTTGAGTCTGCATCCCTTTATCCCTTGGAGCACTTGTGTGTTCTTCCCAAGCTTGACTTTGCTTGTGAGATTTCTATCAAGAGATGGAGGATTGAGGTGGTGGAGGCCCAAGTGGGGGATCCAGTTTCTCCGATTCGCAGGCGTGCCGACAGAGGTTGTATCCATTGTAATCTCTGATTTTATATTAATAGAAATATCTTTTCCTGTCCAATAATGTATGTTTGAATGAATATTTTATCCATGGATGATTTCAAATGCTTATAAATTGTTGATCATATATGCTACAATAGATATAACACCAATATATATAGTATGCTTGTCTTATTTACTTGTTGTTGAGGAAGTGACTCATCAATTCAAGATGAAGTTGGAAAGCTCAACAGGGATCTACTTCAACCGTCCGGAATAAGGTACGAGGTCTGATCCTTTAGTGTTAGATATTTAATTTCTATTGCATATTGGAAAGGATTGCTTTCTGGAGTCAAGTTGTCTATTGTGGTACCCCAAGCCATAGGAATTTCTCTCCGTAACAGAATTGGCGACTCCGTTGGGGAGTTCCTAGTAGTTTTCCTTTGGGGGTTTTCTATCGGCATTCAATGACTTTGAATTGTTCTTTTTCTCTTGTTTCTGTGTTGAGTCTGGAGGAATGTTTTCCTGGTAGTGCCTGATTGGTGTGAAGTTTGTCTCAGCTTGTCTGTTTTCCTTTATCTTTATGCACATTTCTTCCTGTACGCGAGTTTTGAACTCACAGTCGCGTATATACGCGGGTTTCACTGTTATTTTTGCATACACAAGTGGGTTTACTGCGAACAGTCACACATGCCCTTAGTTTTGCCTTTTAGAGGAAGTTGAATGGTTGCTGGGTGAATTTTGATGATTGTTGAGTCTCCTTTGATACTACCAGAGTCTGTATACACCTCTGTTTTTTACCAGAGACGTTTTTTTAAGGGTAAAATTTCTTTTTTAAAGAATGTTCTTGTCATTGCATTTTCAATTTTTTGTTTTGGATTAGTGCATTAGATTTATTTTACCTTGGTACTTTTCTTGAGTGTTTCTTGAGTGTGATTGTAGAGACTGGGGGTTGTAGAGCCATTCTATTGCTTTTATATCTCATTTTTATTTCAAAAAATCCAAAAATATTCGCTTATCATCATGCATTGCATATTACATTTTGCATAGTACTTGCACTAGATTTTCTTTGGAGTATTAGTCAGGATTTCATATAGGAAAGCTTGCATTTATCATTTGAAGAAAATTGTGCATTTCAGGTAGTAGCATACCCTGTTTTTCATGGACACAATGCATTTGCATTGATTGTTACGTGTGCATTTTACTTCATGTTGTGTCATAACGCCATTAGTTTCATGGCCATATACCTCTTTTGAGTAATAAATCCAATTAAAATCAACGCTTAATTAAAATGAACTACACTATTTTATTTGATAGGGTTCACTAACAAGAATAGGTTTTAGGGTCTTGGAATAGTTCATTGTGAATAAATTCTCCAAGACCACTAAACAAAAAAATGTATGTGTCTGTCCAGGTGAGTGTGTGAAATTCCTTGATATAACTAGTGTTTCTCAGGATCCTCTTCTCAAAAGGGAGTTAAGCACAAGTCAATGTGAGTGGTTATTGATTGGGATGACCCCTAGTCATAACTGAGTAGCACCGGAGATATTTCCAGGATTGTATTCATATCGAGGGGCTCTTTTGAGAGTTTCGGGCCTTGATACCCTGCCCATACAGTCAATCCTGCCTACGACTGTCTGCCTGAGCATTGATTATATTGAGGTGACCTTAGTGGCCTTACCTAGGATATCGAGGGGGTACTTTGAAGGGGTTGTTCTACGGGTGTCCCAGCCAGGTTGGGGTCGAACAGTACAGTCACTTTATGTGTTGAAACTAAGGGCCACAATAATTGGTTACATACCTCCACTTGTTGTGTATGGGAGTCTCAAGCCTCTCCTATGGTGCTCGACTCACGATACCTCAAATATGGTGCTTCCATGCCACCCTTATCCTACCCTATGTGAATCAGAACTATCAAGGAGTGGTCCATTGACCTAATCATCCTAGGCTCCCTTTCCTCGCAACGCTGAATCTTCTTGACTTGTCGAGATTGACGAACGATCCTGTAGCTAATGACCTGGCTTGGACGGCTGTCCCTACTAAGCTTCCCTCGGTCATACCCAAATTTGAGGGAAAACTAGGAGAGGATCTGAGCGAACATGTTACTACCTTTCACCTATGGTGCTATTCGAATTCCTTACACTAGGACTCAATCTATTTAAGGCTGTTTCAATGCACCCTTATAGGGTCGGCCGTGAAATGGTATATAGAGCTACCTAGGGGGGCATTCACTTTGTTCGATGACCTGGAAATAACTTTTCTTAACCACTTCCAGCTACTAGTGCGTTATGACATTGGTACTGAACTCTTGTCGACATTTTGGTAGGATAAAGCCACACATATCTCGGATCATATCCAAGAGTGGCGTAGATGGAAGAGGTTAATTAAAGCCTTTATACCACCAGAATTCCTCCTTGAATGGTTCCTTAAGTCATTATTGCCATATATAGTGAAGGATGTGTCTACATCCAGAGTGCAAAATGAGGAACAAGCCATTTTTAGGGCGTAGGAACTAGATTTGATTTATGCTCAGTCCGGTTTGTTATATGAGATCATTCCCAATGCTCTGTGTTCTATTTTCGACCCCAAAGTTAAACCTGGACCAAATGCCAATGGCATTGTGGGTTGTGTGAGTGCTAAAGCTGTGGATTCAATTGCAAAACAAGTTAGTCAATTGTCAATCAACCAATTTGCTTCGGGACAAGCCATGGCGTCGTCTCAACCCGCCCAAATGGTGAGTGTGCTTTCTATGCAATCGTTGGACCAGAAGGGTAACTAGCAGCTCGGACGGAATAAAAAGAAGGGTAAGAATAATCGTAAGGGTGGGAATAGGAATTAAAATGATAATAATAATTACAAGAATAATCGTAATGCTTGGGGGGACAAGAAAGCTAAACGTAAGGTTAAATTTTCTTGCAAGTTGTGTAAGGATGATCACCTCACTTACTTGTGCCCTTGTATCGATGAAGCCTTGAGATTCTTAGCACAGGGCCCAGCTGTGCTGACTAACCATTTACCTCACAATCAAAATATGAACCTGAGGACCCATGATCAGGCTAGTGGTGATCAACATCCACCAGAGGGTAGTGATCGTGGTTGCATTAACATGGTACATGCTGCGAAAGTTGTGACCTGTGCGAAAGACTATGGTTCGTCACAACCCAGCCCAGGCAAGGAGCCTGATCCACTAGGGACTCCTTTGCATATTGAGAAAGCTGTAGATAAACCTGAAGCTGCACCTCACATTCTTAAGGGAGTCCTTAAGAATTCGGGGCACAATCCTAATGCCCGAGCTGCCCAAAACTATTCAGTTGTCAAGGATTTGGGCCACACTCCTTGTGCGATGTCTGCACTGGAAGTGCTTTAGAGTTTTCTTTCACAAAGGAAAGCTTTTCTTTTTTCCCTTGGTGTGAATGATGATAATTCTTTCTCCGTGATTGAATTTGAAACCACAGGACTTCAGCCTCGCTTGCCTTGCTATGTGTCTCTTTTGATTCACGTGGAATGTCTTAACATGATCGTCAAGCGCACTATGATTGATGAAGGCGCTGCTGCTTCTGTGATGTCTTTATCGTGTTGGAATGGTTTAGGTTCCCTTGAGTTGTCTAAATCAGTGACCATGTTAATTGTGTTCGATGGGAGATCCTTTAGGCCGCACGGGATCCTTCCTTCCCTTAAGGTCTATTTGGGAGGGAAGACCATTGCGATAGAGGTCGAGGTGGTTGATGCGCCCCTTGACTACAATCTCTTACTGGGTAGGAATTGGATGTATAGTATGAAAGCCGTAGCTTCTTCCCTATTTCGTGTTGTATTCTTTCCATTTAACGGGAAGATAGTCACAATTGATCAAACAACATTCAAGAATCCATCAGTTACCACATCTTCGGGAGCTTTGATCCTGATCGTTGAGCACTCTCAGCCGGCAACTGGGAGTGTGGGTGTAGGCATGTATCCATCCCTCATGGGGAGTTTTAGTTGTCCTGCACCAATCCTTATTCTAGGGTCTAGTTTCGGTGAGGCTTCGACATCTATGAGATCGGTGTCTTTTCGCACGAGTCATATGGAAGATCCTTGGATTCTTCCTACACTAAGTACTCCGAGTGAGCCCATCATGATGAACGTGTCGTTGCCTGCAACTATGGTAGCTTATCAAGCTAATCTTGAGTGTGTTGCAGATCCCAACCCTTCCTATTCATGGATGTAGGAGGAACCTTATGTGCTTCCTGCATGGGTAGTACAGTCTTCTCACGCGTACGACTGCCTTGATAGTGTTTTTCATTCAAACGAAGCGATTATTGAGGCGATGTTGGGAGTTGAGCCACCATGGGAAGAGCTCCATCATAGATCTTACTTTCTTCTCGAGCTTGACCGCTTGGAGCATGAGGGATTTAGCGAGGTTCTTAGTGAGAGAATTGGTAGTCCTATGGTTCCATTAAGCTCTCCTGGTCTGATGGCTAATGGAAACATGGCAAATATATCTCCAATGATTCCTATCAATATCTCTCGCTATCTTGGCAAGATAGAGAATGTTTATATTGGGGAAAAATGTTCCCATGCTGAGATTCAAGAATACACCGAACTGTTTAAAGAATTCTGTGATATATTTGCTTGGTCTTACAATGAAATGCCAGGTATCGACCCTCGTATTGTCGAACATGAGATTAAGACTTATCCTAATGCTAAGCTTGTTCAGCAATGCTTGCATGCGACAAATCCTAGGAAAGCACCCGCGATTAAAGTAGAGATAGAGAAACTATTGAAAGCTAGTTTTATCTATCCCATTCCCTTGACGGAGTGGGTTTCAAACCCTGTCCCGGTGGATAAGAAACAGGGAGAGATCTGCATATGTACTAATTTCTGTGATTTGAATCGTGCTTGTCCTAAGGACAATTTCGCCACACCATTTATTGATCATATTTTGGATGAGTGTGCAGGTAGCGAGGTTTTTCCTTTATGGACAGATTTTCTGGATATAATCAAATACAAATTAAACCTGAGGACCAACATAAGACTGCCTTTATTTGTCCTTGGGGAACTTTTGCATATTGGAAAATGCCTTTTGTCCTTAAGAATGTCGGAGCTACTTTTCAGTGGGCCATGACTTTGATCTTCCACAATCTCAAATCGATTATTGAAGTAATTTTGGATGACCTTGCTACTCATTCTCGTATGAGAATGCATCATTCCTATCATTTGAGATTGGTATTCGAAAGATGTCGTCATTATTTGGTCAGGTTAAATCCTCACAAGTGCATCTTTTGTGTGAAGTCAGGTCACTTGTTAGGATTCATCATTTCTAAAGAGGGTATAAGAGTCGACCCTTTGAAGGTTGAGACAATACTTCAATTGTCTCCCCTGAAAAATATTCGTGATCTTCAATGTTTGCAAGGCCTGGAAAACTTCTTACGAAGATTCGTTATCAATTTTTCCAATTTGACTAGAGGCTTCATGCGTCTTTTGAAGAAGGACACCACCTTTTGTTGGATGAGCGAGCCCAGGAGTCCTTTGATGCGCTCAAGTGAGCCCTAGCATCGGCCCCGGTGATTAGTCCCCTAGACTATAGCCGTGATTTTCTACTTTATGTGGCTACGTCCATGGAGACGATTGGTATGGTTTTGGTTCAAGAGGATGAGGAGCTCCAACAGCATGTTATATACTATCTGAGCCAAAACCTTATTGACGCAAAGATTCGTTATTCTCATGTTGAGAAGTTTTCTTTAGCTACCGTACATGTGGTTCAATGGTTGAGACATTATATTCTCCTTCGCCAGACCTTGGTTGTAGCCCATGTCAATCCATTTCAATTCATCCTCACTTGAAGGATGATTGGGGAAAAATATAATAAATGGATTGTCATCTTGCAAGAATTTGATCTCGAGTTTGCTTCAACAAAATCAAAGAAATCGTTAATTTTTGCAGAGCTTATATAGGATTTCCCAAGCGAGGCCGAGGAGTTGGTTTGTGAAGATACGTTTATCGATGAACACATCTTCTTAATCTCAACTTTAGACCCATGGTATGGGGATATCATTATATATTTACAAACATTGAAGGTCCCTAATCACCTCTCATGGGATGAATGACGACGATTACATCACGTGTCTAAGAATTACCTCATAGTGGATAACACTTTGTACCGCCGTGGGGTAGATTCCATTTCATGACATTGTTTAACTCATGAGGAGGTTGAGGTGGTGTTAAATGATTGCCACGAAGGGACATGTGGTGGTCATTTATCTAGGCTTTCTACAGTCCAAAAAATATTAAGAGCGGGTTATTTCTGGTCATCGATCTTTAAGGATTGTGTAGATGTGGTCAAGAGGTGCCACCCTTTCCATGTGTTTGCACATAATGTGTGCTCCAAATCTGCCCCATTACATCCCATCCTCACCACCGGTCCCTTCACTAAGTGGGGGCTTTATTTTATGGATTGCAACCTAGCTTCAGTTGGGGGGCATCACCATATCATAGTGGCTATTGATTACTTCACGAAATGGGTTGAGGCTATGTCTACAGTTAAATTCGATGGTGAGATAGCTGTGCACTTCATATTCAACCAGATTATTACTTGGTTCGGGATTCCGAAAGAGCTTGTCACTGACCATGGCTCGTACTTTGAGAATCGTATGATGGAAGAGTTGGAATTAGAGGAAATTTCAACTCAAAATGGGCCTCGTAAAATGAACTAATAAAATAATAGTTAAAATAATAAAATAATATTTTTTAATTTTGGAGGAAGAAAAGAAAAAAATTACTTTTTTTTTGTATTTTTGACATATCTCCCTGTGTTTTTACTCAAATTTCGATCCGGAGAGCTCGTTGGATGCGGAATTGAATTCCGCATCCAACTAGTACCCACTCGGCATACTTTTAACAGACCCCTCTACCCCAAAAACAAGAAATACCTGAAAAAATGGAATGATGACATCATCATTCCATTTTTTCAGGTATTTCTTGTTTTGGGGGTAGTGGTGTCCATCAAAAGTATGCCAAGTAGGTACTCGTTGGATGCAGAATTTAATTCCACATCCAACGAGCTCTCTGAATCAAAATTTTAGTAAAAACACATGGAGATATGTCAAAAATACAAACAAAAAAAGTAGCTTTTCTTATGATACCTATCCCCAAATTTATATTAAAAAAATGTTTAAGACCTATACGGTATTTAAAATTTAAAGCAATTGCATTAGCTAACACATGATGACATGGAATTTGAATAAAAGTTAAAAGGCCCATTTTGAGTTGAAAATTCCTCTAATGCATCAAAGTTAGGGTACAAACAAGAGCATTCCTCCTCTTACTACCCTCAAGCGAATGGACAGGTAGAAGCAGTTAACAAGTCACTCAAACCCATTCTCCAACAAACCATCGCACAAAGCAAGAATAATTGGCACATCATGTTATTATTAATTCTTGCACATGATCTAGGAACTAGGAATCAAAATCATCAAAGAATTATTAACAAATACTCATGAATTGGAAAAATCAAAACAAGAATTGGTTTCCTCTCTGTATATTTAATAAACAATAAAGGGTTACAATTCCCATGCAGAGCAATGGCTTAACTCCATGAAAGAATTTGAATACCTAAGGGACAATTTGAATTCCAAGAATGAGTCTAGCTTAACTGACTCTTTTCCATGCAATCTCACTCAGTTAACCACTTGACAAAAACCCTAATTGACTCACCAACCCCTAACTGAAGTTGGAGTGCAATAAATGACTTAATCTCAACTGAAGGAGATCAAACACATGTCATAGCAACCAACCATCAAGTGCTAGTACTCCATGACTCCAATAAACCCTGATGAGGTTAACTGAAGCTGAACTGGCCATCAGAAGTTGGTGAAGGCGCCTTGTTCACTCCAGTTCATTAAAATAATAATAAATAATCATTAAATAATATATTTAATGAATGGAGGTGCCTTAACTGACTGTAACTAATTGGTTGAACTGAAAGTAACCACGAGTTAGCAATTAGGTGCATTAATGTCACATAGATCACCGCTGGAGTGCTCCAGTTAGCCTCCTTGACTATAGGTAGGAGTGGGAGTGACTAGGATGATGGTAATTAATGCTCCACTGATGTCAATTAAACTTAGGATTGTGGTTTAACTAGGCCAATTTGACCGAAAGAGTGAGTATGATGGTAAATGTCTCCAACACCCCCCCTTAAGCTATACTCAGGAAGAGTTAGAAAACATAGATGCATAAAATGCTAGGGCCCTGGAAACTAAGGCCATAGGTCACCCTGTACAATAAAGCAACTGAAACAATGCTCAAAACAAACTAAGTGAGGAAAAGAGGGAAAACCCAGTGGGAAAAAAACCCTCCTCAAGCTGAACACTGAAAGTAGTCTGGATCACCCTGATGAACTCACCCCCAACAGTGAACGGAGGTAAGTGAACTTCTTTTCTGAAAAGCTCATGGTGAAGATGTCTTCAATCTGCTCATCAGTCGGGCAGTATTGCAAAATGATGGTCCTATCATGCACTAGCTCTCTGATGTAGTGCATGTGAATCTCTACATGTTTGGTCCTCTGCCTGGTAACTGGATCCGTGGATATCTTAATAGCACTCTGGTTGTCACAAAAGAGGACAGTGGACATAGTACTACCAAGATCAAACTCTGAAAGAATTCCTTGCAACCAAACTGCTTGGATACAAGCATTCACCGCTCCTCGATACTCGGCCTCTGCTGAAGATAGTGCTATGGCAGCCTTCTTTTTGCTTGACCAGCAAATAGGGCCACCACCAAACATGAATACATATCCAGAAGTTGACTTCCGATCAATAGAATCACCCACCCAATCGGAATCTGTGTATCAAACCAGCTCTAGCTCGGAGTCTGCAGCATAGTGAATGCCGTAGGTCCTGGTTCCCTGAATGTACTGGGGGATCCTCTTAGCTGCCTTCCAATGAAGATCATGAGGCTGCTGCATGTATGTTGATACAGCATTCATGGCATAAAAAATATCAGGCCTAGAATGTGTCAAGTACAACAAGCTACCAATCAGCTGTCGATAGATAGTGCAGTCCATGGGAGGTGTGCTTTTTCCTTCTTCAAGGCTGATCCCTGAAAGGAAAGGGAATGGTGCAGGTCTACATTCAGCCATATTAAACTTGACTAACAGGTCTAAAATGTATTTTTACTGAGTGACCATAATCCCATCATAATTTTGCTCGATTTCGAGCCCCAAAAATTGTTTTAGAAGCCCCAAATCACTCATTTCAAAGGCATTGTGGAGAGCAGTTTTGATGGCTGAAATGGAGGCAATTGTGCTACCTGTGATCAGTAAATCATAAACATATAAAACAATAATAATAATATGACCATCATGCTGCTGTAAATACACATTTGGATCTGATCTACATCTCTGAAATTTTTGTGAGAGAAGGAAGGCATCCATCTTGGAATACCACTCTCTTGGGCCCTGTTTTAACCCATATAGTGACTTCTTTAGCTTGCAAACCAAAGATGGATCAGTGATGTAGCCCTCAGGCTGCTTCATGTATATCTCCTCATGAATATCTCCATGCATAAATGCTGACTTAACATCCATGTGATGCACCTCCCAGTGCTTGGATGCAGAAATAGCCAAAACAAGGCGGATGGAGTCCATTTTTGCAACCGGTGCAAAGGTTTCATGGTAGTCCACTCCTTGGACCTGAGAGAAACCTTTTACTACCAGCCTTGCCTTATATTTGTAGGTGCTTCCATCAGCAGCAACCTTTGTCCAAAACACCCACTTGCATTGAGCCTATTTCCTTCCCGGAGGAAGAGAAACTAGCTCCCAAGTAGTGTTTTTTTGAAGAGAATTCATCTCTTCATCCATGGAACCTTGCCATCTCGGACCCTTCTGAGCATGGTAGTAGGATTTTGGATCTGAACTAGTCATAAAATAGCAAGTTTCAAACAGAAAAATATCAGAACAAGAGAGTGCAATACCTGCTCTTTGGAAATCAAACCGGGTTCTCCTTGGATCATCCAGATTTCCAATGTTGTCTCCTGCGGAGGAGAGTGTCTGTCGGGCCCATGTAGGAAGATGATTTTGCACTTAAGGTTCTGATTTAGTATCTGATGTTTGTGGCACACTGATATCAGAAATCATAGGATCCAAATTAGGGTCATCATCCAAATATTCAGTGGAATAGGAAGGAATTTCAACAGTTTTCTCCTCCACTAGTTCCACCTCCTGAAGAGGCTCATCGAACTTGACACTTCTCTCGATGATGATCTGTTTGGTATTGATATCCAGCAGCTTGAATCCTTTAGATTCATCAAGATATCCAATAAAAAAACATTCTATGCTCTACGATTGCAAAGCCCTTCTTTTATCAAGCGGAATCTGGGCCGATGCAGTGGACCCAAACACCCGTATGTTAGACACATCTGGCTTGTGTCCAAAGTATGCTTAGAAAGGAGTCTTACCTTTCACTGATGAATGTGGCACCCTATTTTTAATGTATGCTATAGCATGCATGGCTTCATCCCACAAATTTACAGCAAGCTTCTTTGACTCCAACATGCAGGTGGTCATCTCTTTGAGAGACCGGTTCTTCCTTTCCGCTACACCGTTCTGCTGGGGAGTGTAGGGAATTGAATGTTGGACCTGAATACAAATTTGAGAGAATATGGATAGAAACTCATTACTAACATACTCCCATCCATTATCAGATCTCAATATCTTGATCTTAAGCCCAGAGGCATTTTCGATCAAAGCCTTCAATTTAGAAAAATTTTCACATACCTCTGATTTCTTTTTGAGGAAGAAAACCCATGTATATCTTGAAAAATCATCAATAAAGGTAAGGAGGTACCTTGGTCCATTCATGGATGTGACAGCCAATGGACCACTGATATCAGAATGTATCAGCCCCAATATGCTTGTAGCTCAGTTTTCCTTCCCCCGATTGAACTTGTGCTCAGGGTGTTTTCCAATCACACAGCCCTTGCAGACTCCCGTGGTTACCTTGATGGCTGGGAGGCCTTCAACCATGGAGTTTTTCTGTAGTTGCTACAAATATTTGAAATTAATATGGCCAAACCTCTCATGCCACAGCCTACTAACCTCATTTCCATGAGTTAGCAAAGCGGTGGGCTTTTCATCCGCAACAAAGTGAGAGAACTCACAGGCTTTTGCATGATGATTTGCATGGCCTTTTGCAATGAGTTTTTCGGATGAAATTTCTGTTATCTCAACATCATTTGGGCTGAAAGAGACTCTCTTAGGCATTCCTGTATGTGTCATTTTATAGACACTAAGGAGATTTGCTGCTAGAGATGGTACATACAAAACATTAGAAAAAAAACCATTTTCTAGATCTACAGTACCTTGTCCTTTGGTAATGATGGTGGAGTCATCTCCCAAGTGGATGGGGATGGATTTACTAGTATCCAAGGATGAAAAAGAGTCTTTTTCAGCCATCATTTGATTCGAAGCTCCATTGTCAATCAGCAGTGATTTGGACTTTGAAGTGCTTGCCATGAGGGCATGACCTTTCTCATGCTGTGGTTCCCGGTCTTGGTGATCTCTCCTCCGAAAGCTCTCCGGAAGATTGATGTGATTCCTCTCAAGGAGAGAGGTTGCTTCATCAAGTTTTTTCTTCATGCAGGCATGTTCAGGGTGAAAACCCTTCCTGTAGTAAGAACACTTGACTCTTTCTTTCCCATTGTGCCCTTTTCCTTTGTTTTTCCTTGAACCGGAAGATTCATCATGCTGCTGATTTTCAAGTCTAGGCTTTGGAGTATCAAATTTAGTTTTCTGATTTTTCTGTTGCTTTCCTTTACCCTTTACATCTTTGGGCCCCGTGACATGGAGGGCTTGGTCACGGCAAGATCAGATGATCCCCATCTGGACAAGCTTCTCATGTTCACTAGTGAGGGACTCAATGAAGGCATCGAGTGTAGGCATCTTCCATTTAGGGTTTGTGAGCTTCCCCACACGGAATGTAGAAACAAAAACTGAATAATCAGCCCCGAGTTTGGAGAGGATGGCTAGGATGAGCTGATCATCTTCCTTCTCCACTTTGCATTGCTTCAAGAGAAAAACAGTATGCTTGAACTTTGTAAAGAATTCATTCAAAGTCTCGAAATTGGAAGGTTGGAGAGACATGAGTTCATTTTCGAGTTGATAAACTCTCATATCATCATGATACCCATACAGAGATTCCAATTTTTCCCATATTTATTTCGGTGTCTTCAGATCCGTAAGATGGGAGAGAAGGTCATCGGAAATAGAGAGGCACAAGAAACCGAAGGCTTCATCCTTCTTGTTCAAGAATCTTGATTTTTCTATGGCGGATCCAGGCTCCGGTTCAGTGTCCATGGTGACTCTAAAGATTCCTTTGGAATACAGTTGATTCTCCATTTTGATTTTCCATGTGTGGAATTGTATGGAGTCAACAGAGGTACTGAGGAGGCCATTTGGATATGCTGTAGCGAATGCTTCACCTGTAGAAAACCTGAAAATCAAAACAGAAAAGACAAAATAAGGTCGGACAGCCTGCACATTCTAGGCTTTCATCACACCCAGCATAGTCAATCAAGCAAGCTTGATCAACAAGTTCTTTACTTGGGGTATTAAGTGGTAAGCCTTGGCTTCTGGTGCAGTGCTGGAATATTGAGCTCTTGCTCACTTCTCATGGAGAAATCTGTCAAAAATATTGTTCTTGAGAGTTTGATCTTTGTCCCACCATAAGCTCTGATACCATATTAATTCTTGCACATGATCTAGGAACTAGGAATCAAAATCATCAAAGAATTATTAACAAATACTCATGAATTGGAAAAATTGGAACCAGAATTGGTTTCCTCTCTGTATATTTAATAAACAATAAAGGGTTACAATTCCCATGCAGAGCAATGGCTTAACTCGATGAAAGAATTCAAATACCTAAGGGACAATTCAAATTCCAAGAGTGAGACTAGCTTACCTGACTCTTTTCCATGCAATCTCACTCAGTTAACCAATTGACAAAAACCCTAATTGACTCACCAACCCCTAACTAAAGTTGGAGTGCAATAAATGACTTAATGTCAACTGAAGGAGATCAAACACATGTCATAGCAACCAACCATCAAGTGCTAGTACTCCATTACTCCAATAAACCCTGATGAGGTTAGCTGAAGCTGAACTGACCATCAGAAGTCGGTGAAGGCGCCTTGTTCACTCCAGTTCATTAAAATAATAATAAATAATCATTAAATAATCATTAAATAATATATTTAATGAATGGAGGCGCCTTAACTGACTGTAACTGATTGGTTGAACTGAAAGTAACCACCATTTAGCAATTAGGTGCATTAATGTCACACAGATCACCCCTGGAGTGCTCCAGTTAGCCTCCTTGACTATAGGTAGGCGTGGGAGTGACTGGGATGATGGTAATTAATGCTCCACTGATGTCAATTAAACTTAGGATAGTGGTTTAACTAGGCCAATTTGACCAAAAGAGTGAGTATGATGGTAAATGTCTCCAACAGTTATATCCTGCTTTGTGGGCATATAGAACCACTATTAAGATTGCCACGATTTTTTCTTCATATCAACTTGTACATGGAGTGGAGTCGGTATTTCCGATTGAATGCGAGATTCCTTCTTTGAAACTAGCCGTAGAACTCTCACAAGACACTTCACCATTGGAGGAGCGTTTGGTCCACCTTGAGCAACTTGATGAGTAGCGTCGATATGCCTTGGTGGCTCTAGAAGTAAATAAACATCATGTAAAGGTCCAGTAACCATTACACAAAGTAAGAATAATTGGCACATCATGTTATATCTTGCTTTGTGGGCGTATAGAACCACTGTTAAGACTGCCACGGGTTTTTCTCCATATCAACTTGTACATGGAGTGGAGTTGGTACTGCTACTGTACATGGAGTCGAGTCGGTATTTCCAATTGAATGCGAGATTCCTTCTTTGAAACTAGCCGTAGAAATCCATTCTCCAAAGAACCATTGCACAAAGCAAGAATAATTGCCACATCATTTTATATCCTGCTTTGTGGGCGTATAGAACCCAGGGATAATTTTAGGGGCGAATTTTAGCCCAGTGGGCTATTTTTCCATGTTTTTCTCCCAAAAAAACATTCGCTATTTTGCATTTTTTGAAGCCCTGTTTCACCCAATTTTGATGTGGTCAAATTTTTTCACACCAAAAATCGCCAAATTATTATATAAACGATATAAAATCCTTGGAAATTAAAATATTTTTTGAAAAATATCGCCAATCATTTTATAGTTGGCATTTTAAGAATTGTTAATATTCGCCAACATTTATACATTTTTAAATAAGTATGGTTCCTTAAAATCATCCCTAATAGAACCGCTGTTAAGACTGCCATGGGTTTTTCTCCATATCAACTTATACATGGAGTGGAGTCGGTATTGCCGGTTGAATGCAATATTCCTTCTTTGAAACTAGCCGTAGAATTCTTACCAGACACTTCACCATTGGAGGAGCATTTGGTCCACCTTGAGCATTTTGATGAGCAGTGTTGAGATCCCTTGGTGGTTCTAGAAGTAAATAAACATCGCGTAAAGGTCCAGTATGATAAGTTTGTCCATCCAAGGAGGTTTAGTGAGAGAGACTCGGTCCTTTTGTGGGATCAACCAAAAGAACCCTTCGGGGTAGGAAAGTTTTACCCCATGTGGCGTGGTCCTTACGTCATCAAACGTGTGTTAGAGAAGGGCGCTTATGAGTTAGTGGATTATCAGGGAAGAACCTTGGCGGAGCCTAGGAATGGGCTCTATCTCAAGAAGTACTATGCATGATTTTCAGCCAAGGCTAGTTATTGTATATTATTGTATATTTTTGCATAGTTAGGTGTTTTTCTTATAGTGATCGGTTTTGTGATTAGTTTCCATTTCTTTTGGCAGATGTCAATGGAATCTTCCACCTACATAGGATTCATGGATGGTGCAAGCCGTCACACTCAACACTCAGCCTCTACTGCTTGGGTAATTTATACTCCTATGGGTCAGGTATTGTCTTCAGGAGGCGTATGTTTACGGCCATCTTCAAACAATGTTTCCAAATATAGTGTCGTTATTGAGTTTCTACGGGATGTCATTTTACATGGCGTTCTCTCTCTTGAGGTACATCTTGATTCAGAGTTAGTAGTGTCATAGCTTAATGGTTTGTACCATGTTAGAGATTCGAAGTTATTAATAAAATTCTTACGTGTGAGATTATTAGAATCGCAATTTGACAATATAACATACATACATATTCCAAGAATTAATAATGAAGTTGCTAACTCATATGCTAACTACGTGTTAGATTGGCATTTGTTTCATACACAATAAATTCATTACAAACACAAATTTTTTACACATGTAAATAAATTGATCATCATAAAAAAATCTATAAACATCCAAAATGTGGTAATACATAGTGTCATGATACAAAAATGGGGCTCTCAAGCCACTAAAATATAATACACGGTAATACAAAATGTATCACTCCCAGGTATCTAAGCCTGTGGATGAGGAGAGGGGTTGTGATCATGGAATGCCACTATGGCTCTAGCTAGTCATCAAAATAATCACACCCATGCTCGTGGTACACCCACCACCTAGCGCTGCATAGCCTCAGGAAAGTCCTCCACTTGCGCCATGGGAACTCTGTGTGTCAACCTCACAAAGTTGGTATGAATTCTCTGTAGCGTCCGCTTCACATCCACACCCATGATATCATCTCATCTTCCCCTCCGTCTATGAAGAGAGAAGCCTTTAGGCTATTGTGGTCCCACATCTGCATGCATATGGTAGATATCACTATGTATTGTCACCAAAAACATGTCTTTTGATTCCATATAATCAGAAAACACAAAAAAATTCAATAACTCAAAAAATTTAAAGAGAGGGTCAAGATTCGTTACCTATGTCACCGTCTGCTGATCCTGGTGGTAGCAGCATGTCCGGGTCCCCCCAGAAATCTATCCCCGCATAGGGGTAGTCATCGATGGAAACTATCTATCTTCGCCACCATGGAAAGAACTCAGCTAGATAGGGGTTAGACACCCTACCTCTACCCAGTCTACGCATTGCATATTCCCAATGTCGTTGGGCCAGATCTCGAACCTCCTGTAGAGGAACGTCAACTCTGGGGCTCAATCCTGGAACATGCTTGAAGAAAAATGTGCTCAGTATGCTGTTGAAACTGAAGTTTCACACTCTGCCCATCTTACACTCACTGAGCTAGTGTTTCATGTTTCTCAATATTGTAATGCTCCAATCATATACCATGGGTCTCATGCATTCCACTGCATAGAACATTAGAGGTCGTGAGGCCTGGTGGAGTTAAGCCAAGCCTTCTATCCTACCCAGTGTCAGTAGGATGGCCTTTAGGCCTAGCACCTGTATGGAGTTAGTATGGATCTGACTCCCCACCTTCTTTGTGTCCAGATAGCAGTACACAGATTTGTACTCATCTATAGTCAGGCCACCTCCGAGCCCATGAGAACATAGGTTCACTATTTCCCCCTGTCGGGAAAGTCCAGTAATAAATTATATGTCCTCCACCTCTATGGTGAGGGACATCCCATCTATCTAGAAGGACTCTGAGTCTGGATCCCAGTAATCCACCTGCATCTGCAATACTCCTGGTTTGACCCTTAAGCCACCAAGACACCAAAATTTGTAGAGCCCACATGCACGTAGCGCTTGTTAAGCCATTAGATTGGCCCTTACTACCTCTTCTACATCACCATGTTCACGTTCTCTCCATTCTAGGACCATCCTACACAAAAAATTGCAATTTTTCCCATTATAATACTTAAAAAACCTAATGCGCGGCCGCATATGCGGAAAAAACCCTCGATTTCCATGTGGCCCATAGCGCCTATTTTGGATTGGCCTAGAAATCCCAAATCACCATGGAATTTGATAAAAATTGCATCAAAATGGAAGAGAAGAGCATGGGTAAGTATCTAGAAGAAACGGTAGTGGATTCCGCCTGCTGCATCTCTAGGAATTCGCTATTGAAAATCTAAGCTCAACTGGGTAAAAATTTCAAATGTTTTATAATGTTTTGAATTTTTTAGTATTTATAGAAATTTTTCAAATTTTTTCAAATTTTTACCCCGTTTCCTATAGTTTGGACCATTTTTTACCTAATTTATGATGTAGGAGACCTTTTTGAGTGTCGTTTCATCCATTGGATTGACACGTTCATGTCGATCTCAAGTATCATGTCTAAACTTGCATATAGGTTAGGTTTCATCATCGTTTGCATTTTGCATGACCTTATGTCAATTTCATTATAGCCTTAGGTATGAACCCACTCTATTATGTCACGGAACCTTCTTACTGTTTTAGAAGTGGCATGATATGAGTGGTAGAGCTTGACCTTACATGGGTACCCTAGTTAGCACCTTATTTGCATTTGGTTCCCATGCTGACATTTTGTCCCTTAGGGTGTGGGAGTCCGTTGTATAGTATTGCCATGACATTTCACAAGATCCTCATACTCCTCTTGATCTTTTGTTGGCCTATTTGCCTCAGGACTTTCTTATGTCAAGTTGTAATTGCATTATCATGAGCTTTTCCTGCCTTATTGAGCTTTATGTCGGCTTCCCTGACATTGAATTTCAGCCATATAGCCTGAGCTTGTCTCGTGTCTAGCCATGCAGAGCCATTTTATATATCCTTTGTAGCTTGATTCCCTTTTTACCGGGAGGGGATTTTCCCCCAAGTGTCGCTATCCTACACATGTATCCTTGCATTGAAAATAGGTATGTTCCACTACTTGGAACTAGTTTGTTTTCCCCTATGACACTCGTCTCCTCCTAGTCTGTAACTATAAAGCAGTTTAATTCTTTTTCAATATTTTTAAATATTTGAAAAAGTTCAAAAAAATCAAAAAACCAAAAAGCCGAATAAGGAAAGATGTTATCTTTGGCAGTTGTTGAGTTGTGTCACCTTCGAACAGAGCACTGTATATCACATCCATTAGCTGGGTTTAGAGTTTGACTTTAGGAGTTGTACTCGTTTATCTGAGTTTATCTCCACTGACTGGTTAAGCTTCTAGTCCCCATGGATCCTCTGTCGATGCCTCCTGTGTCACAGAGACGTCCCAGTTTTGTATATCGAGTCTATGCTGCCTTTATTCAGTCACCATTAGTCGTTATGCTCTTGTTCAAAGGAAGTTGAAACCTGAGTCAGCCATTCCTCAATTATCTTTACTTTGCATGTCGGTCATTCCGGGTACAATTACTGGTTCATGCACCTTATGATCGAGTCCTTCCACACTATACAGCTTTGTTGAGTACCTCGTGTTGGATGATGGGGGATGCCTTAATGCCCTCCTTCCAGTAGATTTCATCCCATCAACTTCAGATCATTTATTCTGGGATTGGAATCTAGAGTCATTTTTTAGTGCCTTAAGAGTTGCAGTCGTCAGTGGCAGGTTCTCTCACCATCGACAGTATTTGGGAATACATCAATGTCCCCTGAGCGATGGATTCTCTCAAGTGTTCGACCTCAACACATTTGTTCACACTTGTTATTTCGCACTCTATTACCTTGATTCCCATTTTCATTATTGGTGGGTGATCTCACGTCTGTTAACGGTATACATCAATGACCGGTAATCAGCTGATGGACTACTATGTTTGACCTCAAAACCTCTATTCACATAGTAGGACATGTACTCGTAGCGGTTTGTGTAGAATACCTTCCAGATTGGCGGCATCTCTTATATGCTACCTCCTTGATCGTGCCAGTGTTCATGAGATTTCAACACTCGTGACTTCATTCTAGTATATGTCAAACATTTCCAGCCATTATGGAGATCTTGATCCATTATATATCTTCAGCCATTATGGAGACCATGGTCCTTTGTATATCTTCATCATGGAGATTCTGATCTCTGTATATTGTACATGGCGATGACCACTTATGTGATATTTTCTATCATGCCTATTCATAGCCATTGTACTCTTATGTATCTGGGACTGCTATATGTATTTGCAGTATGTATAGAGTCGTATCATTGTACTATGCTAATTGGGTGGTTGATCTTCCATTTGGGATCCTTCCTCACTCCACTTCTAGGATGGACTTATAATGTATTTCGTCCATCATATGACCCCTCTAACCTCACACATTAGAGGGCATCTGTTATAGTTGATTTTACCACTCTAGGTGAATCACACTTGTATGGCCTTCCCCTGTCCCTCTACAGACTCCTTAGACCCCTTGGACCATTTTTTGTCCTTTGATGTTTCCTTGACCATCCCTAAAATCATGTGAAAATTAATACACGCGACTTTTAAACCTATAATTGTGTATATACGTGGGTTTGACCTCTAAAACCCTGTACATCGGGATGTGTGCATAATCCAAATCCTTTTGGAGTTTTCCTTGACATGGATCCGACTCACTTGACTCCTGGCCTTCCATATGCCTTGAGATCACTCGGATTCGACCATTCATTACCCCTTTGAAAAGCTATATAAGGAACTCTTCGGTACATTGAAGGCATAAGAGAGAATTGAGAGCAAAGAAACTATAGTCCATTGTTGCCAGAATTTGTGCTCAAATCTACATCCCTTTGTCCCTTGGAGCACTTTTGTATTCTTCCCAAGCTTTCCTTTTCTTGTGAGCTTGCTATTGAGAGATGGAGGATTGAGGTGGTGGAGGCCCAAGTGGGGGATTCAATTTCTCCGATTCACAGACGTGCCGACAGAGGTTGTATCCGTTGTAATCTCTGATTTTATATTAATAGAAATATATTTTCCTGTCCAATAATGTATATTTGAATGAATATTTTATCCATGGATGATTTCAAATGCTTATACATTGTTGATCATATATGCTAGAATAGATCTAACACTAATATATATAGTATGCTTGTCTTGTTTACTTGTTGTTGAGGAAGTGATTTATCAATTCAAGCTGAAGTTGGAAA
>LPNX011013075.1:98084-253503 GCA_001517045.1 Pseudotsuga menziesii
AAGGTCTAATCCTTTAGTGTTAGATATTTAATTTCTATTGCATATTGGAAAGGATTGATTTCTGGAGTCAAGCTGTCTGTTGTGGTACCCCAAGCCATAGGAATTTCTCTCTGTAACAGTATCCATGGGTATAATTGCTTTATACCTGTTTAAATGAATTATGCTATATTGAATGCTAACACTTATTATATTTTATGCTTGGATATCTATTTGTTGTCAATGGAAAATTGTAGGGACAATATTTCAATCGTGAGCTCGACAATGGTCTTCTTAAAACATACAATTGAGATATGGCTTCTATCCCTTAGTCGATATTTTCTTTAATTTATGTAGCATATTTGAGAATGGATGTGATTTCTGGTGTCACATCGTCTGCTGTGGTCCATCCCAAACCATAGGAATATTTTCTCTGTAACAATCCAACACAATATACATTGCATTTCAATACATATAATAACAAGAATTTGCGATTTAAACCTATTTTATTAAATGCCATATAACCATGTAAAAAAATGTGAATATTATATTTTAACTCATGGAAACACAATTGTACCAATATCATAATAATGATTTCATTAGTTGTCTCTTATTCACCTTCCTTATTTTTTGAAATGATCTACTCAAAATTTCGAGAATGATTTTTTTATCACGAAGAAATTGCTATTAAAAATATATATAGAAATTTCGTGATCTACTCAAAATTTCGAAATATTTCTATATCATGAAGAAATTTTTAATAAAATATATATATAGAAATTTATGGTAATTTACAAAATATATATATCAAATTTTATTTTATATATATATATAATTGTTTAGATTATTCCAAAATATTCAAAAATAAAAATATTTTATTATTATTTCGCACAAAAAGAAAACACTCATACAACATGTTTCACGATATATGATCGATTCATAAACTATTGTTGTAATATACCATGTATGATATCATACATACAGGTAAATCATTCCCCCTTAAATTAAGGAAGCATATACAAATAGTGTGCTATGATACCACACTTGAATGCACTTGAACGCTACACAACCACATAGATCAAGATCTACATCTTGAACACACATAGAGCGTCGTACTGGCTTTGTGAACCTCTCATAGAATTTATAAAATATAAAAAGGAATTCAAAAAATTATAAAACAATTATCCATGAGCACCCTTTAACTCACTCAAATGTGAAAGTGTAGAATAAAAATATCTTAACAAGCTTAAATAAGTCTTAATCACATACTAAAATCAATTAATCACTCATTAAACAATGTTAATTAACACAGTCGGCAAATTAATACACCTCTCTCACTTAAATTTTTTATCCCGACTTCACCATGTTGATTCTAACCTTGCAGACATTGGCACTCGGGAGTCGGCACACCCAAACAAGAATTACATCAACTTGTCTTGAGTTTCAATCCTCGACATTGGCATGTCAGAAGTCAGAAATTGAAACAAACAAATAGGAGTTGCAAAAACCACTTCTAACTTTTGATTCTTGATCTCGCCACATCAAAATTTGGGAGTTAAATCAACAAACGGGAGATACAAAAACCACTCTCGACTTCTGATTGCCAATGTCAGCACTTTGGAAGTTAGTATTCAACATTAAGAATAAATAATTACAACAACCACTCTTGACTTTAAATTCCCAAAGTATGTACATTAGAAGTCGGGAGTCAAAACCAACATACAAGAATTACAACATTCACTCTCGACTTCTAATTCCCAAGTGAGGAATGTCGAAAGTCAGAAGTTATCCATGGCACATCGACACTATAATAAATGGTCACAATTACTCTAATTTCATAGAAAAACACTTAGCTGTTTTATTCAAATGATTAATTCGTGGAATAATTGAAACATAACCAAGCTTATTCCATGTCTCAAAACTTAGACCCTTCTTAAATACAAATGTCAAGTTCTTTGATTGACAGCAAAATCATAGTAGAAAAGAGAAAAAAATATCAAGAAGACCGCTCCATTGGCCAAGTTTGTAATTTTGCAGGATTCGAACCAACAAACAAACCTCATACAGCCAACCATGGAAGGTTCAAACAAGACTTTCATCCTTACGCCTCATTTACAGTAAGGCGAATATAGATAGTTAATAAACAACATCAACCTTATTCACACAAAACATGAACAATCCAAGGAACATGAACTTCACTTTAAATATAGTAATGAACTACTTCTTCCATTTCCATTAAAGCTGATGACAAAGGTACAAACACATTACATTTATAAACACTAAACATATTGTTTATGATTACAAACAATTACAATTTGGGAACAACATCTGTAAATTAACAAACTTAACAGCCTTCAACATATAGATGGTATTCACAGGAAAACTAAGCTCCTTTATCCTACCATACGAAGAACAAAGGCATTCACCAAACTCACAAATTGTTGTCCATCTCCATCAACATTTTAATCGTGAAAGAATGTGAACGGTAATGATTTATACACTTCAGTCAGTGCTTCCTACATCAATTGATTAACAGCCTTTGCTACCCATTGGCTTGGATGCCAATGTCCAACTAAGAAATAATCCATTCAGGTAAAAATTCATTAACTTATAATTTAGGAAATAGGAATTCATACCCAAACATGCAGTCATTATCCAGTTACCAAAACAATTCTTATAACCATTTCTTTATCAAAACATTAACATTGTGCTTAACAACTTGTCAATTAAGAAACAAACATTCATACAATTGAACATTGTCACCACAAGATACATTTATTCGTTTTAGGATTAACATAGAGTTCCATGCACTTATCTAAGTTCAAACTATCAGGAAATTGGCTTTGTGGCATCCATGCTCCACCCAATCGTAGCTTTCCATTCTCATAAATATTTAAGTTGAACTCCACCCTCGATATGAGACTCATATATCCACCACAAGACTTCTAACCAGCCCCAAGTTTCTTAGGATTCCTCACTTGACAATCAAAATATACTAGATAACTACCAAATCCATTTAAACCATTAAAGTATATTCCCTTAGCTTCCTTCTATTAAAACAGTAGTGATAATCATCCCTTTCCTCAATGCCTAGAATTCCACTAAGTTAACTTCCTGCATAATTTTCCATTTCACTAGTGCAACAAGAGGAATAAGAAATAAGAAAATATCAACCAAAAGGCTTGTAAATCGGGTTTGGATTCACATGGTTCCCACCAGTCCAACTAGCATTATATACAGTTAAAATGGAAATTCTCAATGGGGCTCTAGACATGTTTCTCAATACACCAATGATTCCAATTGACCAACAAACTAGTGTGCTTGATTCATGTCTAGGATACAATGCACTACACTCTAACTTCATCACACTATGGACTCTACACCCACACTCAGAAACTATGTGCAGAAAAGCTATTCTTTTTCAATGTGATTCAGCATGTTCTTGTGCAATAGACTAAATTCTATTCTACAAATTCCTTTTCCCATGCACTCTATTCAGTGTCCTCCAGGTATTTTGTTCTCTTTCTTTCTTGTTCATGTCCTTGCATGAAATTTTTTGCTCTTGCTCACACATTTTTTCCTCCCCGACAATTCTGTTCTCTTTCACATACTAAATTCCACACCCCTCTCTCTATGTGTTCTTCTCGGCGCATGCTCCCAACAATTTGAGCCTGCTTTCCCCAAGCCTGATTTCCAAAACTATTGCATGGATCTATCTTTTCCATGCAACACTTGTCAAAAATATAGCTAATCTCCACTTAACCCCTAATTTAATTCATAAACATGGTTTATAAGATTAAGCAAGGAAATTAAAGGTTAATAAAAATTTTAAAAAAAATTCAAGGTTACACGGGGTCATAACCTTAACCTCATGGCTATATACAAACCCCCCTACCTGATTATGCTAGGTGGATACATGAGTCCTTGATTATCTAGCACTCTCACTCAGCCAGGCCTAGTTGATATTTTATATTAAGGTTTGAAAACATCAAATGAGTTATTCCACTTAGGCACTCAAATTCATTTAAAAAAAAGTACGTTTAAAAACTAAGAGTCTTAGACAAGGGGTGTTGCATTCCCCTCCCCTTTAAAATGTACATCGCCCTCATGTTTTTTAATGTCCTAAAAATTTCTGAATAAACTTTAAAAAATTATTTACATATATCCTCTTCAAAACATATTGGGATGCTCTTCCCACATCTTATCTTCCATTTCCCAGGTCACTTCTTCGGGGCTATAATAGGTCCATTGGATCTTGACCTGATCTGCGATCTTATTCATGAGAGTCCTATTTATTTTTTCAAATATACATACTGAATAAAATTGTATTTCCCCTTTAGGTTCCACCTATATCACAAGCCAATCAAGAATATGATTAGATTCATATACGTACGTTTTCAACAATGAAACATGGAAAACATTATGTATTTTAACCACAAGAGGAAGAGACAATTAATATGCTACTAGCTTGACTTTGTTCATGACTTCAAAGGGTACGCATAAACTAGTATCCAACCTCTTGCAATTACCCAACCGCATTGAAATGTTATAGCCTTTAACATTCAAAAATACTTTGTTCCCAACTTGGAACTCTCTATGCACTCTATCTGCATAGCTCTTCTACGTTTACTGAGAAACCTTCAAACCCTGTTTAATATTGGTCTCCTGTTGGTTTATATCCTGAATCATTTGTTAGAATAAGCAACCCATAGTTACCTTCATTTGACATTAATTAGTCAGTTTTGTCTTATTACCTAGATTCCATTCTATGCTAGTTGCCTTCTACATGTCCTAGAAGTCAACACATGCTAAAACTGAGTCAAGGAGTGCTTGCAAAACATACTAGAAACCAATTTTAGCAAGTCTGCTTTATTCTTGATTCCCTAAAGTGCATATCTGCTTTTTCTGAAAAGTTGCCTTGCTTTATAGCTAGTTTAAGGCAAAAGAAAATGTTAGTCTAGGTGTAACTGCCTTATTTTTTGCCCACATCATCCTCCCTCCTTTTATACAAATAAAATCATGTATGAGTTTTCTTTCCATCCCTCTTTATCTTTCCCACTTGACTTAGAAAATTCATGAGCATCTTCATAGATTTGAAAACTGCTTTATGCACCTATGGGGGATTTGACTAGATTTGGTAAGCCTACTTTTTGACTATTTCTAATGGCATCCTTATGCATTCTAACCACTCATGTAATTATTTATTTGAGGATCCTATTACTTCACAAGGTTGTATATTGTACACTTACTAAATACAAATTAGTGTTATGTTCCAATTTCAGTCTCCTTTGGTGTGATTTTTGTATGTTTGATTAGCAATTTTGTGAGTGTTATTGTTCTATCTATTGGGTTCAATTTCCATATGGTATCAGAGCCTTTGTAGATTGATTTCTCTCCTTCAAAATTTCTATTGCAATTTCGACATCATTGACTAGGAGCACATTCTGCTGACTGAAGGGCACAGCTACTGAGCTATGGACCAATCTCAGAAGATCATCTTGACTCCATTCAATTTATTGGAGTGGAAAGTTGATATGGAGATATTGCTGAGAGAGAAAGGTCTCTATAGGGTTAATATGGAAACTGAGGAAGATACCAATGTAGCTACAGAGAAAATTAAATGGCACAATAGGAGGGATGAGGCCTATGGTCTTTCTTGGCTGAGCATTTCAAGAGACCTCCTCTTCCATCTTGATGGATTGACATCAACTAATGAAGTGTGGGAGAAGCTTGAAGATATTTTTGGAAAGACACATGAGATGAGAGGGTATCAAATCAAGAATGAGTTGATCTCCTTGAGTCCCCGTAGATTTGAATCATTGCAACTCTACTTTTCCAAGTTTAAGGCCCTTGTTTTGCAACTAAAACAATGTGGGATAAAAAAGAAGGAATAGCAACTAGTATTGGCCATACTCTATAAGCTTGGTCCTAACTATTTAGTGTTTGTTTTGACCTTCCATGCCACCAAGTTGATAGCATGAGCCTGGAATATGCCTAAGCTTGTAGAGTTCATGGAATCCCTCACACGGGAGCAAGATAAGTTGGTGATGATGGGCACCATAAAACCTTCCAAATACCAATCTTTGGTTGCTGGAGATTCAAGGGTGGATTCAAAATGCAATAAAAAAGATAAAAATCCACCTGAGAAAAAGAGAGACAATTCAAAGTCTCAAGAGGAGCCTCAATGCTCCAAGAAGAACTCCCAGAAGAAGAAGAATAAAGGAGAAATTAGCAAGTGCACATACTACAGTAAGGGTTATCATCAAGAGAGCTCTTGTATGAAGAAGCAAATTGACATGTTGAGCCAACTCTTGGAGAAGAACAACATCTCCCTTCCTGATTGCTCAAAGAAGAAGGAAGGAGGATCAAATTTAGAAGACAGAGAGAGAGTACATGCCTTGGTTGTTGACACATCAAGCTCACCTAGCTTCATCATAGATTCTAGAGATTCTAGACATATGGTTTTGACAAAGGAGACATTCTGCTCTCTTGACATGTCGAAAGGTCCACCAATAGTTTTGGGAGATGACTCTCTCACTGACAGTTTGGGGAAGGGTAGGATTGATCTTCACCATGGTAGTTTCAATAATGTGTTTTATGTTCTAGGTATTGCCTCTAATCTCTTGTCAGTATATCAGATGACTCATATTGGGTCTCCAAAGAAGGTCATATTATCCCCTGATGATGTTGAAATCATTGAGATTTTGAATGGTAAAGTCATAGCAAAAGGTGTTGTTGATCACACTTCAAAGGTATACAAGCATTAAAGGAAATTTGGGGTCTAAAATGGGCCTTATAAGAAAATGCACCAATAATAAATTTTGTGAGTTGGAATTCAAGAACTAATAGAATTTCAATAAAATGAGTCAACCATAATGGTTGAATTGACATATTTGTCATAAAAGCAAACTACTTTTTTATTCGTATTTTCGACATATCTCCCTGTGTTTTCATTCAAATTCCATGTGGGAGAGCTCGTTGGATGCAGAATTTAATTCTACATCTAATGAGTATGCACACTGCATACTTTTGACAGACCCCACTACCCCAAAAACAAGAAATAACTGAAAAAATGTGATGATGATGTCATCATCATGTTTTTCAGTTATTTCTTATTTTTGGGGTAGTGGGATCTGTCGAAAGTATGCAGTGTGGGTACTCGTTGGATGTGGAATTTAATTCCGCATCTAACGAGCTCTCCTGCTTGGAATTTAAGTGAAAAAAACAGGGAGATATGTCAAAAATACAAACAAAAAAAGTAGTTTTTTTCATTATTCCCCCAAAATTAATAACTATTATTTTATTATTTTAACTATTATTTTATTATTTTCCTTAGGAGGCCCATTTTAGACCTCAAATTTCCTCTAATAATTTTTCCCATTTTCTACCCTACTCAAACCCCTATGCTCTTCTGATTCATGCTAATGAAGCAAGCAAGTTTTGGCATGAAAGATTTGTCCATCTTCACTACAAGTATCTTTCTGATTTGAGTGAAAAATATATGGTCATAGGGTTACCAAAGATCAATTTTTCTAAGGGAGTATTTCAAGGTTGTATCCTAGGAAAACACCCAGAGCACAAGTATGAGAAATCTAGTCATGAGAGAACCTCTGCACCTCTTGAGTTGATCCACAGTGACATTGTTGGTCCATTCCCTCATATGTCCATGAGTCAATCCAAATATGCACTCACCTTCATAGATGAATTTTCCAGGTATTGTTGGGTTCACTTCCTAAAGAATAAGTCTCAAGTTTTTGACCTCTTAAAATTCTTTAGAGCCTTGGTTGAAAACCTGTCTAGGATGAAACTCAAGATCCTCAGATATGACAATGGTGGTGAGTATGTCAAGTCTAAGTTCATTCAGTATTGTAAAGATGCAAGTATTCAGATGTAGCATTTGATCCCTTACACACCAGAGAAAAATGGTGTTGCTGAGAGAAAGAACAGATCATTGAAGGAGATGGAAACCTACATGATGGAGGCTAAGACTTTTCCACCAAATTTTTGGGCCGAGGCTATAAAATGTGCATCCTACATCAAGAATACGGTGCCTCATAAGCAGCTTCATGGTATGACTCATTTCGAAGCTTGGAGTGGGTACAAGCCAAATGTGACCCATTTCAGGATTTTTGGCTCAAAGGCTTGGGCTAGAATTCCAACTGAAAAGAGGAAGGCTTTGCAACCCCAAAGCCAAGAGTTCTTATTTTTTGGGTATTCTAAATATTCAAAAGGGTAAAATATGATAAAATTGAGCACTAACAAATATTTCATTGAAAGAAGTGTTCAGTTCCAAGAAGAGCCTTTAGCAGCAGTTGAAGTTGGAGAGTCCTCTTCATCACCAGAACCATTGATTGTAAGAGAAGAGACTAATGAGTTTTATGATTCTAATATGTATGATAATGATGATTTGATTGTAGATCCTAACAGTCCTACAAGACCAAAGTGGGAATCAAATACCATTCATGCAACTAGGGAACTAGTTGGAAATCCTAATGACACTAGGAGGACTAGATCTCAATTTGAGAGTGCCCTTTGTGTGAAAGATCCTCTATTTGTTGATAAGTGATATATAATAGTTGAATCAAATCCAAAAACATATGAATATGCATCACATGATCCAAGATGGCAAACATCCATGAAATAATAATTCAGCTCGCTCTAGAATAACAACACTTGGGAACTGGTTGATCTTCCCCTAGGGAGGAAGCTAGTTCAATGTAAGTGGTCCTTCAAGACTAATTTTTTTGCTGATGGTTCACCTTTGAAATATAATGCAATATTTGTATCCAAGGGATACTCACAAGTACATGGTATTGACTACAATGAAACCTTTTCACTGGTGGCAAAGATGGACTCCATAAGGATAGATCTAGCCATTGCAGCTTCGAAGCAGTGGGAAGTACATCACATGGATGTGAAGTGTACTTTCCTAAATGGAGATCTCAATGAAGATATTTACATGTAGAAACCTAAAAGCTTTGTTTCTAATCCATCTTTAGTGTGCAGGTTAAAGAAATCATTGTATGGGCTCAAGCAAACCCCCACAGCTTGGTATGCCAAGATCGATGGCTTTCTACTGTCACTGAGTTTTGTTCGATGAAAGTCTAATAATAATGTCTATTTGAAGATGATTCATGGTTCTTTTATGATTATTTTCTTGTATGTGGATGACCTACTGATTACAGGAAGTTCAAAGAAAGAGATTGCCTCCTTGAAGGATGAAATGAACCATGCATTTTCTATGACAGATTTGGGATTGTTGAGCCAATTCTTGGGTTTCAAAATTGCTCAATCCCAACATGGAATCAAAGTACATCAGTCCAGGTATGCTTCATATTTTCTCATCAAGTTCAACATGAAGTATTGAAATCCAAGCAAGACTCCTTTCCTTTTACGAGTTAAGCTTGAAGAAGCAGGTTCTTCTCCTATGGTAAATAATACATTGTATAGGCAGTTTATTGGGTGTTTAATTTATCTTACACACACTCGACCTGATTTATCTTATGCCATTAGTGGGGCTTCGAGATGCATGGATCAGCCTCATGAGATCCACTGGAGAGCAACCAAGAGGATCCTAAAATTTGTTCAAGGAACAAGAACTCATGGGATCTTCTACAAAGCAAAATCCGATCTTGATTTGATTGGATTTACTGACAGTGATTGGGCAGATGACAACAAAGATCAAAATTCTACATCAGGATATGTGTCCATGCTTGCAAAATTACCAATCAGCTGGTCAAGCAAGAAACAGAGTGGCATAACACTCTCATCTAGAGAAGCAGAGTATAGAGGAGTTTTAAATGCAACAACTCAATGTATTTGGTTGCAGGGGATACTTGGAGAATGTGGCTTCGAATCAGAGTTTTCAACTATTATATACTATGATAATCAGAGCACCATTTGAATCTGCAATGATCTAGTTCAGAGACAACAAACCAAGCACATTGAGATCCATATGCACTACATCAGACAGCTTGTGCATGATGGTACCATTGTTCTACTCTTTTGTGCATCTTCAGAACAAGTAGCAGACATCTTCACCAAAGTTTTTTTCTGAGAACACCTTCAGCAATATCAAATAACTATCATGGATTTATGATCATGCTGTGAACCATGATTGATGACAAGACTTCCAAATTTTGTTTTTCTTTTCCATGTTTAAGGGAGGATTTTCTCATTGAGTTTTTTCCTCTTTTCTTGGTTGTATGAACAAGTAGTATGTAAAGGGTGACTAAGATTTGTTGCTAGGCCCTATAGTTTTCTGATATTTACTCATAAATTTAGGCTTAATGGGGGGTGTTAGAATAATCAACCCATAGCTACCTTCATTTGACATTAATTAATCATTTTTTTCTTATTACCTAGATTCCATTCTATGCTAGTTGCCTTCTACATGTCCTAGAAGTCAACACATGCTAAAAATGAGTCATGAAGCACTTGAAAAACATCCTAGAAACCAATTTTAGAAAGTCTACTTTATTCCAAAATCCATAAAGCATATATCTGCTTTTTCTGAAAAGTTGCCTTGCTTTATAGTTGATTTAAGGAAAAAGGAAAAGCTACTCTAGGTGTAACTTCCTTGTTTTTTTCCCACATCATCCTCCCTCCTTTTCTACAAATAAAAGCATGTATGAGTTGTCTTTCCATCCCTCTTTATCTTGCCTACTTGACTTAGCAAATTCGTGAGCATCTTGATATATTTGGAAACTTCTTTCTGCACCTATGGGGGATTTGACTAGATTTGGTAAGCCTGCTTTTTCACTATTTTGAATGGAATATTTATGCATTCGAACCTCATGTAATTATTTATTTTAGAAGCCTATTACTTCACAATTTTGGATATTTTACACTTACACAGTACATATTAGTGTTATGCTCCAATTTCAGTCTCCTTTGGTGTGAAATTTGCATGTTTGATTAGCAATTTTGTGAGTGTTATTGTTCTATATCTTGGGTTCAATTTCCACAGAATTTTCAGCCCCACAATCAGCCTATACACAAGATTTTCCCAATTCATTAAAATATTTCACTTTCTACCATGGATTGCATCAAATGGATTCATCTTCAGTGATGCTTGGTAACCAGTTTTATAAGCAAACTCCACTAGATATAAGTAATATTCCAATTTACTGGGCTTGTGGATTACATACATTCAGAGAATATACTCTATAATTTGATTAACTTGCTTGGTCTATCCATATATATGTGGATGGTATGTTGTAATAAGATTTATCTTAGTCCCAAATTCTTTGAACAAACCCTTCCAAAATTTCAAGTTGAACTTTGGGTCACAATCTAAGACTATTGCCTTAGGAATTCAATGCAACCTGGAAATTTTCTTCATATAAGCCTATGTTTTCTTAGATACTTTAAATGTTTATCGTACATGTACAAAGTGGGATGGCTTTGCTAACTTTTCAACTACCACCATAATAGAGTCATGTTTTTTCTATGTCATTGGAAATTTAGTGATAAAATCAATGGTCACTACATCCCACTTTCATTTTCGTTACAAGAATGGATGGAGTAGATTAGCATGATGCTTATGCTCTTGTTTCACCCTTTGACATTCCAAACACTTAGTAATGTTCTTGGTTATTTTCTTCTTCATTCTTAACTGTTGTTAAATTCTTCTTGTAACCAGGGTGAGTTGCATAAGGTACATTGTGCATTTCTTGCATTATAATATTCTACAAGTCACCTTCCACTAGAACATAAATTCTTCCATTGAATTGAAGAGTTCCATATTCATCCAATGAATACCTAGAAAGGTTTAATGGTCTAATTCCTGATTGAAATGCTCTTGTGACTTGTAGATAATGGTTATCTACCTTCAATTCCTCATGCAACCTAGTCTACATGTATGACCTCCACTAACTAATGGCTGAAATTTGCATTAGATAGCTTGTTCTGTTGAGTGCATCATCCACTCCATTCTCTTTTCCTTTGATATGCTTAACATCAAAATTGAACTCACTCAAGAATTTAATCCACCTATCTTGTCTGGAATTTAGATGAGGTTTCTCAAAACAAGTATTTTAAACTATGATGATCGATTCTTAGCTCAAACTGGATTGCCAAGAGATAATGCCTCAAGTTATAGAGTGCATAAAATATGGAAACTAACTCCAAATAATGGGTAGCATAGTTATTTTCATTCTCCTTCATCATTTGTGATTCATATAAAATCACATTCCCATCTTGCATCAAATCTCCCCCGAATCTTTCCAATGATGCATTTGTGCATACCACAGACTATTTTTCTAGATCAAGAAGCTTTAATACTAGAGCACAAGTGAGTATCTCTTTCAAGAGTCTGAAAATATATTCACACTTCTGGTTATTCAATTTTTTTAAGTTGGATCCACAATCCTGAATGAAATCAAATGTGAAAGAAGATTGCAAAAGAGAGAGAATTAATACAATAAACTCTGATCAATACTTCATGGAAAATTACACACACATGAGACTGATAATTGGGAAAATAGCATTACATCCATTAATAAATGAATAATATGTAATACAATGGTGTTACAAATAGGAGAATTAGAATTCCAAAGATAGGATTCAAATCTACCAACCTTGACTGACTCCAAATCTAACTCGGTGTGGGAAAATCACCACTAGAGCTCACTAATGAAACTCTAGATCACTAAAGCAGTTCACCACCAGTTAACTGATGTAGGTATGTGATATAATGTTCCCTACCTCCCTGAAATCATGCAAACTAGTGCTAAGATGACTGAGAGTGAACTAACTGATGGAAATCAGAGAATAAATGAACATAACTGAACACCAAATAGGGTCAACTGCTAGAGAGTAGTGGTGGCACTCAAAGTAAATTATAGGGATTGGTCCCTGGAGATGCTAAAATCATGCAAACATGCACATTGAGTGTTAGGTGTCTCCTAGGTGAGTTCCTCGTGCACTAGTGAAGTGGAAATGATCTCCTAATCTAGGAAAAATACAAATAGACTATGTCAGTCAAGGGAGGATTAATTAATAATCCTAACACCCCCCCCCCCAATCATAACTTGGACAATGTCAACCTTGGAAACTAAGACCAAAGGTCACCCATANAACCAAGGAAATGGGGAAAACCTCATGGGAGCCCCTCGGTCAAAATAAGCAGGAAAAACCAGGATCAAGCTTTCATACTAAGACAAAAAAAATTATTCTTGAGTGAAAACTTGTGAAAATATTTCTGCAATATCATCTCTGAGGAGTAGTAATGCAATGTAATGGTTCTTTTGTGCACTATTTTCATGGTTCTGTTCATCTGAACCTCTCCACCTTCTTCCAATATGATGACAGATACGAGAAGAAATGTTTCCTTTGTATCTTCTTTTTAGAGGAAGTGTGACATGATCCAATTTGTTCTTCACTGAGAAGAATTTTTTATCAGACCTTACCATCATGTATCATCTCTCTGGGATTTTTTAGCACCTCTCTGGAAGAAGTGAATTTTCTTGACATAGAGCAAAGCTCTCTTTTTGAAATTGAGATCTTTTTCTCCTCATGTTAGATGAATATTCAATCATGTTCCCAACTACCTCAATAACCTTTTGATCCCATTTAGGCCTAGGATTGGGATTAGGGACAGGATCTAGATATGGATCATTTTTGAAGTTCGTCTTTAATTCCATAAATTGATTCAACTTGGTCCTATGCTTCGGATTCTGAATCTGAAAAATTAATGGAAACATTATTATTTGCAAAAGGTTTAAGTAGGATGAATTTACCTTCCCTTTCAAATGGCATCTGAGATGGAACTCGATCTAAGTATGGAAGAAAGTGTGAGAATTCATATGCCTTGGAGGCATGGTTTGCAACACCTTTCCTTATAAAATTCCCAGTTGATATATTTGAGATCTCCACTAAGTCAAGGTCAGATACAACTTGCTTTCGTGAGCCTGTATGAGTAATCTTGTATACAAACAACAAATTTTCTCCTAAGGATGGGACACATAGTACATTCCTAAACACTCCATGCTCTAACTTGATTGAACCCTTCCCTTCATCTTGGATTTGAGTGTCATCTCCCGTGTGAATACATGGACCATCAGTAACTTGTAATGAAGAGAATTATTCTTTGGATGCAACCATGTGATTGGATGCACCTGAATCAAAGAGGAAGGCATGTGATTTTGCAAAAACAACCTTCAGTGCATGGAATCTGTCATCATGACCTCCAGTCTTGTCTCCAGATTCAACCTTCCTTGTGCCTTCAGGGAGGGAAATATTGTGCTACTCAATGAGTTTTGACATATGATCTATGGTCTTCATATAATATTTTTCTGTATGGTTTCCTTTGTTACAATAGAAGAGATTTACCTTGTCAAACCTATGATGTTTGTCCTTCTTAGATCCCTAGGATCCATCTATTTGATTAAACTATTCCTCAAGTTCAAATTCCGTGTTCCTTTTTTCTTTGTATTTCTGCTTCCCCCTCGCTTGCACATTCTTTTTCTTACCAGCCAAGAGAGCTTGATTTGGAGAGGCTATGAGGGATCCCATGTGAATCAGCTTGTCTTGTTCCTATATTAGAGAATCTATGAAGGAATCAAGGGATGGCATTTTCCATTTAGGAGTAGTTATTACGCCATAGTGAAAAGTACATACGAACACTAAGAATTCTAGGCCAAGTTTGCTCAAAATTCAGAGCACTAATTGCTCATCCTCCTTCTTAATCCTGCGTTGCTTGCATTGCATGACAAGATATTCAAATTTTGAGAAAAAAATCTCCAAGATATGGCCCCTTAGCTCATCCTGTTTGATGAACAAGGATTCAAGATTCTCCCATACTTCTTTTTGTTTTCTCAATCCCTCAAGGTGAAAGAGTAACTCTCTATATATGTGGATGCACATGAAGCCAAATTATTCAGCAAGCTTGTTCAGATACTTCGATTTTTCAAGATGTTTTTGAGGTTTAACCTCTCTTCCCATGGTGACCCTATACAAACCCTTGTTGCGCAAGACAATTTTCACATCATCCCCCCAATCAAGATAATTGAAGGGTGTGAGTATTATGGGTGCCAAATATGTTGAATTCTCCATCTTACAACTTCAAGAACAACTGATTCTTCAGAAATTTTTTGAATTTAACCGCAAAAACCCTACAAAACACTTCAATTTGCAATCCAACCAAGTCAAAAACTCTACACTTCTACATGTGCACATTATTTGGGTGTATCACACTAGGATAGAATTCTGTGGATACTAATCCAAAGGGAGCAAGCCAAGAATACCAGGATTTATGTGGAACCCAATTGCTTATGGTGTATCAATGGAAGTTTCTAAGGTTTGAATCTGGCTTGGATACCTACTTTGATACCATGTTTAATTTTGTGAATCTAGATCCTCGGGCCTGAATGAAATAAAATGTGAAATAAGATTGTAGAAGAGAGAGAAGTAATACAATAAACTCTAATCAATAATTCATGGAAAATTAAACACACATGACACCAATAATTGGAAGAATAGAATTACATCCATTAATCTATGAATAATATGCAATACAATGGTGTTAAAAAAATAGGAGAATTTGAATTCCCAAGATAGGATTCAAATCTACCAACCTGGACTGACTCCAGAGCTAACTCGGTGTGGGAAAATCACCACTAGAGCTCACTAATGCAACTCTAGGTCACTGAAAAATGGTGCTAGGATGGTTGAGAGTGAACTAACTGATGAGAATCAGATCATAATTGAACATAAATGAACACCGACTAAGTTCAATTGCTACATATTGTTGATGGCACTCATAGTGGATTCTTAAATTATAGGGATGTCCCTCAAACTACTAAACTCATGCATACATGCACATTGAGTGGTAGGTGGCCCTTAGGTGAGTCCCCCATGCACTAATGAAGTGGAAATGACCTCCTAATCTAGGAAAAATACAAATAGACTATGGTTTTCAAGGGAGGATTAAATAATAATCCTAACAATGGTTCCATATGAAATTCACATCCTTCTTCTATAAGGATGTAATCAAATTTTCAATTTGCGAGAAAGATTCTATGAATCTTATATAATAACCTATCAGTTCCATAAATAAACTAACCTTTATCACATTTCTAGGAGTATGTCATTCTTGAATAGATTTCATCTTATTAAGATCCACTGCTACACCCTCCTAAGAGATGATGTGACCCAGGTACAACCACTGCGTCTGATAGAAAGAAAAATTTCTAATGTTAGAATACAATTGATTATCTCTCAAGATATGTAGAGTAATCCGGAGATGCTCTTCTTCATATTTGGAATATAGCAATATATCATCTAAAATTTCTATGATGAATTTATCCAAGAACTCTTTGAATACACCATTCATCAAACACATAAAAGTGGTTGGATAAGTTGCTAACCCAAAGGGTACCATTGTGTATTCATAGTGCCCATTCTAGTCCTAAAGGAAGTCTTACTCATGTATTCATCCTTTATACACACTTAGTGATACCCAAATCTCAAATCAATCTTGAAAAACACCTTTTCCCCTCTCAACTGATCAAAGAGTTCGTCTATCCTCGGAAATGGATACTTTTTTTTTATGGTGGCTTTGTTCAATTTCCTGTAGTCCAATACACATAAACTTAGTGTTTATTCCTTCTTCCTTACAAACAATGTTGGATCTCCCCAAGGATAAATGCTAGGATGTATATAACCCTTCTCCAATAATTCTTCTAATTGCATCTACAATTCCTAAACTTGTAGAGTGCTCGTTCTATAAGGGGTTTTAGACACATTAACCACTCTAGGAACAAATTCGATTGTAAAATTGATGTTCTTCTTTAGTGGCAACTCAAGCATGTCTTGAAACACATCAACGAATTCCTTTAGCAACTATATTTCCTCTTCATGTCGCTTCATCTCGACTGGTAACCCCTAAATGCAAATCACATAAAGTTGATAGTCCTTTCGAAGATATCTCCTCATCTATAAGGCCAAAACTTATCTCACTGAAATCTCTCTAGAAATCCCTCTGAATTGAACGATGTTATCATCCTCATCCTGGGAAGTAACAATTATATTTTGGTAATCAAGAATTGCATGATGTGACTCCTGCAAGTCCCTTGTAATCATAATTTCATACGAACCCAAACAAATCACATCAAAATTGGACATGGTTTGCAATTCATTCATTGAAAATTGACAACCTTCAACCATTGAGATAATATTGCTTATCATTCCTATAGCTAACTAAACCATCCTATGCTTAGGAAATTTACTAGTCACCAACTTGCATATTTTAGTCATAATATTGCTAGGATAGGTATTCCTATTCGAAATACCTTTGGAATATCCTCAAATATATTTTCTTTTCATCCATATTTTTCTACCTACACCAATTGCATCCACCGCTAGTATTATTTTCCCATCTCTCTTTCTCTTTTGATTCCTTGCTGGATAATGATCATACTAGATTTCCGGCCTCGCATTCCCATGATGACTTCCCATTGAATGGTATTGGGAATTCACCTTCCTTTTTTCTTGCACCCTTATCTTTGGAAGGCTAGTACCTATCAAGAATCTATATGTTCAGGGATTATTTAGCTTCCCTTCTTACCACATGGGATACTTGTTTCACATGAACTTGAAACCTCATCAGGTTCCGCATCATCTACTGATTAATTTGATTTTACTATTCCATACACTACGGGATCTTTACATTTCCAACCTGAATATGTAAACAACATAAATAATAACAATAATAGATAAATAAATATAAACAATTAATAAGTTAAATTCAATTAACAGCCACCTCCCTTGCTGAATAGTCACCAAGAAGGCCTATCAATATAGCTTTCATTATCAATGTAAATAATCAATTTTCATGCCATATTATTATTCATTCTCAAAATGTGTGTTGTCGAATATTTGTGGGAATTTTAGAAAAAATTTGGGTGTTAAGAATCTTTTATGCTTCATTTAAAATTTAATAATAATTTATTATTATTATTTTACACTTGGTGAAAATTATTTTTTAACCATTATCCAAGGGTTTCCTAAAATTGTGGTTGTATAAATAAGTCATAAAATCAAAAAAGTAAAAGGAAGAAGGATAAGAAGAAGAAAAGGCAAAAATACAACCCATTTTATTACTAAACCACACTTGGTTTTTTTCATAAAAAACCATTACATTAATAAAATAAGTTTGTAATAGAGTGAAGGAAAAAGAATTAAATTATAGAGTGAATGATCAATCATATTTTTAGGATTAAAGTTCTTTACAAGTCGATTTAAGAAAATATTTATTTTTTGTAAAGTTAATCCCCAAGATTTAAACTTGGGTGGGGAGGGTAACATTCCTTCTTCCCAACCACCCAATCTACATTTAATATACAAGAAGTCTTAAAGGGGAAAAATTAATTATTGAAGAGTTTAGCATACTATACAAGATAAAAGGTGTCTTTCTTTGATATATCTTTGGATAAGAAGCATAACAAAATGGAGTCTCTTGACAAAAAACGAGGAATATTTCCACAAACTTTTAAAAAACATGCACACCCCATATTAAAAACTTATGAGATTATTCAAGAGAAGTCTGTCTGCAGCCCTATTTTCCTGAAAACCAAGAAGAATTATATAAATGTTGACCTAGGAAACCAATTAATGCTTTCAGAATCAGATATAATTAACAATAACACGATTATTTCTAATGAGAAATATGAGCTTAAAAAACTACAACTATATGTTGATGATTACCAGGTCCTAACTCAATTTAGTATTGTTTCGGTGGTATAAGAGCCTCGTTGATTGTTCCTGTCATTAGCCAAACCTTCATACCTTCTTTGATTACTTTAGAGTTTCTCTAAGATCTGGCTCATATCTCTCTTCCACCAAGAACTCCACTCAGTTTTTCACACAAAGTATTCATCACTTCTCCCTTCACGTCGCACCTCTGCGCTGGCCTAGCCACGGCTCCCACCTATTCGTTGCATAACCCTCCCTCACTGGTCTCCTCTCCACTTTCACGCACCACCACCCATGCTGCTCTCCACCCCCGCTAGATACCTTCACTCCATCTCCATTCCCATCACACTCGATTTCCCATGCTCAACACTCTTCCTCACGTCCCTCTGTCACCTACCTGCACTCCATGCCACTAGTTAAGTATTTTGCTTTCCCTCACCCACACCTGCACTCAACCCCTCGTACTCTCACCCCTTCCATCTCTCGGCTCCCTCAACCTCACACCAACCTCCGGTGCTCCCCCATAGTTCTCCCACATCCCTACTATCCTACCTGCATCTCCCACCTGCTCGTTGCACCACCCTCCCTCACCAATGATGCCTCATCCCTTCACACGCTGCTCCAACTCTCTCGCATCCATCTCCTCCCCATACATGTGCTTCCCTTCCACCACCATCCTCCATCGTTCCTATATGCTACTTACTCCACACCCTCCATAGGCCTATCCACTCTAGCACCTTGTCTCTGCAACAGCTTCCTCCCGAGCACATTTCTCCATGTTCTTTCCCTTCCCACTCACGCTTCCTACCTCTACCTTCACTCACCTTGTCACAGCCATCACCGCCTTCTCTCCATGCTCACCCTCTTTCACGTACATCACCCCACTCCCTTTTTCAGCCTGCGCAGTCTTCCTCCATGTCGGCGCCCCTTCTCTCATTTCCTCAGCTCATTCGTGTCTCTTCCTCTCCACTTCCTTCTGTGCTCCTTCTCCCGCGTGCCACTGCCATATCATCCTTTTCCTTCATCTACACACTCTTCCCTCCCTCCATCCAAGCCGCCCTCCAACCACTTCGTCCTCCCTCCATCCCCTCTGTCTGCTCTCACATCTAGTCATTCATCACATCATCGCCCTGAAAAAATACACATCATTAAATTTTTTAACATAATATTTATGGTATATATTTTTATTGAAATTTTATAAAAAAATAATAATCGTAGAAGTTAATCAAGCACCATTTTGGATATGATCATATTGTTTATAAAACAATAAAATTAAGAAGAATTAATATAAAGAAGTAAATAAGCAAGGTATAAAGTATAGTTCTAAAAGAAGTATTAAAGAAGATATTAAATATATATATATATACATAAATATCAAGTAAAAGAAGATATTAGTATAAAAATAAAAAAACGGAAATCAAGTCTTGGAAGATATTGAAGCATATATATTTAAGAAATTATGGATTCGATATATAGATCTAAATTTTGGACTAAGTGTACCTATTGCGAAATGGAATTCCAATTTCCAATAGTTTTTAAGAATGGCAATCGCTCCTACCCAATAGGTGGTAAATATTTTATTATGAAATTCGATCAAGATAACTCATAGTTGCAATCAGAAACTAGAAAGCGAATTAGGATACTACAAAGAAAGCAATAAGAATTTACAATTTGAGATGAGTAAGTAGATAATTCTTCATAAGTTGATAAAACAAGAGAATATTCGCTCAAAAGACCAAATCAAAAACTGGAAAAATCCAATAAACATACCAAGAAACTGTTATCAGCTAAGAATGAAGAAATATCCCAATTAAAAAATCACAATCAAGACCTTAAAGTCAAAATCAAAAATTTTGAAGATACCAAAGGACCACCATATAGAATTGATAACAATTTAAAAGAAGACATAAGGAGTTTAAACAAACTCATCATGGACAAGGATGAGGATTTGGTGCAAATCCATAGAAACCTAAAAAGTCAAGAAGCAGGGATATGCCAACATCAACAACACAAGGAAAAACTTCAGCAGAAGTATGAAGACACTAAAAAGGCACACAAGATGGAAATTAAGTAAATCAGTGACAATTTAGCAAGTAGTACCGAAGAATTATTTCGAATAAGAATTCATAGCAAGACATTACTTACGAAAATCAAGAACTTGAAACATAGTCGAAAGACACAACTTTCCAATGAAGGCCTCAAAGGAAGAATATTAGAAAATGAGAAAGAAAACCATCATCTAAGAAATATTAAGCAAGAACTAGTGGAACAAATTGAGAAGTTAAGAGAGGACAAAAGGTCGCAATACGATAGGTTCGAGAAGATTCAGAGTAATAATAATTTACTGAAGAACAAAGTAGCACCAATCTAGAAGGAAGCATTCAGAATTTACAGAAAACAAATTCAAGTTGAGGAAGAAGAAATAAACACAAATTTAGTCTTCGTCACAGTTCAAAAGGAAGTCAATCCAACATAAAAACAAACAATAAGATCTCCTTATCGACACCCCAATTATAAACATCATTTTGACCAATGACAAGGTCAAAATGAACATGCACAGAAGATTTATGTTGTTAAACAAGCAAGAACGATAAATCAACATACTAAACAACAAACAAGAAGAACCACCTCACAAATCCATCGAATAGATCCAATGAAGATAGATCTCGGATGGACCACATCAACGAGGATGCGACATTTCTTCTTTGGAATCCGTAACCCGTATCATCTCATTTCATCAAGTGTCGCAAACACTAAAAGAAATGATCTAGATATGATGGTTCAAGAAAAAAATAAGACATAAGCCTTGTCTTCTCTAAGCTTTGAGGACAAAGCTTCTCTAAGGAGAAGGAAATGTTATATAAAAAAATATAAATATAACATAATATATATATATCATTAATATTAATGCTAATGTTTAATTAATTAAATCAATAGACATGCCTCTTAGCAAGGGAATGATGGTATTATATAAGACCCGCCATCGTAATGTAATTTCATCACTTATATTATCAAATATAATTTACTATTATTCCATTTATGGATCCGTTACCTTATTTACATTGGAATTTCTTGTAGAGACAAACATTTATTCCCATGATGACTTCTCATTGAATAATATTGGGAATTCACCTTCCTTTTTCTTGCATCCTTATCTCTAGAAGGCTGGTACCTATCAAGAATCTATATTTTCAGGGATTATTTTCCTTCCCTTCTTACCACATGGGATACTTCTTGCACCTAAACTTGAAACCTCGTAAGGTTCTACAACATCTGATAATTAATTTGATTCTACTATTCCATACACTATGGGATCTTTCCATTTCCAACCTAAATATCCTTCAAATTTTTGAACACTTTAGTGGGTTATATCATATATTGATGGCCATTTTATTTTCTCCTTTGATCACCCATTCTCACTTCTTCAGCAAAGTGAGACAATTCTAGGATTTATTCCATCCTTGTAGTTCTTATTTCCTACTACTCTAGCACTCGAAAACTACAAAGGCCTGAAAAAACTGTATTGTAACTAATAATATGAAGTCAACCATGTTTCTTAGTTCACATTTAAATTTGTATGATGAATAGTATTCACATTATCTACTTATAAACACTTTATTAAAACAATTTATGGAATTAAATAATCTCAAGAATATACATTCTATTAAATAAACAACTCCCACAGGCTAAGTGTTGAAACCTTAGCTCTGGTACCACACTATAATGTACCTCATACCTTACCATACATATAGGTAAATCATCCCCCTTTAATAAAGGAAGCACATAAAATAGCATGCTTTGATACCACATTGTAACGCACCATGATGCTACATAGCCACATATATAAAGGTTTGCATCCTCTCATTTAGCCTTAGTGACAATTATCAAATTTATTCATGGAATTAGAGACTTTGGGCTTGATAGCTTCTGATTGGTCTTCAGTATTTCTTTTAATAACCTCTCCAACAATATTCCCATACATGTCGTCGGAGAGTGGAGTGTATCCTCATGATGCTTGGCATCAACAAACGGATTTCAAAAGAACACAAACAGTTTTGAATCCATTCTGCTTGGATTAGAGAAACTGATTGAAAGAGGACATGTATCACTTATGTTTTCATTTGGCATTACTTTGAAACCGTTAACCATCAAGCATGTAAGAGTATCGAAATGTAATGCAAACCATTGATATGTTTGATGCCTGGGATTTGGACACCTGGACAATCTTCAACATTTATATTTATCCTTCATCGGCAGTTTAGTTATTGGTATCCTGGATGTTCTTTCTTTGGTAGTTGACAGGTGTGAGTACTATTTTCAACAATTAAACTCAACCTCAAACATTCAACAACTGATAAGAGCCTTGTTCGCAACGTAATCATCTAGATTTGAACCACTAGACACTTCCAAAAAATACTATGTCAACCACCTCTTTTCCTTGCTCTCATGGATCTAATACATATGGAATCTGTATCGTTAATTGGTTGATCGATTTTCTGATTCAAATCCCACATGCACCCCTTGGCATGTGATCTCAATCCTTGTCGCACTTAGACATTTAAAACTTGGAACTCGACCTAATGCTTGGATTTATGCTTGAGCTTGGAACTCGAGCTTGACACTTGGAAGGCTTCAGTCATTTGATGCTTGACATTGGTATTCCCTATGTTGAATGAAGAACGCCTACACAAAAACCCCAGCTTGTGCAATAATTTTTCATTTGCCGCATTTCATCATTGACAATGAAGAACTGTGGATTGCATTAACACCTGCAACAATCTCTTTGAGGTTTTGGAAATTAAACCAGATATTCTTCAGTTCATGTGCCAATGGATATAATGTTTACCTGGTGCACTTATACTCCTCTCTTTGGTGGCTTTTTGTTAGTTAGTTAGTAACTGTCAATGTTGGGCACCTTGTCTTTAGCACTTGGTATTGTGTTATGTTGTGTTAGGTGCTTGGTGTATCTCTCTAGTGCTTGGTTGGTGGATGTATGTTAAAAAAACTTGGATATTGGACCTCAGCTCAAAATTTTAATAAAATAAACATGGAACCCTGCATAAGCCCAAAAGCATTAAATTGGATTTATAGCCAAATTTTTTATTATTTACCAATCTTATGAATTTGTCATTCCTGCAAATAACCTTGATCCTATACACAATACCAAAACACAATCATCCTTTTTCAACCCATCTTGAACAAATTACTAAATTTTACGTAAATTTATTAAAATTTTAGTATGTGTTAACACTACGTTAACATCCACTCCCATGTTGTTTCTCAACTATGGACCAATACAATACATCAAAAGAGTGGAACCCCCTTCTTCTCTTGACAACCCAATTTTTAACATATCCCAGTATTCATCTAGTGTTAATGTGAGGGTTTTAACATTCCTCAGCTCCTGATTAGGGTTAGGGTTTTGGTCCTAAAATGTTCTTTAAGTTTCACATGTGACTAGAACCATGTGTGGGAGAAATGAGACATGACGTGGAATGTACTCGCTACCATGGTGGTCAACTAGATAGTTAAACTTATGGGAGGCATAACTTTTGCATATGGACTCTGTTTGAGGTAATTTTTGAACTGTTGGAAAGGTATTGCAGTGTAGAATTACATGAAGGAGAAAATTTTGATGAATTTTTTACCCCAAAAGAACATTGTTTAGACCCTCAAATACACCTCAGAAGGATCCTAACCCCAAATCTCCAAAATGAGACCTTTCCATAAAATGGGTTGTTTAAGCTAAATCACCCATTCTTCTAACCCCAAAATCTCCAAGTAGATGACAAATTATATATTGATACATTTCATATCAATTATGCATATGCACTATACAATATATTTGTGTATTTATTTAATTGTTTTTTTCCAACATGTATTTATACAACACACCTCCTGAGGTGGTCACAAATGCACTCACAATGCATCCCTTAAAAGATGTCACATGCTCTCACACAACATATGTATTTATATTTTACTTTTGTTTCATACTCATCTATTCACACAAGAAATATCACAAAAAAAAACATACATAGGTACCCCACGGTACATGTTTAGGTATAATTTGTGTATCTTATTTTTGTTTCATATATACAACTCTTAAATCACTTCCCAAAATGACAAAGATACAAATGTGTCTCCATATCTTACTATTATTTCACACACAACTAAGCACCCGAAAAACATGTCAACACCATCCTAAATAACAAAACCAAGCAACATGTCAATACCATCCTACATGACAATGGGAGATGAAACACCCTACAACCCATCAACAATTATAATAAAACAAAAAGACACACTCCTTTATCACCAACCCTATTAAAATAATGATACAATTTATATGGTTAGAAACCTATAATATATATAATCTCTCCAACATTCATAATATCTCTATATAAACCAACAATCTATATATATAAAACTATCACGTATGCTAGACTAAATATATTTGAGTTTAAAATACTAATAAAAAACAAGAGATTAAATATAATTTCAGTAGTTTAACTTTCGTTTAAGCCATTTAAATTTTGTATTAAAACCCAAAGAGTAACATGAGATCAACATTCATAATCTCTCTATATAAACCAACCATCTATATATATAAACCTATCCAATCATGTATGCTAGACTAAATATATTTGAGTTTAAAATACTAATAAAAAACAAGAGATTTAATATAATTTCACTAGTTTACTATTCGTTTAAACCATTTAAATTTTGTTTTAAAACACAAAGAGTAACATGAGATCAAAATGTTGGCATGTTAGTATGAAACTAGAACTCTTATAGAATAAGAAAGGTTGTAGAGCAACAAGTCCCTGTCCAAATGTAATAAATGTAAGAGATGTTGTTAGAAGAAGCAAGTTTGAAACTGGTGAGTGAGAAATATAAGAGATGTTGTTTGAAGAAGCAAGTTTGAAACTGGTGAGTGAGGCTTAAACTGGTGAGTGAGGTCCCACTAACCTTATGCAATATCCATGTATCTAGTCTGTTGTTAGGCTCCATCAAAACCTACATCGCTTATTGTGTATGCTATGATCCTGCAATAGGCACAAATTAATTTCATTATTTATTTAAAATAGGGCCAACTCCAATATCGAGGCTTTATTGTCACCCATTGCATTCGAATCCCTAGCTATATGTCTTGGTATCAGTGAATCACTAATATCCTGCAACAACTAGAGGTTATTCCCCGCAATAGGATGGATGTGTGCCCCTTCCTCGAAGCTTTTCACATTCTATTAACTTGAGCTTACTACGTTACTAAAATCAACGAACTACTTTTACCAACCCACCTGGTTTTTTTGAATTTTGGAAACCGGAATGACCCCAACTACTGCAATAACCATGAATTAATTTCATTAATGCTGCAATAGTTATTGGCCCCTGCAATAGCCATGAATTAATTTCATTAATGTTGGATTTGGAGGTGTTGTCAGAATGTTTGTGTTGATGTATTTGTAACTTTAGAATGTATTCACTTTGTATATCTTATGTATTGTACCCCGATGTTTATTCTAGGAAGTGTCTATAATGTATTTGAGTCATGTCATGCGTCGATGTTCCTATCAAGAGATTCAATAATGTAAACAAATCATGTAAAGTCATTATGGGTAACCCTCCTATTGATCAAGGGTTAAAGTCCCCGTAGTTGTGGGGCCCTAGGGTTATTAGACTCTCCTAGAGAAGTTGGCCCTAGTGAGTTATTGTAAAGTTGGGAATTAATATAAACAGAGAGTGAGCCTCTCTATTTATCACACATTTTCACTCACACTCAGTTGTAGCACATAACTGAGAGAGAAGAAGTTGTTGGGACAAGAGAGAGAGAGACTATTGCTTTTGGGAGATCATATTATTGTTTCAGGATTTTTCTTTTGGTGCTGATTCTATCTCTAAGGAAGTTATGGGGTTTTCTCTGTTATGGTTTCCCCAAGGAAAATCTTTGTGTTTGATTGTTGTGCTTGTTATTCTCTCAGTTAAAGATCCTAAGATAATGCTAGCTTAAATGATAAAAATCTAACATGGAATTAGACCTAACCTGAGAAGAAGACATTGTGCAGCTGCAAAAACTAGGGCTTCCTACTTTTTGGATCTCTCTCCATAGATTTTCAGCAAAAAAAGGTTGGACTAACTCTCCTCTCCAGGGCGCATCTTTCTGTCGAAGCAGAATCTGATTTTGCGCATTTTCATTTTTTGACCCGACACTGTTGCCGAAAATTAGGGCTTTCCACAGAAGTGGAATTTTTGAGTCATCCCAGGCCTAGATTGATCTCCTCCTCAAAATCGAAGTTTAGAGATCAAGATCAAAGTTTTTGGTAGGGAAGAACTCTGGGAAACTCAAACCCTAATTTGCTGTTGAACCAGCTCTACATAAATTCAGCTTCAGATCCAGTTTCGAGATATTGACCTGGTAAGATCTAAATCTTTTGCATTTCCATTTGAGGTTCTCTATTAATATGTCTCATCATACCAAGCTTGATGAAAAGCTTGAGTGAGCTGATAACTTCCGAGCCTGGAAGTATAGGATCTCCCTAGTCCTGGAAGAAAATGAGTTGGACTCTTACATTAATGAAGAGGTTCCAGATCCATAAGGAGATGAGGCTAAGACCTTACACAAGAAGAAATTGGTCATGGCTAAGAGGATTATTGCCGATTCAATCAAGGATAACCTCATACCACATGTGCCCTCCCTAAAGACAATTAAAGCTATGTTTGATGCCCTAACCAAATTGTTTGAAGGAAAGAACATAAACTGGAAGATGGCTCTCAGAAACCAATTGAAGAATGTAAAGATCCAAAATGTGAAAACCATCGAGTCTTATTTTACAAGGGTCTATCAGATTAAGGAACAGCTTGAAGCGATGGATGAAGAAGTACATAATGCAGAAATTGTTATTACCACCTTGAATGGTCTCCCTAGGACATGGGACTCTTTCATTCAAGGGATCTATGCCAGAAAGAAGCTAGTCAATTTTAGCAAACTATGGTAAGATTGCTCACAAGAAGAAGCTTGAATAGCATCTCGAGAAGAAAAGATGGGAAATGAAGATCAATCTCTCACAGTACAATCCAAGAAGAGAAAAACAAATCATCACCAAGGTAAGCACTTTCATTCTAGAAGATCTAACAAGAATCTACCTAAATTCAGATGCTTTACATGTGATGAAAGAGGAAACTATGATAGAGATTGTCCTAAGAACAAAAATGGCTCTCTCAAGAAGAAAGGGAACAAGAGAAGACATCATACTCATGCTGCAGAAGATGATGAACCTTCCACAAATAGAATTAAGCAAGAAAGTGATGATTCTTCAAGTGATGAAGAATATGTTTTGATTTCCTCTCTCACGGGAAACATCACACATGGAAGCAATGATTGTCTTATAGACAGTGGGGCTTCCAAACACATGACAGGATTCAAAGAATCATTAGTGAAACTATCAAAACATGAATCATCCCACAAGGTGAAACTTGGGGATGAATACCAGTATCCAATAAAAGGTAGTAGAGAATCCTCCTACAAATTAGACTCTCGAAAGTCTATGAAAATGAAGGATGTCCTATTTGTACCAGGACTTAAGAATAACCTCCTCTCCATCTCTTCATTGGATACAAAAGGCATGAGGGTTGCATTTATATATGGCCAAGTCCTCATGTGGGCAAAATAAAATACTATTGATGACGCAGTAGTGATTGGGGAACAAGAGGGAGGTCTATACAAATTGAAGGGCCAACCAAAACAAGCTTTGGTTCATGACTCAGTAGAACCATATGAACTTTGACATAGAAGGATTGCACATGTGCATTACAGAGCACTACCACTTGCAAGCAAAGTTGTTGAAGGTCTTCCAGAAATTAAGGCAAAACATGAAGGTGTCTGCAAAGGATGTACGAAAGGAACGAACACAAAGAAGACATTTCCAAGTAGCGAGAGAAAGGCAAAAGGAATCTTGGAAATCATCCACTCCGATGTATGCAATCCGATGTCATCCAATTCATTAAGCAGGTATGTATACTATGTTTCTTTTATTTATGATTTTTCTAGGAAGAAATGGATATACTTCTTGAAGAAAAAAGATGAAGTATTCAGCAAGTTCAAGGAATTCAAAGCCTTGATCGAGAACCATATAGAAAAGAAGATCAAAACCTTTCGATCAGATAATGGTGGAGAATTCAAATCATTATGCAAAGATTAAAGGATTAAGAGGGAGTTAACTACTCCATATAATCCACAAAAAAATGGGGTTGTAGAAAGAAAGAATAGAACGATCATGGAAGCTGCAAGGGCCATGCTTCATGATCAAGATCTTCCCGTGCATCTATGGGAAGAAGCTCCAGAACAGAGGTGTATGTACAGAACCGTACTCCACACAGAGTACTCGAGAACAAAACACCTGAAGAAGTCTTTTCCGGCAAGAAACCAGAAATCAGCCATCTCAAAATATTCGGTTGTCCAATATACATACGCATTCAAAAAGAAAAGAGGACAAAGTTAGATCCTTCAGGAACGATGGGTATATTTGTGGGATACTTTGAAAGCTCGAAAGATTACAGAATATACTTCCTAGGATTCAAGAAGATCAACATTAGCAGGGACGTAACATTTGATGAAGACTGAGATTACAACAAATCCAGAAAGAGACCTATTGAAGAACCTGAAGAAACATAAGTACCCAGAATTCATGACACAATCATGAATGAAGAAATACAAGAAGAAGATCGAGAAATAGAAGAACCTCAAGAACCTATAGATCCACCTCAAGAGAAGAATCCTCAAAAGAGGAAACCTGCTTGGGTACGAGAAGCTATCTAAGGTGCATAAAGATATGGGGCTCTAGAAGAAACATATAGAGAAAGGAAAAGAACCAAGTCCTACTCTGGTTATGTAGCCTCATTATGTGACTTCATCGATAAAGAACCTTCCAACTATGAAGAAGCGGTAGAAAGGAAAGAATGGAAGGATGCTATGATCAAAGAGTATCAATCGATAATGAAGAATGATGTCTGGGATGTTGTCCCAAGACCAAAGGGGAAGTCTATTGTAACTTCCAAATGGATCTACAAGATCAAGCATGATGCAGATGGAAGCATAGAGAAATACAAAGCAAGATTTGTGGCTCATGGCTTCTCCCAGAAGGAAGGAATAGATTATGAAGAAACTTTTGCACCTGTAGCCATATACACTTCCATCAGATCAGTAATTTCTCTAGCTCCAGTGATTAAATGGAAGATACACCAGATGGATGTCAAGACTGCTTTTTTGAATGGTGTAGTGGAAGAGAAATTTTATGTGGAGCAGCCACTCGATTTTGGGACACATGACAAGGAGTCTCATGTGTGTAAATTGAAGAAATCCCTGTACGGTTTAAAACAAGCATCCAGGACATCGTACGGTAGAATTGATAGCTTTATATCTATTTTGGGCTTTACCAAGACTAAAGTAGATTCCAACCTTTACTACAAGGTTGAAGAAGGTAACCCGATGATACTCCTACTATATGTAGATGATCTGTTTGTAATAGGTATGGATGGATTGACTGGTGATACAAAGAGGAAGTTTGATGTCGAGTTTGAAATGAAATACTTGGGTATGATGCATTATTTTCTAGGCATGGAGGTGTGGCAGAATGTAGATGGAATCTCCCTCAGACAAGGGAAGTATGCAATAGAGATCCTGAAGAGATTTGGGATCATGGACTGCAATGCCATGACCACACCTATGGCATCGAACCTAAATCTATTGAGTGATGCTTCATTAGAGACGGTTGATGCTATGATGTATCGTCAAATTATTGGGTCCTTGATGTACCTAACGAATACGAGACCATATATTTTATTTGTTGTGAACACCTTGATCTAGTTCCTGACAGATCCGAGACATGTTCACTTGATTGTTGCAAAGCATATTCTGAGGTACCTGAAGGATACAATTGATTATGGGCTCAAGTATGAAGTGAATCAGAAGATTAAACTGGAAGGTTATGTTGATTCAAATTGGGCATGCAGTGCCATCGATAGGAAGAGCACTTCAGTGTGTTGCTTCAGTATGGGGTCAGGTGTGATCTCTTGGTTTAGCAGGAAACATTCTTGCGTGGCACTGAGTACAGTTGAAGCAAAGTATGTCACAGCTTGTTCAGCTAGTTGTGAGGAAGTATGGCTGAGGAAGATACTGTCTAAATTATTTGATCTCCAGTTGGATTCTACTTGTATATATTGCGACAACCATAGTTGTGTGAAGTTGTCTAAGAACCCAGTGTTCCATGACAAGTCGAAGCATATCGAGATCAAATATCACTATATTAGGGATATGGTGCAAAGAGGAGAAGTGAATCTCTAGTATGGTGCGACGGACGAACATATAGTTTATGTGTTGACTAATCCATTGGCCAAAGTGAAGTTTGAGTACTTCCGGGAGAAGCTTGGTGTTCTCCAGATTGAGGTTCCCTCCAAGGAGAAGTGATGAGTCTGTGATCCATTCTGACATGGTGAGAGGATTGGTTCCTTCCATGGTCAGATGTAAGTGCTGAGCCATTCTGATGTGACTATGGGATTGGCTCCCACATGATCAGATCTAAGTGTTGAAGGCCGTTATCTGGGAGAATGGAGGCACCTGGTGAGTTACCAAGAAATTGATTCAATATGGGACTGAAGATCAGCTTAGTGCTGAGAGGCCATTCTATGGAAGAATGAAGGCACATGTTCAGTTACTAGGAAATTGATTTAGTCTGGGACTGAAACTTAGCTTAGTGCTGAGAGGCCATTCTCTAGGAGAATAAAGGCACCTAGTTAGTTACCAAGAATTTGTTTCAGTCTGGGACTAAGAGCCATTCTGATGTGACTGTGGGATGTGTTCATTCCACATGATCAAATATAAGTGCAGAGCCCTTCTGACATGGTTGATGTGTTGATCCCATGGTCAGATATAAGTGTTGATCCCTTATGACATGGTTGATGTGTTCATCCCATGGTAAGATATAAGTGCTAATCCCTTCTTACATGGGTGATGTGTTCATCCCATGGTAATATATAAGTGTTGGGCCTTTCTGACATGGTTGATGTGTTCATCCCATGGTCAGATGTGAGTGTTGGGACTTTCTGACATGGTTGATGTGTTCATCCCATGGTCATATGTGAGTGATGAGCGTGCCTTTCTGATATGGTCGATGTGTTCATCCCATGGTAAAATGTAAGTGTTGGGCAGGCCTTTCTAACTAGGTTAGATATAAGTGTTAAAGAAGATGAATACCTACTTAGAGGTTAGGCCTACAACCAGCATGAGAAAGGATTGGATCTGTAGAACTTCCTGTGATGAGAAGAATCGAGAGATAGCACCAGTGATGATGATCCAGTAGTGATGATCCAGATCCAGTGATGAAGATGATTTGAAGATGAAGATAACTTGAAGATGAAGATAAATTGATGATGATATAGATGATACAGAGAAGAAGACTTGTGCTGATAAATTGTGTCGAGAGAATACCTTCCTAGTTAAGAGGGAGTGTTGATGTATTTGTAACTGCAGAATGTATTCACTTGTATATCTTATGTATTGCACGCTGATGTTTATTCCAGGAAGTGTCTATAATGTATTTGAGTCATGTCATTCCCTGATGTTCCTATCGGGAGATTCAATAATGTAAACAAGTCATGTAAATTCATTGTGGGTAACCCTCCTATTGATCAAGGGTTAAAGTCCCCACAGTTGTGGGGCCCTAGGGTTATTAGACTCTCCTAGAGAAGTCAGCCCTAGTGAGTTATTGTCAAGTCAAGAATTAGTATAAATAGAGAGTGAGCCTATTTATTTATCACATATTTTCACTCACACTTAGTTGTAGCGCATAACTGAGAGAGAATAATTTGCTGGGACAAGAGAGAGAGAGAGAGAGACTACTGCTATCAGGAGATCATCTTACTATTTTGGGGTTTTGCTTTTAGTGTTTATTCTATCTTTGAGGAAGTGACATGGTTTTCTCCTTTATGGTTTCCTCGAGGAAAATATGTGTGTCTATTGTCTCTTGTGTTTGATTGTTGTTCTTGTTATTCTCTCAGTTAAAGATCCTAAGATAATGCTAGCTTGAATGACAAAAATATAACAGTTTGTTTTGCAGTCACCACGAAATTAATTCATTAATGTTGGATTTGGAGGTATGCTCATTATATTTTTAAAGGTTGAAATCTCATTTATCGCCTTCAAGAATCGCCTTAACAACACATGGAATTTCTGATACGGTAAATGGCAGACACTTGAATTTCGCTGCAACGTGCAACGTTGTTGTTAGCTTAGGATTAAATATGGTTGTGCCTGCATTTTTTGGTTCTAAACATTGTATAGATGCACTATACTTATGTATATTTGAGTGAGCTTACATTAAATATTTACATTCCATAACTATTCTTTCCCACATATGACCTGGTCCCATATGTGAATGAGCAAGGTGAGCTGCTCATACCGAAATTTTACCTATTCATCACCTATGATATTCTGGTTCCCATCAACACAGATCTATGACTGAAATGGGCATGCTCTGCTCTAGCTTTCATTCCATTATCCCATCCACAAGAACGAGAGAGATTTGCTTGCTTTGGAAATGTTGCTTCCTCCTTCACTCCATGTGACAATCAAAGAGAAGGAAGGATGTTGTGTAAAGGCTCGTTCAGTCACCAAGTCCTACTACTACAAGTCATGCGTAAAATCTAAGGAGGAAGAAAACACCAAACATGTTTAATGAAATTTCAATTGCAACAAACAGGTTTTCTGCATCGTTTTAAAAATTTATAAATTCTAGCGAATCTGATGTTATATTATGGGAGGAAACATAATATGAATTCATACAAAACACCAATAATTGAGCTGATAAGAATGTTTTCACACTATTTTTTCTTTATTTAAAACAATATCAGAGTATGAAATTATCATGATAATTGATTGCTCGAAATCCACTCGTCATTTTATTTCATATATGATAGTTTTATGTTAGGGTGCTTTATCCCTCAATAAACGGAGCATTTTTGTAATAGTTATTCCTTGAAATCCACTCTTAAGGGTAAGGAATTTGTGGAAAAAGACTAATATTGCGATGAACATTTTGATGAAGGTCGCAAGGTTTCAATACTGGCAAGTGCCTTGAAACCGGCGGGTCTTAGCATGGTACAACATTGGTTTTTTTTTTTGTAAAATGGGTCGCAGTTTTGTTATGCTTGATTTGTATTCTCTATTCATAATCAGACAGAGCTAATTGAAATATGAAGACCCATTGTTTAACTTGTTGCATACAAATCCAGTCCCTAAGATACATACAACAAAGACTTCAATGAGATAAAAATAAAAGGTACAAACTCTCTCATTTCTAGGTCACCAAGGTAGGGATTTTCCAATTGGGAGTGGAATCAGTGGATGTATACATGCCTCAGTTATTGGGTTCTCTTAACGTTTTCATATCAATAAGTAAATAAGATTACTTAGTTGTTTTTAGTTCTTTGATTTATCCAGAAATATGTGGCATGCACATGTATGGCTTTATTTCACTAATTCTGAAGCATAGGCGTATGGCTTTATTTCACTGATTCTTAAGCATAGGCGTGCTTATTTAATGCGTTCATAACAATAAGTAAATAAACTTACTTTTTTGTTTTTAGTTGTTTGCTTTATCCAGAAATATGTGGCATGCACATGTATGGCTTTATTTCACTAATTCTGAAGCATAGGCGTGCTCTTTTTTAGATTGTTTTTGCTGAATTACAACAAGAGCTAAGATAAGGAAAAATTACAACAAGAACTCAGCCATGCATGCAAATTTATTCAAAAACAATCTAATAGTATTAATGTTTAGGAGATTCAGGATCCTAAGAAGAATGCGATGGTTGAAGAACTACTAGCATTTATTGGTATTACTACTTCAAATGGCACTCCACGTCATGATCTTATTATCACTGAAGCTAGTTGGATTTGCAGTCACTTGCGGTTCAGCTTCCGAGACCGGGAATTTCCATAGGAAATTGTTGTTACTGCTCAAAGAATCTTAGACATAAGGAAGGCTCCCAATTCTTAGGCTGTAGCTATCATTTGGATTTGCATGCAACCCTTCTACAATCCACTGCCCCAAAATTTGAAATCTCAGTTTCTACGGGTCATATCTGTTTCTCTTGGTACTCTTCATCAATTGTATTCAATGTTCCTTCCTCACCTTCAAAATATTTTATCCAGAGACTGATTTGGAGAACCCTGTAACTGGGAGAACAAGCTGCAGTGTCCTTAGACACCATTTGAATTTTTTTAATGTAATTACATGAATTGATTAAGCCATGGAGCAGGCCATGAAATACTGTACTACCATGGATGGATTGTAGTAGTATAGGTATCCTTGAAGACATTTGGTAGCATTTAAGATGTGTGGCGGGTTTCTGGTAGGTTGGTTGAAGACGCGTGACAAGTTGTTGGTAGCCTTGAAGACGTTTGGTCGGTTGCTAGTAGGTTGGTTGAAGATGTGTGGCAGGTTGTTGGTAGCCTTGAAGACTTGTGGCATGTTGTTGGAATCTTGGCACAAACAAAACTTCCACTTAACAACTCCAAGGTGTGCAACAACGTGACCTAAACATAAGCTTATGTCTCCTTAACATTTAATGCTAGGGAAGTAATGCTAGAACGATCTCTAGCATTGTCTAGTTTCATAAAAAAAACATGGATAGTATCTTGTTTAGCTTAAGTTTTTAAGCCAACAATAGCATTGTGCCTAGAGAAAAGGCCAAATAAGAGGATGAATTTACTGATTGGATGATAAAAAGCATGGAGTATATAGATTGCTTCATAAAAAGCGATCTTAATAAAATGCAATGGAAAACTTAGCCTAACCTGTTTTGGTAATCATGCATATGAATTGAAAAAACAACAAGGCGATTCCTATAGTCCCTTCTAGCCCGAGGGCAGGGACTAATAAGAGTTTACCGGTCTTAATAAAAATAAATTTACTATGGAAGTCCATGCTCTTTCAAGTTTTGCTTGTAATTCTAGAAAAGCTAAATAACTTGAGATATTGGTCATGTAGCTACCCAAAAAATCTTTACAAAAACTACCATAATAAATGTTTATATGTCTAATCATTAATATAAATGAAATTGGTCTTGACCTTTGAACCCGAGGCCCCAACTGGAGGTGTACAATAACGTGCACTCAATAAGAAATATGAGTAATTATGTGTATCTTGGTGTCTTGTTTCTTCAGCTGGGATTGAATCTCATCCATTTGAAGTAGATATTCATTTTTGATGCCTTGATTTTCCATAATAGTTTTTCCCATCAATGTTTTCATGTGCTAATAGAGATTCATTGTTTTGTAGTATTTAGTCACGGGTAGTGGAGGCCCTTGTTTTAGAATCCAATTACTCGTGGAAGTATCGACCTCATCTTCTTGTAAGCAGTCTCTTTCTACCTTCACTTCATTCTATTCTATGGAAATTTAAGATTGGGTGTTAACTTGAATTTCATTATAAAACATTGCAATTGCTTCCTTGTCTTTCCTTTTCACCCTATTGCAAGAGATTATGCTACTTCTATGGTTATTTTTTCCTCACCTACCTTCGGCCATGGTGCCTATAGAGAACAGGGGAAAAAAGAGAGCCACAATAAGGAAATGAACCAAGGGATATATGGAGTAGGTAAAGTTGGGGGTATAAAATCACAAGGGAAAGATCAAACCCATGGAGGAGAGTTAGAAAAAAATGGAAGAACTAAAATAGTTTCAAGTTGAACAATAAGATAAGTAAAGGAAACAACAAAATTAATCCAAATGGGATAGCAAGGTATACATAGGAAACCTTTGATGAGATAATGATTACCAAATACAATAATAAATAGAGATAACACAATAAAACAGGGACATAATACCTTCGAAAGGATTTGGACCAAACCACAGAAGTCACGATGATCGGCATAGGGAACCAAACAGGCATGCTAGGATCGGTAAGTGTCGTGCCTCTCCCATCATCTCCCTTAATCTCCAAAAAATTCAACATTATCACCCATTACATCTGCATGCACCACCGCTTGGTTACCTTCTTTATAGTGGATGTAGTTGGCAATTGTTCTTGGATATGATCGCTGAGACATACACACCATCTAGGCATTTTAAATTTTGAAGGACATGAGGTAGGTTTTTATCCATCTATGTGTGCAAAGGTCATGATATCATTTAATACAATCTCTCTCGGTGCAACCACAGGTTTGACCACTACCTCAAGGTGACCCCTTGGCTTTAGGATAAACCCCCATGGGAATTGAACAATACCCACTAGTGAAAAAAACTTTTCTCTTCACCAATGGATCCAAAACCTTTGAGAACTAGTTTACTACTTTAATATATACAATGCTTTAAATACATTTGAAAACTAATTTTTTAGTTGAAATCTTATAATAAAAAAATAAAAAATATTATAAGTTTTAATTGTTTATAAATTTTGCAAGATTACTAATTTTAAAAATTCTCAAAAACTCTTCTCTTCCAATTTTGATTTACAAATTTACGTTCATAAAATTTATTTGAATACATCTCTTCATTTTCACTTTAAGTTGGTATGTTTGATTGCAAACATAACTAAATGAGACATTACAATATTCACATAATAAATAATCGATGTTAAGACTTATAAATATACCATATTAGATCCAAATCCTAGGCTCTATCAAGCGTTAAGAGGGATCAAATATCTTGAGGTACAAACCTCCTTGAGTGCAATACCTGAGAAGAGGCTTGCACCTCAGGAGATTTGATCCCTCTCGGCGCTTGATACAGCCTAGGATTTGGATCTAGGCTGGTTTCAGTCTTGGGCGGTGACACAAAACTAGAGTTTGATGAACATTGTAAGGAACAGGTTAAGTTGAAAACACATATAGAATTATGAGGATTATCTCAATGTAAGTAATAAGTTTTAAGGATTGAATAAATTGTTAAACTGGAAAATAGAGACAATAATTTTGTAAGGATTAAATAAATGAAAATATGGCTTAGATTTACAGTCATTCTAGGGTTTTCCATTTTACCCCAAACAATCACTCTTCTTTTGTTTTGCTTAGAAGAGGCACATTCTACATTACTGTACATTTTTCAACATTTCCACTAAAAAAGATTTACAGTTATAAATTTGATCTATTTCGACAATTGGTAGATTTTTTTAAGATACATCTATGCTAGTAAAACACATTTGTAAATTCTAAACTTGGGATTTCGTTGCCGGCTACAATTTCCGAAACTAAGCAAATTTTAATATGCTTACCAGCTTTGAAGTACAACAATTACAATATAATTACACTTCTTGTTTGAATTTAAAAAACCATCATTTGCATTTGGATATGTATAACATCATTTTTTCTTACATCTCTTCATGAAAACGTCGATTTTCGAGTATGATATTCCTATCAACGACTATTTCACATGAGGAGCTGCTAATTCAACTCAACTCCAACTCTCACACGGTGCTTGTGAGAGTTGGTCAATTGTTTAGCAAGTTGGAATTGATGTTAAATTCATTGTCTTTGCATTCAGAACAGTGCTCCCCTTGCTCATCATGTAGCAAATTCATTTCTGAGGAAATTTAGCAGCGTTCTTTAGCACCTAACCGAGTTTCAGCACGGTGGCAGAGATTGAGATGCTCTTCACCATTTTCACTTGATCCAAACATGGTTAGAAATTCGGTCATCCAACGACATATAATTGTATACAACTACTTCGTAAGTCTATTCCCCACACAAAAATGAAACTAATCGCCTTCCTCTTCTCAGTTATAAATAATATTACGTAAATGAGAAAAACCAGTATATGGGACTTGGGGAATTTACAAAGGTATTCAGATCATCATCAAATTTGAAGGGGCACTCCCAATCTTATTTTGAATGGACACTCTTAAAATTACGTGAAAAGTAAGAGTATTTAGACTTGAGAATCGAAAAGGCCAAATTTGAATGGAAACTTCATTTTCTTTTAATGAAAAAATTGAATGGACAATTAAAATTAAGTTAAAAGATGAATATACACACCTAACCTTTTTAGGTAAAATTATAATTAAGTTGAAAATTATATGAGATAATAAGGAAGCGTTGAAAAATGTAATTGTCTTTCAACGCATATATATATTTCCAAAAATTGAAGTCAACTACCTGTAAAGTAAATAAGGTTATAAGCCTTATTTATATGAAGAAATTTTAATAAACTTTGAAAGTACAACTTTAATTTGTTTAAAAATTTTAAAGTATAATAATGAATTCATAATTTGAGCATATCTTAATTTTGTTTCATTATGATTCACGGATGGATGGTACAATGCTCATGGAAAAATAATCTTGGGAAATGAAGGTATTGATTAGTGTTTGAAATAATATATTTTTTGAAATTTTATAATTTTTTAGGAGTATTTTATTTTTTATTTTCTTTATTTTTAATTGAATTTTGTAAAAAAAATTAACAAATCTCCTTGAGTGCAATTTACCATAGGTTGTTTAAAAATCCTTGCTTGGTTGTTTAGGAGGCCTTGTGCATGCTTTTAAAAGCATGTGCAAGGCCAACATATTTTTGCAGATAACTACATGGCATCAAATTTTCCATTGATATTACATGTGTCGAGGGAATATATCAAGTATTGCACTCAAGGAGGTTTGCACCTTGGGATATTTGATCCCTCTTTGCGCTTAATAGAGCCTGGGGTTTGGATCTAATTTGGTTTTAGTCGTGGGAGGTGACACAAAACTAGATTTTGATCAACATTGTAAGGAACATGTTAAGTTGAAAACATAGATAGAATTATGTGTATTATCTCAATGTAATTATTAAGTATTAAGGATTGAATAAATTGTTAAACTGGAAAATAGAGACAATAATTTTGTAAGGATTAAATAAATGAAAATATGGTTTAGATTGACAGTCAGTCTAGGTTTTTCCGTTTTACCCCAAACAATCAATCTTCTTTTGTTTTGCTTAGAAGAGGCACATTCTACATTACTGTACAATTTTTCAACATTTCCACTAGAAACAATTTACAGTTAGAAATTTGATCTATTTCGACAATTGGTATTTTTTTTTAAGATAGATCTATGCTAGTAAAACACATTTGTAAATTCTAAACTTGGGATTTTGTTTTCAGCTACAATTTTTGAAACTGAGGAAATTTTAATATGATTTCTGGCTTTGAAGTACAACAATTACAATATAATTACACTTCTTGTTTGAATTTAAAAAACCATCATTTGCATTTGGATATGTATAACATCATTTTTGCTTACGTCTCTTCATGTAAATGTCGATTCTCAACTATGATATTCCTATCAACGACTATCTTGCGTGAGGAGATGCTAATTCAACTCAAATCCAACTCTCACATGATGCTTGTGAGAGTTGGTCACTTCTTTAGCTGGTTGGAATTGTCGTTAGATTCGTTATATTTGCATTCAGAATAGTGTTCCCCTTGCTCAACATGTAGCGAATTCATTTATGAGGAAATGTAGCAATTTTCTTCAGCACCTAGCTGAGTTTGAGCATGGTGGTAGATATTGAGATTCTCTTCACCATTTTCACTTGATCCAAACATGGATAGAAATTTAGTCATCCAGCAACAAAGACTTGTATACAACTACTCTGTAAGTCTAATCCCCACACAAAGATGAAGCTAATCACCTTCCTCTTCTCGGTTATAAAGAATATTACGTAAATGAGAAAAGACAGCATATGAGACTTGGGGAATTTACAAAGGTCTCCATATCATTATCAAATTTGAATGGGAACTCCCAATCTTATATTGAATGGACTCTCTTAAACTTACGTGAAAATTAAGAGTATTTAGACTTGGGAATTGAAAAGGTCGAATTTGAATGGAAACTTCATTTTTTTTAATGAAAAAATTTGAATGGACAATTAAAGTAAAGTTAAAAAAATATTTATATATATATATATATATATATANTTCACATATGGATGGTACAATTATCATGGAAAAATAGTCTTGGGAAATGAAGGTATTGATTAGTGTTTGAAATAATATATTTTTTGAAATTTTATAATTTTTTTAGGAGTAGTTCATTTTTTATTTTCTTTATTTTTTATTGAAATTTGGTAAAAAAAAATAACAAAATCTCCTTGAGTGCAATTTACCATGGGTTGTTTAAGAAGCCTTGCATGGTTGTTTAGGAGGCCTTGCACATGGTTTTAAAACCATGTGCAAGGCCAACATATTTTTGTGGATAATTACATGGCATCAAATTTTCCATTGATATTACATGTGCCGAGGGAATATATCCATGTAAGCTTACCATTTAATAGCCTTCAACATCGACTATAAGAAGTGTATGTCGATCTCTTTGGAAGATTCCATGGAACTCAAACTCAGACATTATTTATATGAAGTATCTAATAACATAACATAAACAGTAGTTTGATTCAGAGAGACACAATCAAGATGAGTGACTGTATAAAGTTGATAACATAAAACGAATTTATTTATTTATGTATGTATGATATGATGAAAAGCTACATACACACAAAGACTATCTGATATTATTACAATACTAGTAATCAGTCACCCTATCCTTCATTTCTTCTCCCTGTGGTAGCTGCTATTCTATTCTATGCATCATCCTCTATTAATAGTAACAAATAGATGCAGCAATTAGTAGGAAGGGGAGAGCTTCTAGAGCTGGTTTCCATGCGTGTTCCATTTCCAAAGCACAGCACGAGTGTCGTCTCTGATTCCTTTGATCCTCCTGTCGCCCTGGAATGCGTTCAAGTTCAGTCCAATGTTGTTGGTCATCCTCACCGTATGATATCCATATCCCACGTCTTCACTCTCACTCCACAATATGTTCTCATCATAAGTGGAGTGGCCCTCATACTGAGTCAGCAACACCTCCTGACTTCCAGCAACAATGTGGCGAAGATATTGATCGGTGGCTTTGTTCACCAAAGCGAATGCAGGATGACCTACCATGCTTTACCATAAATTACAACAAATCCTGGAATTAGCGTCCCATTTAGCATCCCTTTTTAGTGTATTTTGTTTTTACATTGAGTGGTCAAACTAGACGCTAAATGGGACGCGTCATGGACAAAAATTAAAGTGTCTCAAAAAACATCTTTTTTTGCTTCCTAAATAGCATCCTTTATGACGTCCAAGATAGCGTCTCTTTTTTTGCTTCCAGAATAGCGTCCAACTTTGCTTCCTAAACAATGTCAAGGTTTGCTTCCAGAATAGTGTCCAACTTTGCTTCCTAAACAATGTCGAGGTTTGCTTCCTAAATAACGTCCTACTTTTCTACCTATCGAGTGTCCGCTTTTGATCCTTAAATGACACCCCCGTTAGTGCCACATTTGCATCCTTAATAGAACCATGTTAGCATCCAAATTAGCATCCAATATTGCATCCATTTTTGCTACCACTTTAGCATCCCATTTTGCACCATGTTTTACTTCCAAATATGTGTCAATTTTCGCTTCCAAATTTGCACCAATTTTTGCTTCCTTTTTTGCATCATGTTTTTCTACCAAAATGATGTCAAATATTTCTTCTATTGTTGCAACATATTTTTCTTCCTATGTAGCACCATGTTTTGCATCCAAACTAACGTCTTATTTTGCTACCATATCAACGCCATGTTTGGCTTCATCATTAGCACCATGTGTTGCATCATTTTTAGTGCCTAGTTTCACGTCTCTCATGTTTTGGTCACTAATTTAGTCGTTTTTAGTATATAATTGATATTATAATATCATTAGGGCATGGAGGAACCGAACCACCAACCTCCTTCTTGTAAGGAAGGCACTCTTCCATTGAGATAGAACCCTTTAAGAATTTGGGAACCTAACTTACCTAGTAGGATCTTCTCATCTACCATGGATCTTCTCAAGAATACATGTAGGATATTCTCATCTGCCATGGATCTTCTCAAGAATACATGTAGGATCTTCTCATCTTCCATGCATTATCACCATCGTCCATTGATTGCAGACGTCAGAAAAGAGAAATACCATGGTAAAAAATTATGAGTACTCGTTATCCCACAATGACAGCATCTCTATGCATTATCACTATCATCCATTGATTGCAGACGTCATAATGAAAAATACCATGGTCATAAATTATGAGTACTTGTTATCCCACAATGACAGCATCTATATCCAAATGCATATTAGATGACTTCTCTGAGATTAAAGCTACCAATCAACCTATATGTGGCTATATATATATATGAAAGGGGGGCTAATTATAAATATGGCTTCTTTATAATCAAATGTGAAAAAAATCCCCATAATAAAATTTCGCCCCTATTCCATGCACGGAATGGTGATGCCACTAATGACAAACTTCATAAAAGAAAGCAAACTAAATTTAAAAGTCTGAGATACGGAATGGTGCTGCCACTAATGACAGACTTCATAAAAGAAAGCAAACTAAAGTTAAAAGTCCAAGATAAAGTGTCACTTCTAATTGATTATCAAATGCTCAAACCCATTATAAAGAATATTTAGGTTTAAGAATCAACACAAACATGATCAAAAACAAATATCCCAAAGTAGAACACTTGAAACATAAAATGACCATTGGGTAGCACAACCACATAAATTTTGATAAACGGCAAGGAATATTACATCCATCCATTAAACACATAGGTAATAATCTCTCTGTTCAAAATCCAATGCACATGTTCAATTAAGAGTGCATGTCTTGAAATTTTAGAAACAAGGTGATCTAAGCACAAACTACAAAACAAATTCGGAAGTAAAATTAATCAGCACTCCAAAATCTCTTTAAATGAGATGAATCTATATGAGGTAGACAGTTGGTTCCTTTCGCTATCCACAAAAATGGTGCACCAATCTGACACTACTCTTGCAAAGGCTACATGATGGAATGTTTCACCCACATATTAAACCAAGCCAAGACTACTCTAAAAAAACATACCAAGACTGCTCGTTTAAATATTTTGTTACTTGTTAAGGATGACTCCTTCATATTTCACTTGAAACCACTTCATGGCATCTTCCTTGGTAACCCTGTGTTGAATGCCAACACGGTATTGTGATCTCTTTCTCCTGTCGACTCTAAATCCAGGACGCTCTAGGACTACAAAGAAGTCCATACCATAAATACCAGTTGAAGGATCATAGATGTAAAGCAAAACAAGCAGACAAATGTTTACAAACTGAAGCCTATCAAAATAACTTGAAATAATATAATTATCACAAATGGAATCAACATTTTAAAAACAAATACAACCAAGAATGGTAGTATTGAAGCACTGCTACTTCATACTAGCACAATAACTTAAAATTAAGTCCATATCACAATAGATTTAAGTTTCCTAGATATAGAAAGCATCCAGAGAGGCCATACTAAAAGCACAACTTGCAAACAGATTCAAGTCAAGCATCTATTGAACTCACTTGATTCCTAGATCAATGTGCTCCTTAATTACAAAACCAAAACATCCTGTATCACTAAAGTTCCTTCTGAGTAACTCATATTCCTTCACTTTCATCCCACTCTCCAAAAGTTGAAGAGCCTTTTCTCCCCTTACAGTAACATAGCAGGAAATCTTTTCATTTCGCCTGATACCAAAGGACCTTACAGTATACCTTGCTGCATATAAATGATAAAAGCCAGGGCAAAAATAAATAAGCTTTCAAACCATTCTTGAATATTAAAAGCATCTGAAAGAACTCAACTAAACTTTTAAATCAACCAACTTCATATGAATCCTCCTATCCAACCAAGGAATATGTTTTTCAAATATAAAACCTACCCTTGGAAAAAACTGGAGTCTGCCCACTAAGTTGCTCCAACACCTGCCCCAAATGAACAAACAAGAAACCTCATAAACTTCTAAGTTCAAAAACATATATAAATCAATAGGAAACATGAATTTATTAAAAGGATTTGCAAAAATAATTTTATTTTTAGGGATCTGCTTTTGACATCTAAATAAGAATGTGATTCTAATTAATGTGATTTTCTAGAGTTGAATTTTGGGGGGATTGATTCATAGAAAAAAACTGGTCAATGTTCACCTGTTTAAAGGGCTTAAATGTATTCTTCTGACACGACAGAATTAATGTGGGACGATTTGATGTTGAGATCTATGGAAGGGGTTTAGAATCTAGATTTTTTTCAATACATTATACATCCTTGGTTAGATTACATGATCTGTAATAATATTTGGTTAAGCTATTTGTTCTCTTTTCCCTGCATTAAGTGGTAGCAGTGCTAATTTTCATTCTAATAAGCTAGGATAGAATAATTTACAGATCAAAGATGATTTTGATTCATACTGAAAAACAAGGATATCACCAAATAAGACGAAAAATTCTAGTCAAGAAATTCAAAGATTTAGAAGAAAAGGATTCATTCCAGGCAACAAACTTTGGATAATATGTAGAAGGTGATTGCAAATAGTCTACAAAATCAAGGTGGCTTAAGCCCATCAATAGGTAGAGGTGCTTCAAGCAGTAACTTGTAAGGGGGTACATTATCCACAAATCATGGAAATGTCTGATGGACCTAAACGAACAAGAGAAGAAGCACAAACGAACATTTTACAGATGAATGCAAGGAGATCAAATAAGAAGAAAAGATACATGTGCTAATGGGAAAAATATTTGTTGGCAAAGAATGTGCCAAGAGTAGATATGAGGACAAATCTACACAACTCACCAAAATACCATCAAATAAGAGGAACTCACAGACAAAAGGGGCACAAAAATGACTGGAGATTTCTTAGATATTGCAATAGCTCTGCTATATTACTCAACAAAAGGATATGGACAAGTCTAAAACTTCGACAATTTTGCGTGTCCAATAAGTTTTTGACTGGAACCCAGTGATTTTTTTAATAAATCCAAATTTTGTGTTGTTCAAATTGTGCTTATGAATGCATAAATGGATTCAGCGCCATCAAATAACTAGGGAACCCAGATTATCCAAGTTTAAATACTGCTCTTTGAGACTTAAGAAATTTCTTCAAAATTTTTACCAAAATCCATTAAAATCGTGCCAAAAAATGCTGTCAGGAAAGGGAAAAATTGTCAAATCTTTAGGATACACAAAAGGATACATGGGCTAATAAAACCCCAGAGATAGGTCTCAAGATACACAAAAGCACAAATTTAATGTACCATGGCCCAGGGGACATATAGAGAAAAATTTCAACTCTATAGCCAACTTATCCCTAGTAGTACTTTCATCCCTAACATATATCCAACCACTAAAATCCAGTAGTCTAATGGCCACTATATAGTTTAGAGATCAGGACAAGTACAAATACAGAACTATGTTTTTAATGTACAAGAAAAAAAATATGTCACATGAAGAATTTTTCAAAGCATAGAATAGACAGATAAAAAGGGTAAAAGCATTGTTGGTCAATGAAAAAATTTGCCAAGCACCAGTCCATGACTTTCTCTTGAGAAATGCACAAATAACATGTTTTAAATTGTCAAACTTTCAAAATTACAAGCCCTGAGGCAGCCCTCAAAATACATGATGCAGTGTCAAAGCTTGACTACATTTAAAACCAACATCACAAGGATTACTTTACAAAGACTTTCTCTGAGGAAAACTGTGAACCTAAAAAGGAAAATCCTTTACTCCTTTCTATGTATATTGTCACAATGTCAAGGCATAAATAGAAACAATTAGAACCAAGGAAACTGGGCAAGGGGACTACAAAGCACTTGCTATTAATACAGTAATATCATCGCTTCATTGTTCCACAGACATGTTCTAATTTTTGCTTCATCTATAGCCCTTAAAGGCTGTTGTCAATCATTCTGCATTAGTGCCTACACCAGAAGATATAAGAAGATACCAAAAAGAACTCCTCATTATAGTACATGAACCTACTATTATAGTTAGACATATTGTTACACAGACTGTTCCAAATCTTTTAGATCCAGATTGTCTAGACAGTCTTCCAACAGGATGGTTTCTTGATCCAGATGTCAGCTTCTCCTCTTTAATAGGGGTCATGACCTAGAGCACTTTCAACAGGTATCTTCAATCAAGACACTCTACCATGCTCTCAATCTCTTCACAAAGAATATTTCTTCTTTGTAGTTTACATATTTGTATCTCACTTCTGGGTGAGACTTTAGAGTTTAGGTCTTAGAACTCATGTATAAGATCTATTTTTTATAGGAACTACATTGGCACTCCCACTTGTGTACCGACTCTGATGTACCTAGCAGTCCCTTTAACCTACTTTTTGTGATTCATTGCTATGATTCATTGGTTTTTTTATTGTGATTCATTGCTATCATTTTTTCATTTTGAAAATGAGATGAGCATAATCATAACAGATACAAGTTCCATCTATGGAATGTCTTAACGAAAGTCTATCTAAGGAACTACTCTATAAAACAGTTTAATTTAGTTTAGATTCTCACAATATATTCATTTGAAAACATCGCTAAGGGAATTCATATTCAAAGTTGTCATGAGAATTGACTGTTTGGAGTTCATGCCTGGCACAAATCTCTCAGATTAATGCAATTCCCATATCCATGTCCATACTAGGCTAGTCCACAATGAGGTGAAGATCCATATTTATCTTTAGTCTCCAAGTGCATTACAACTTGGTGACTATAAATACACAGTCTTGAGGATGCTTTTTTCTCCTTTTTCTCATCATTTTGTTGTGTGTTTGGATCACTTTTGTAACAAATAGCAAAGATGAAGATGTAGATGGACTACCTATAAAATATCAAGGTACAGGCCTCAACCAATAGCAAAGTACCTGATCCTCTATTACTTTGGTAACAAATAGAAAGGAGGAAAATGTAGCTTGAATACCAAAAATATATTAAGTTACAGGCCTCGACCAATAAAAAGTACCTAATCCTCACTAATGCAACAACAATTCAAAGCTCCAACACCAATAGAGAAAATTCTTCAATAAGTAAGGCAACAGATTAGATTGTTTAATGGTTAAAAGGTTTTAATTTCAAATAGGTTGTAAAAAGTCCAATTGCATAGAGCACATGCACAAAACATATAGACCCGAAATCTAACTGTGCAATTTTTTTAACAATGAACACCAGAGGCTATATTTAGTAGAGAAGCTTGGTTTTTATGTTTATAAGTTAATTCACATTGTGGTCAAACTTACAGGAAACAGCACTACATCACATCAATATTAGTTCGATTCCCATGAAATCACATCAGTGAGTACAACACAACATAGGAGGCCCCAAAATCGTGGACAGACACAACTGAACTTCAATGTGGTAAAAAAAGGTTTAAAATAAAATAAAAACAAGGATTTCCATTGGAGTTAGAAGGGCTATTAACTTAATAAAGTCACTTAATAATAGAAAATAAATTACCAGGGTCCGTTCAATAGTACACCAAGACATCCTAGCGTTAGCCTTGAGTCCTAATCTGTAAAAAGAAGTGATGTCAACAATCAGAAACTGATTAAATTTTTGAAATTTAATCAAAAGCAAAGGGTTTTTCAATGGAAGAGGTATATTACCACTGTTTTTTACTGTAAGAGAAACTACTGGAACAACTAAAATTGCAATCCAGTGCGCAATAAAGAAAATAATATGAACAGAACTAAAATTGCAGGGAAAAAGAAAACCATTACAACCTCGTAAAAAATAGAGAAAACCTCAAATATATGTCTAAGATTATAAAGCAAACAATATTCTGTTAAAGGTTGGCACAAGACATTGTTAATACTAACATCTTAAGTATAAAGAGTAGGAATTGTCTTTCAAAGTCCATGCAAACACTTATAGATGAATTTTCAAAAATAAAAATACTAATGTGTCAACAGTGGCTTGTGAAGTCAGTGAAAGCAGGTATCTATATAACGCCCACGTGAAAGTAGGTATCTATATAACCCCCACTAGGGTTCATGCACTTCCAAGTGACAAGGTGGTGCTTGTGCTTGTGCTTTTTCTTGTGGATGTGCAGCAGGGCATGCAACAACAATTGGGGCCAGGTGGACACTAAAACACATGACTTAAACTTACAATAAACCAAATCAATCTTAAGCAATCTCCTAATGTATAATATCCTAACATTTCAAATCACTTTAGGGTAGGCGAATGTTTGGGATAAGGGTAAATTTCATGGAAGTGCCAATCCCCCCTTGTTGTGGCAGATTTAGCTGAATTGAAGGGCACTTAAATTATGTATTCAGTGGTCCACCCCTTTACAGTTCCTATACAGGAATGCTGCTTGTGACGCCATGCCTCTTTATGCCAGTTGTAATGCTTCTCAAGTTACAAACTAAAATAACATACAAAATTGGGCTGAGATTAGCACTAATTCTTCACCTCCATCTCAGCTATATTAATTTCACATGGATATAGATTCAGATATATTCTTGACCATTGACACAAACAATGAGGTTATGATGAAAATCATAATACATCTAAAATTGCAATCTTTGTCAATGTACAAGGGCACAACTCAAAACCAACTACCTGTAGATATGGGTTCTCATAAAAATGCTAGACCAGGGCATTTGGCATGGCACCAATGTCATTGGTAGAAATTCAATCTATGGAACTCAATTTGGAGTTGTAGCAATGCATTGGCACAGCAGGTGCAGGATTTAACTCAAGAGCAACTACTTATGGACATGGGTCCTTTTGGCACTTTACCAGGGTCATTGGTAGAAATTCAACCATAGAAACTCCATTTGGAGAAGTATTGATGCAAAGGGTCATTGATATAATATCGACCTATATAACTCCATTTGGAGTTATGGCAATGCATAGGCATAGTGGCTGTGGGGTTGTTAGAATTTTAACAGGGCATTCAACAAGGTACCCACATCATTGGTAGAAATTGAATCCAGGAAGGTGTATGTGGGGTTGTCATGATGCAAAGGCACTATGGTGGATGGAACTCAAGAGGAACTACATGTAGATCTGAATATGGATTAATTACCAAAATGCCAGACCAGGGCATTCACTAAGGTACCCACTACAATTGGGAGAAATTCCACCCAAGTAGTTGTATGTAAAGTTGTCACAATGCAGACACCATAAGTATTGGAACTCAAGCCCAACTACTTGTGGATATGAATATGGGTTCTTAACCAAACTATCAGAACAAGGCACCAAACAAGGTAACCACACCAGTTTTTGAAATTCTAAACATGGAAATCTGTGTAGAATCGCAACAATGCACAAAACAATCTGTATATCTATACACTAGTTTTGATGAAGAGAACAATATTTAGAACTATAATCATCCACTAAAAATTGGACTCCATAAAGGGAGGCACCTCTGCTTCTGAAGAAATAGCTTTAGAGCAACCTTCACCATATGGTTCTGAAAAGTGTTCTTCATAATTGTTTTGATACCTATCATCAAATGGAGACCATTGTAGACAATTCTCAACATGGTTTCCTGAAAGCATTCTACTGCTCACAATATCTTTCTGATCACCATGAGAAAACAATTCTAGGTATTTATTTAGAGCACATACTTCAAAAACATTTTGGTACTTGTTTCTATTCATCTTGGTAACAAATAAGATGTTCTCTTTGTTAGGATTATTAATCCTCCCTTGTCCAAATTTGGTCATATGTTTAAATTGGGAGTCATGTCTAAATTGGGAGGCCATCCAGTCTACTTATAGTCATTAACACAATTGAGTCCACTTGACCTAATTGGGGCACATGTTTCAGTTAATAAAGTGTGGGGAACACTAATTGAGGCTCACTGCCACTGATTCCACTTGATTGCATCAGTTTAGGAGCCTCCTAGACCAATACCTACAATTTAGGAAGCCACTGGGAGTGCCGAAACCAACCAAGGTCAGTTCACTTCAGTTAATGACTAGTCAAGCTAAGTTAGGAGTCAGTTACATTCAGTTCTAGTCCTCTACATTCAGTTAGCTATAGGTTTACTTGACTGAACACATATGGGGCGCATTTCTCACCTACCACTGTCAATTAACCTTAGTCAACACTGAATGTAACACTTGAGTTATGTTTTAGAGCTCCGATGAACTCTGGTTATGGTTTAGACAAGGTCAGTTAACTATTGAGTCCTCCGATAGTGATTTAGACAAGGTATTGGTTACCTATAGTCAAGTAGAGTCTAATCAATTCGAACTTCCTCATGTGGATTCGAATTGCTTGTGGCGATTAAAGCCATTGTACTTCATTGTAATTATCTATCTAATTACTCTTTGATTAATGAAAAGCATTCACAACTGCAAGCCATTTTTGCACTATTTCATTCTTCAATAACTGAGTAAATTGTGTGATCTATCATGTGAGTTGCGTGTTTGTCTACAGATCTATGTGCTCAAATTTATATGGTATCAGAGCCTCGGTGGACAAGGCACTTCTCCTCCTCAGATCTCCTACTAGATCATTTTTTTTGTTTTGCAGGTACAACTTCGAAATGATTTCATCTTTGATGAGACAAGGTCTCTGTCGGGTGTCTATTGGGCTCGGTAAAGAGTGTTTTAGTAAGATTAACTGGCTGAATAAAAGTGATGGAGCTTTTGGAACATCCAGTACCATAAGCATCCTTGATCCAAAAATCTTGGCCTCCACTCTCTCTGATGAATTTCTTCAAGATAAAGAAGAAGCAGAAGCTTCTACACAGTCAATTCGAATTGAAGACAGTCTCCATGCGGTGACTCCTTCTCCTGATGCTCCGGAAGTTCATGAGATCTCTGATATATCATATTCTCATATTGCTGAAACAAAAGAAGAAATTTGAATCTCTGATATTGAAGAAAAATTCTGCTGCACTTCCATGCAAACATTCACCGGTGATTTTCATTTAAATTCTGTGTAAAATTTACTAGTAATTGCTTCCAAAAGTGAAGAGAAATTTGATTTTTCTCCCTCTAATGTTGATGCTGGTGTGAAAATATGTGATACCTTGGATATTTTGGAAGAAATATCAGATTACCAGAGTGATCCATTCGCTCCTCATGATCTATATTTTCCAGCAAATTCCTGCAGGATTGCATGCACCAAAATTCAGAATTTTGAAGAAGAAGAAAGTCGTGCATCCACCGTCTCGGTTAACCATTTATTTGAATATGATATTAACATTATTGGATATGATATGATATTATTTATATCTGATCTGATATTTCTTGGTTTAATATATCAAATTCATAATCTTTCAGTACCACTTGTAGCTGTTTTCATCAACGGTGTGAAGAAACAAGTACCTCAAGTCTCCTACAAAACTGCTGCTAGGGATTTGATTTCATTTCACAGTTTTGGATCTGTTTTGAACCTATTTAGATCTTATTTACTTTCTGATCTGATATTATTTGGTTCATATTTTAAAATCCAAAAGCCTCCATTCATGCTTGTAGCTGCTCTCACCAATTCCGATGTGAAAAATCAAGTACCGCACTTTCTCTTCAAAACTGTTGATGGGGATTTGGTGTTAGTTTCCTCATATGAGGTTGCTGATATTTTATTATGTGATCCATTATCTATTTCAGAAGATATATCATACTATGGAGCTCAATCATTCGCTCTCAACAGTCCCAGTGCTTCTTTACCATTGATCACATGCTCATCTCATCACAGAACTAGTAAAGAGGAAGATTTTCTGCATCCACTTGGACACTTGCTCCTAACACTTGGGGCTGTTCTTACCACTCATGGTTTGCTGTTCATGGATGAAACATATCATTTTCTTGATTTTTCCTCACATTCTCTTAATTCTCAAGAGCCTTTTCTCACTTTTCAGTTGACTTTAGTTGCTCTACATGGGTCCAGTCTTCATCAAGCAGCTGTCTATATTTCTGTTTAGTTGATCATATCATTCTTCTTCCAAAGAGGAAGATTCCTCCAGACATAATGATGGAGAGGTTCACATGCCAGGCCCCAGGATACCTATGCACAGAAGAACCAGATTGATCCTGATTCTACCTGCTTAATTAGAGGGGGGGATTTTTCCCATGTGGTTTTTCCCCAGCACCTTGTTTTTGAGTAGTTACTTTACTTTACTTGATGTAATGGGTGACCTATGGTCTTAGTTACCAGGGCCCACAGATTGTCCAAGCTAGCATTCAGGGGGGGTCTTAGGATTATTAATCCTCCCTTGTCCAAATTTGGTCATATGTCTAAATCGGGAGTCATGTCTAAATCGGGAGTCCATCCAGTCTACTTATAGTCATTAACACCATTGAGTCCACTTGACCTAATTGGGGCACATGTTTCAGTTACTAAAGTGTGAGGAACACTAATTGAGGCTCACTTCCACTGATTGCACTTGATTGCATCAATTTAGGAGCCTCCTAGACCAATACCTACAATTTAGGAAGCCACTGGGAGTGCGGAAACCAACCAAGGTCAGTTCACTTCAGTTAATGACTAGTCAAGCTAAGTTAGGAGTCAGTTACATTCAGTTCTAGTCCTCTACATTTAGTTAGCTCTAGGTTTACTTGACTGAACACATGTGGGGCGCATTTCTCACCTACCACTGTCAATTAACCTTAGTCAACACTGAATGTAACACTTGAGTAATGTTTTAGAGCTCCGATGAACTCCGATTATGGTTTAGACAAGGTCAGTTAACTATTGAGTCCTCCGATAGTGATTTAGACAAGGTATTGGTTACCTACAGTCAAGTAGAGTCTAATCAATTCGAACTTCCTTATGTGGATTCGAATTGCTTGTGGCTATTAAAGCCATTGTACTTCATTGTAATTATCTATCTAATTACTTTTTGATTAATGAAAAGCATTCACAACTGCAAGCCATTTTTGCACTGTTTCATTCTTTAATAACTGAGTAAATTGTGTGATCTATCATGTGAGTTGTGTGTTTGTCTACAGATCTATGTGCTCAAATTTATACTCTTCAATTTTCCCGCTTTGAATCCATGGAGACTGTGGAACATAAGAAACGGTACCACTGACCTTCAAAATCCCTGATAGCTTGGGTATTTCTCCCAAAATACTGGACAATAAGCTTGACTGAAATCAGGACAAGCAAAACACAATATAAGATGCACAGTAAGATGAAAAACACATCCTGGCTCAAATCAGGACAAGCTTGCACAGTATAAGATGCTATATAGGGAGATGGAAGAGCCTAAGGAGGAGTGGAACAACAGACTTGACAGGTATGTGATTCTCAGGAGGTAGAAATCAAACAACAATTCCTTCCCAATGTATCTCTTACAGCATTTTCTAGCTCTTAGAATCATACAGAGGCATGTGATTGACTTTTTTTTGTTTGATGCAGACATAGGAGGTATTAACAAAGATATATGTGCTTGAAGAGGAAGTCACTAATCATGAGCAATGCATTCTTTCTCTCTATCGAAATATTTTTTATCAATGCATAGTTGGATCATTGTCAACACAAAATTCAAGTAAGACATCACTAGCACATGCAAATTATAAAGAGAAAAATCTACCAAGTATGATTTCAAGGACTTTGTGCACACCAAGAAAGTTTCCCCCTCCACACCATTATGTTTCGGCTTCCAACCAAGGTTCTCAGAATGCAAATACACAGCTACAGTCGAAGACAATGCATGCCTCATTATTGAGTACACCATTAACCATGGATGAAAGAATTCAGAGTCCCCAATCTCAATCTACTTCTAGGGGGAAGGTATAAGAAACACACTTGGGGATAAGCTTCTTAAATAGTCTCCTTTCCTATTACACACCTTTCTTTTTAATTACCTTGATTATCTGGGTATTAAAGTGTACAAAATCTATTTGTTACATGTAATATAGAGACTCTAGAGTCATCTAATTAAGTCTTGTCAATATTGAATCCTTATCTTTGTTGATATGATCTTAAATTGTATAGGATTTCTTATTAACAAGGAAGGGGCTTGAAGGTCAATGTTGCAACAGAAGTTTCAAAATTTTAGAGTTCAAGGATACTTAAAGTGAAGTGCTCCTTTTCCTGGTAACAGAAATCTCTCACAGACATTAATAGAAGTTAGAACCCCAACTGTTTCTTCACAGAAGTGTTTTGGAGCACTTTTCAAGCTTACTCAATATGCCCAGTAATTTCAGATCTGAAAATTATAAAAAATCACTAACTGTCAGCATCTCTGGGTTAAAAATCCTTGTGAAAACTCAATTTACCACGAAACACTTTCTAGGTTATTTTGGGGTTTTCTACTTGAATTCCAATAATGAAGTGGAAATGAAAACCAAATCTAGAAGCCTAAAACCTTAGGCAGTCCCGTCTAGTATTTCTCTTTAGCTCTCCACAAGAGAGAGAGAGACAATAATTGCTCTGGTGATTCACCTACAATGGCTACCCAATTTTCCATAGATTGGATAGTTCTTGAAGAATTAAATTGTTGAAGCTGAATGCTAATAGTTTCACTTTCATTCAAAACGATAATCCAAGAATATAAATATTTGTCCAAAATGTTTCTTCTTATATTTTGAACTTCCAACAAGTTATAATTGTTATATTTTTACCTTGTTTAAATCAAATAGCCTTTTCCACAGCACTAGGACACAGAGAGTTAGCAACTACAACAGCAGCATAAATAAGTGTATTTAATGCAGATCTATATAGCAGTAGTTTGCCTAGATTCTTGTGCACATCAGAGTGTGATGGAGGCACAGTTGTGTCAGAGAGGAGGGCACATGCATGCTTAGGGAACATGCATGCTTTAAGCATGCATATGCCAATCTTATTTTATTTTGAGTTTTGCTACATTCACTTAAACTCAGTTCATTGTTGTTCCATATTTATCAAATTCCAGTTTCTAGTTCAGTTCTGGTTCAGTTCAGTACAGCTTCAGTTTAGTTCTTTTCTTAAAATGAGTTCCATTTCTTACTTAAAAGTTAAAAGTCTAAGTGCTTTGCATGAGAATAGGGCTAGCGATGGTGCATCTCTCTAGGAGTATAGTTATTTAATAATTCTATCAATCATACCGACTAAATTAACCTTTCAAGATGAGCATATAGAGAGCCTCGCAGAGAAAAAAGAGAATTGAGAATTATGACATCAAATGCTTATGTTCCTCTTGATACGAATCGATTCATAGTTGGGATGACAGACTTGGCAAGTTGAGAAAAATATTGAATACCACATTGATTTATGCGAGAGAAAATATTAAGAAACAAGAAAAACAATATCAAATGAACAATATGGTGATGGTGTTTTCACAAAAGGATCGATTTCCCAAAGGCCACAAATAAAAAAGAATAAGTTTGGCCTCCTAAAATTCTGAAAAAAAATTGGGCAAGAATGCTCATCCTTTTCATCTGCCCAAAGAATTGAATATGTCTTCTATTTTCGACATTGCCCATATTTATGATTATAATCAATATGAGAACATGGATTGTGCTAACAACATAGTAAAACATTAGTTTCCATCTAGGGTTGTGGGTTTACCTAAAAAGCCCTAAAGAATATTATGTGAAATATACCCTCAAGAATGCATACACAGAGGAGTGTAAAAAACAGAGCTTAATAACCGAAGGAGATAAAAGAGAACCTTTGAAGCTCGAGTGAGTTGATCGCCGCTCTCACCGACTGATATATTGAGCACCAACTTCTGCACCTTGATTTCCCTCATGGGGTTGTTGATTTCCCTCATATATTGAGCACCAACTTCTGCACCTTGATTTCCCTCATGGGGTTGTTGATTTCCCTCATATATTGAGCACCAACTTCTGCACCCATTCCTCTGCCTACGTTCGATGTTCAATATGCCCATTTCTCTATGTTCGATGAGCTCTCCAATATATAGGTCGATAGGCAGTCAGTCTGTAAAATAAGAAGGGATCTAAACTAACATTCTTAGGTAAATACATTCCAAGCAGGAAGGGGAAGTGTGAAACATAGTAGGGTTCAAATTTTAGTGGTTGTGGAGGGAATGCTTTTTTAATTTTTTAAAATTATTTAGCTTTAATATATATATGGTATAGATTAAGTTAATTAGTTAATAGGGTGGCAGTTAGCATATAGATTAAGTTAATTAGTTCATAATAGGGTAGCATTTGTGGTGGAAGCATTTTTAACCAATTAAGAAAAAAAATTCACTTAGAGTTTGGGAGAAATTATTAACAATCAAGTAGAGGTATTAACTTAAAAATACTCAAATCAAGATAATCAAAAATATTATTGTAAAGATGATCAAAAATAATATTGTAATGGAGAACTGTGGAGAACTGTACAATGATAATTCAATAATCTTATTGTAATGGATGACTCTACAATGATAATTCAACATTTGCAAAATCAATTGTATCTTCAAGATACTTGTCTAGAGAGATTCATTCAAAGAGATTAGATGTTGGAAAAAAAATTATAGAATTATATCTTGAGTCCTCATAAGCCATAATAGTTTAGTACATTTTAAAGAAAATAAGGTTGTTTCGTTAGATGTTGGAATGATGGGTATAAATAAGATACAGTACCTCTTATATCTCATCTCCCATGAAGATTATAAGTATAGAATACTAAAACATAACGGAGGTGAATTTAGGAGACAAGATTCAACGTAACATTAAGGTGAAAGGATGGGCATTAAATATATTGGCATTCAATACCTACTCATTTGTTCAAGCAAGAGGTGAGATTTATCAACCTTGCATCAATAAATTAGAGTTTTGAAGATGTTATTTTCATTTTTTAAATTAGTTGTAGTTTTGGCTCTTGGCAAGCAATATGTGAAAGTCGACGAAGTGAGATAAATTAGAGTTTTGAAGATGTTATTTTCATTTTTGAAATTAGTTGTAGTTTTGGCTCTTAGCAAGCACTATGTGAAAGTCGACAAAGTGGGGGTTTTTGGGTGTGGTTGGGCGCTAATATATCTAGTGAATAGGTGCAATGTGTTGCTTCCTCTAGCTCTATGGATTGGCTCTAGTTATAATATGGTACTGTGGATCAAATCTAGTTTGAGTGTTGATTAACTCTTCTTATTTTGGTCATGAGAATTGTTTTGCATTAGGGGTAGGTGTTGTTTTAGTTTGCCATCGTAAACTCAATTGTTGGTTTTGGAAAAGATTGGAAATTCATAGTCACTTTAGTTGTTGCATATATGAGACCTCAAACCTACAAAGAAATCAATGGATAAATGAATGACATTAAGAGGATATCTAGGTATCCCTCTCACACTTCAATAGAAGAATGACCAATCAAATTGAAGACTAGAGAGGAAGGAATGCATAGATTTCAGATATTTTGGCTTATTATACATAAACAAAATTAAGAAGTCGGAATCATATTACAAGATGCTTTGTGAAATGGTTGTATTCCTATCTAGGATCTTGTACTTTCATAGTGACCCATCACATTCTTGGTTTCCCCTACAAAGGTATTTATTGGTTCTATTCAAGTTTCATTAAAAGATAAGGACATTGGTCAAAAACACAAGGCAACATTGAGATCGGAATGGTATATCTCAAGTACAGTCTTTAAGTTGAAATCAAATAGGAAGCCCTTAGTGGGAATGAATTCCCCTAAGTTCATTTTTTTAATATATATGGCAAATTAGTTTTTTTACTGTCCAGCAGTCTCAAACCTATAATCTATGCATCAAGAAACCCTTTGATGATTTTCCAAAGGGAATAGTTGCCTAATATATCTAGCATATAAAAATGTTATTTCTATCAATCTCATACTTAAAATAATAATGTATTACGTCTAAATCTTGCAATTTAGGGGATATAAGAATTTTTTATCAGCTTTGTGAACCATAGTTTTCAAAATGATGACCATATCTGACATGTAGACTAGATATTTTCTATGCAGATGCATGTTATGCGATGGTCAAGGGCATCGTAACGGTCCATTGTATTCACATAAGTATTTATAAAATGAAATTTTATTATTAGTATTATTATTTTGGTATTACACCTTAAATGGCATCTTAATTAGTTCTAACACTTTCATTAAAAATTTAACCATTCCTTCAATGTTCCACTACCACACAGAACTTACAAATAGAATCTTCATCATATCAACGATATATGATCCTATAATGGGGATTTTTCTTGGTGTCCAAGTTAGGGTTGCTAAAAAATTACAAGTTATTGACCCATGAATTTGTCTTTGGATCTCATGGTCCATACATGGGGCCTTGGACCACCACACAAGTTCTACAAAGGGAATCTTTGGAATATGAGTGAGATATGGTGTTTTTTGCAAGCTTTAGCAAACCATTGATGGTATTCAGAATCATAAAATGTTTTAGGGTTGAAAGTCAAGGTCTTGAGCCATAACATTTTTCTGTGGAGCTCATGGGTCGTGCATGGGGCCACAACAACCACATAGGAAATTAGTAGTGAATATCATCCCTCAAGTGCATTATGGTGGTGATTTTGAGTTTTTCCACAGTAGAGGTTAATTTTAGTGCATATACATGGTTTGGTGCCAAGATATAGGTTGTTTTTCCATAACATTTGTCCTTAAGGCTCATGGGCAATGTGTGGGGCCTCGAGCCACCATAGTTTTGCATGTGAGAGGGATATGGTGCTCATTTAAAGTTTTGGGATGCTAAGTGTCGTTCTCATTTCCCATTCAATAGTCCAATGCAAAAATACAAAGCCCTACACCAATATTTACCTCTATGGCTCATGGGAAATGGGTAGGGCCTTAGTTATCACGTAAGCCCTTCATAGGAAAAATTTAACCTGCAAGAGGAATATGGTGGCCATATCAAGATTTGTAACACTAAGGATGTTTGTTATGAACCAAGATTTAAATTAAGGAGGGTCTAAGTCTTTACCTATTCCATATAGGTCCCATGGTCCATGCACGGTCTTTTAGGCCACCACATAGAGCTTTTGTAAGGAATATTTAACATACATGTGATATATGGTCATCATTTTGAGGATTAGAAAACTAAAGATGGTTTTAAAGGCCCATTCCTTGGTATATGTACACATATAAAATCTCACATTACATATTTTCATACGGAGCTCATGGTCCATTTATGGGGCCCCAGCTAACATACATGTGCTCCATAAGGAATTTTGGCTTTTAAGTGTAATATTGTTAAGATTTTCAGGTTTAAACTACCAAGGATGGTTCTCAATTCATGTCCCATGGTTTGATGTGAAAAGAAATAGTCTTAGACCATAACATTTATTTGGGACTCATAATCCATCTGTCGGGCCATAAGCCACTACTGGGGATAAAGCTTTGTTGGTGTGGTGTCTTTGCATGTTAAATTGGGATATTTAATGTGTGCAAACAAGTTAGGAGAATTATAGAGTATGGTTCTTGGTGCAAAGGTCGTAGATCCCAATGACGGTTTTTGTCAATAATTAGATCCAGAAACACACTTCATTCTTGCTTCGATTGGAGGTGTGTGGGGCTATGCATTCAGTGATCATAGGGAGATATGCAATAATTTTACATTGTTTGTGGGCATGAACTCCTTCTACATAAATAAAATATAGCATCACACAAAAATGTTGTCACGTGAATCATGATCAATTAAATTGATGTTGATATATTTGACTTTATGTCAGATGTTTTCTGAACATAATCCTTGTCTCTAAACCTAGTGGAATTCCTAGCGCAGTTCCTTTCGAAATTTCTGGCATTATTGCAAGTGCTATACCTTGATCTATACCTGGCACTATGTTGGATATTTTCTAGGAGAAATTCCTGGCTCTATGCTTAGCGCTATGTTGAATCTTTCTTTTGTCAAAATTCATGGCGCAATTCTTGTCGCTAACCCTGGATTAATATATGGTGCTATGTTATTCATGACAATTTTTGGAGGCTATTCTTAGCATTATATGGGATGCTTTTGTGGACGCTAATTGGGACGTTAATTGGGATGCTAATTATCATCCAAAATAGCGCTAACTTTTAAAAGGGATGATAATTGGGATGCTAATTGGGACACTATTTGGGATTCTAATTGGGATGCTAATTAAGACGCTAATTGGGGAGTTAATTGGGATTCTAATTGGGATGCTAATTAAGACGCTAATTGGGGCGTTAATTGGGATTCTAATTAGCATCCAAAATAGCGCCAAGTTTTAAAAAGGGATGCTAATTGGAATGCTAATTGGGATTCTAATGGGGATGTTAATTCAGACGCTAATTGGGATGCTAATTAACATCCAAAATAATGCCAACTTTTAAAAAGGGACGCTAATTAGGATGCTGATTGGGACGCTGATTGGAATGCTAATTAGCGTCCAAAATAGCGCTAGCATTTAAAAAGGGACGCAAATAATGCCATTAAAAGCATCATCCCATGGAAAAGCGTCCACTTTGTCCAAAAAATGATGAAAAATACACTAAAAGTGATAGTGGACACTAAAAATGAAGCTAAAAGAGACGCTAATCACAGGTTTTTGTTGTAGTGATATATTCTTTTATTTGGTTTATTTTCAGATAGTTCTTTAGTAGATCAGCTGGAAATGATAAATATGGATACCAATTTTTTAAACAGACTTGGAAGATGCTATCTTGCTTTTTGTTTTATGGGCATTTTGAAATTAAAATTTAAAATTTAGTACACATCCCTCGAGGGGAGCTACTAGAATTTAAAATTTAAAATTTAAAATAGATTACCTATTTGCTGCTCAGATTGCCCTTCTCTTGTCGTTGCTGCAGATACGTGTTTTATAAAGTCTTATGTAGTTTTTTGTATTACCTCTTGGTGTTTATATAGTCATTGATTTCTAAAGTGTTTTTCAAAATACATGTCATTTTAATTTTAATTTTAAAATGGCCAACACAATATATTCATTACTTTTTACTTTTTAGAAGTGAAAAGTAACATTACAACATCTACATCATAATCGGCAAGTAAAAAGTAACGTTACATAAAAAGTAGCATTAACGTTACAACATCTCCATCATAGTCGACAATATTATTTATAGCCGACATTTACAAGAGAAACGTTACATGATCTCCCCCATGTTGAGTTGTAAAGCGCCTCTCGACATAATTATTGACTATTATTAGTCCCTCCCTGCAAAAGAGAGCATTATAAATCATTTTTCATTGATTTTCTAAACTTTTATAATTAATGATGGATTTATGTTTCAATGATTTCACATTTGACGAGTTCTCCATAGTTCAACTTAGGATTGGAATTTATATTTTGGATGTCGTTTTATGTTGGTTTGAAATCATACTACCTAGTTTTTTGCTCCAAACTCCACAAATTTTCCATCCTTTTGATTTCCTCTTTATTTTTCCTTCATCTTTGAAGTGATCATTTAATGGCCATAAATAACATTCGGTCTCCATTCATTACTCTACCACCATCGTTGGCTAGTGCACAGAATCTAAGGTTGGCACCATATGGGCATTGATTTTCATAATCATTGCATTCCTCCTCTGGACACACCTCCTAGCTTGTTTTTAAATAGACCGCCTAGCTTGGTTGCACCACTTGGTTTTTCACTATTGCTATATATCAAGTTCTTTGCACTATCACAAGGGTGAAGTGCTTCCTACCCCAATGGATCTTATAAATTCCATGAGAAAGCTGGTATTATCTGGAAATCTTACACTCATTGTTGAGCCTGGGCGATTTCTTGTTGCACACTCTGGTGTTCTTGTGAGTCGAGTTATTGGAGTCAAACAAATGGTAAGAAGAACTTCATTGTGATTGATGGCAGCATGACAGAGCTTATTCGGCCTAGCCTTTATGGAGCTTACCAACATATCGAACTAATTTCTCCACCTTGTCCAGAGGAAAAAAATTCAACTTTCAATGTTGTTAGGCCTGTCTGCGAGTCTGCAGACTTTTTAGGAAAGGATAGGGAACTGCCAACTCTAGCAATGTGGGCAGGAATGGTGGTCCATGACGCGGCAGCTTACTGCATGAGCATGGCATCAACCTACAACTTGAGAATGAGACCAGCAGAATATTGGATTGCAGATGATGGTTCAGTTAAAAAGATAAGACATGCTGAAACATTACATTTGAAGTTCACCTACGTTACTTTCAGGGGCTTTGAAAATTTTATTTCTTCAACTTTGTTTCCACTAAAAAGAGTACACTGCTAATGTTCATAGATTCACAACATTATTGTGTTGATAATCATAAGCCATTTCTGCTTTTCCGCAGAAAAATTATAATTTGCTATCTACAGATCTGACGACCACGGTCATGGCCGTCTAGTCAAGTTTCCTAAGTTGTTGGGATATTGGTGTTCAAGGTAGGATCTTGAAAGATTCAAAATTTTGGTTTAACGTTCACAAATTTTGTTGGCATCAATTACTTTTTTTTTGCAAATTCAAACTTCATACTGGCAGCAAGGGAAAATCCTACAGGTGTACAGTTTGTAATGTGTCCAGTCGCAATGAATGATATCATGGGAATCAATGGTCATATTGAACTAAAATTCCAAAGCCTAGTTGGAAGTCCGGTGTTCTAGAAACCAGAGTGCTCGCAATTGTTCAATTCGTTATGAGGTTCAAAAATATTTGCTGACATTCATAGCAATTTTCAACAGTTTAAAATGTCAATTCCATAATGCTGATGAAGAATACATGAAGATTTTTTTTCAGATAAAAAAAACAGTGCCTTGATATTCTATTGAATCAAAGGTAATCTCTTACATCTTCGAGCAAAACTGTTACGACCCCAATGGATCCAACAAAAACAGTAATTCTTCATCATAATACAATAAAACAGCAGAATAACTAATCTCATGATAAAACCACACTATCACTACCTGGGCATCAATACATGAAAAAGACCTCTCATAAGAGTGCAATATATCATCAGTCAGAATATGTCCCTAAAGAACATAACAAGAGCCTAGAAACCTTATCCAAGGCAGGCTTGAAACTCTCAAAATTCCTGTTACTGTTGCTCAGCATAACCAGAATAATTCAAAGGTGCCAAGGAGACAAATGTCTGAAATAGAACAGAGCAAAGCTCTAAAAAAACTGGAGTGAGACTTCCCCAATAAACTCATCATCACATGATTTAGTGAGTAAGAGATGACCAGAAGCCATACTCAGCCCTTCCTTGGATAAGGTGTCTGCCCTCTTGTTATGTTCCCTATAGACATGACTGAAATCCACCCGAGTGAATGAGGACATAAGCATCCTAGTGTTATAGCACCAAGCCTTAAGGTTCACCATGTCAAAGATATTAAGTATGGAAACCCAATATCTTTGGCGACAAGTAAAGATGCTCGAAGTGCTAATAGTTCAGCTCTAATATTTGTAATGCTTCCACATCCTAATTTTATAGAAAAAAAGTGGTGATCATTTAACCAAATACATATACCCGCTCCTCCAATGGAGTCAGCAACTACTCCATCAAAGAAAACCATTGGAAATTTCATATCAGGAGGATCTCCAATGTCACGTAATTTGTGCCTTATTACCTATGGGCCCTGGTAAGATGAAACCTCAATTAAGATTTGATGACATAGACTAGCTATGTTAGGTTCCAGATTTTCAAAAATATTTCAGTTCCTTGCCTTCCAAATATTCCAAATGAAAAATAGAGGCAGATACTGGAGGCTACCACCCTTTGAGACCCAGCTAATAAGATTTTCAATAAGGGATGAAGCAGACCAATGCAGGTGAACATCAAAATGTCTTTTGAGACCCAGAATCATCTTCTTGACGAAGGGGTAGCCAACAAAGAGGTGTTCTGCAGTTTCAGCTTCCACTTTGCATAGACAGCATCTATTGGGACCGCACCATCCTTTCTTGCACAGAATGTCCCAAGTGTTAATTTTCAGATTACAAGTCAACCAGATAAAACATTTCAGTTTTTGAGGAATATTGAGATGCCAAACCTTCAAGAGAAAATCATCATCCTTTACCTTCAGCTGTTCTGAGATGATAAGATCATATGTTGTTTTCATTGTCACCTTACCCAACTTTTTGTCAAACATCCAAAGAAGTGTGTCTTCAGAATTCCCAATCTTTATACCACCGTGTGACAGGCCCTTTACATATGCACTCCATTGATCAGCCCAGTCACACCCCAAGTACAGATCTGATGCAGTATACCAGCAGTTACAATCATGTCCACAAGCATCCATATTTTGTGCATGAGCAAGATTGGATATTCCTAGGTCAATAAGGTAATCTCTTAGATCATCGGATAAGAGATACTGCGAATTAATCCCAAGTATAGGGTCCACTCCCAGCCGAATCTTTAAACCATTCCCCACCTTCTAGCCCAGCTGACTAGTAATCCAATATATGATCCTAATAAAACCATTCCAGAAGTATGAAGATCCAGAAACATTGAAGTTTTGAGCCCTGATCCATTCCTCTAAGGGTATGTTCTTGATGTATTTATGAGCTATTATCCTACTCCAAATACCATTTCCCTTAAAAAGTTGCCACATGCTTTTCAATCTCAGCGATATTCCAAACCACTCAAGGTTATTTATATCCCATCCACCATATTCAATAAGGGTAGAGACAGTTTTCCACCATACCAGGTGTAACTTCTGATGTTCTTCTGAGGAACCCCACAAAAAGGAGAAAATTGCTCTTCTAAGTAAACTCAGAATAGATTTAGGACATCTTGCTAAGGCAAACCAATAAACTGCCAATCCAGTGAGTACTTCTTTTATAAGTACAACTCTTACACTGAGAGAGAGCAACCTGTAGGTCCAATTCTTGATCTTATTTTCAAATAATTGTACCATCCATCTCCAGTTAGAGGTACGATACCTCAATGGCTTCAGGTGGTATCCCAAATACTTATAGCCCAATGTAATCGGTTCCATACTGTAACGGAGAAACTCTGCAATTTGTCTTCTAATATCAGCATTAACGTTCTGATAGAGAAATGATGAATTTTCCAAACTAGCAGTCATCCCTGTGGCCAAGTAGAACAAATCCAGTGCATCTTTATAAGCTCTCCATTTGTTAATAGTTCCAATACCAAATAAAATAACATCATCTACAAATAACAAGTGTGTTATCGACATATCAGTTGAGTATTAAAAACCTTTAATGTAACCTTTCTATTGAGCATCTGTAATAATCCTACTGAGACTCTCAATAATCAAGATGAATAATAAAGGAGACAAGGGGCAGCCTTGACGAATGCCTCTAGATGCTGGGAAAAAGTCCGAGGGGGTCCCATTTACTAAGACTGCAAAACAGGAGCTAGATACATAGCCCATAATCCAATTCACACCCAATAGGGAAATGTCGATCTGAAGAACAAGAAGTCTTAGAAAAATCCAGTTCACCCTATCAAAATCTTTGACCAGGTCAAGTTTTAATACCAGGACACTAGAATTCTTTGTTTTTATAGAGTGTAATAATTCCTGGGTTATGCCTACAGGTTCAGTAATCTGCCTATCCTTAAGAAAGACAAATTGTTGTGCAGATATAGACCTATTCAAGAGAGGCTTCAATTGAAGGGCTGCAATCTTAGAGATGACCTTGTAGACCAGGCTACATAAAGAGATAGGACGGAAGTCAACAAAAGTGGATGGCTTCTCACATTTTGGTATTAGAGTCAAGAAAGTGGAGTATAGTGCCCCAGAAATCTTACCTTCGGTTCTATCCTGTTCGGCAACCAAGACTAGTTCTTCCCAAATAAGGTCAAAAAAATCTAGGAAGAACTCAACTGGCCAACCATCATGGCCCGGGCTTTTATCTTTCTTAAACCCTTTTAGAACAGCTTCAACTTACTGGATCGTAATGGGCTTAAGGAAACAGTTAATATCCACATCTACAGTCATATTCGGGAAAAGTCTGATCACTTTTGATTGGTCAGCAATATTCGTTTTCTTGTCATCGTCAAAAAGGCCACTGAAGTGTTGTTTGCCGAGCATCTTTAGAGCAGAATCCTCAGACACAGGTCTACCTTCCTTATCATTTGGAGACCATATTGCTTTTGTATTTCTCCTAGCATAAGAAAAAGAGTGGAAAAATCTTGTGTTTGCATCCCCTTCATTTATCCACTACACTTTTCTTTTCAGTTTCTGAGTAGTAATCTCATGGGCCCAGTATTTTCCTTTCCTAGCTTGAAGGTTTTTCAATTTATCGGCATTTGAGGCAGATAAGAGGCCTGAATCCTCAAGTAAGATGTTAAATATACCTTCATTAATTTCTAGTATATGCAACTTTATTTCATGATTCTTCTTTCTTTCCCAGTCTTTAACAATGTCTTTCAGTCTACGCAGCTTAAAAGAGAGGGCATCCATATGACTATAATCATACAAGGCCAGAGGAGTCTTCCATGATGAAAGGACCAGAGGAGCAAAATCATCATCCACAAGCCAGGCTCTATTAAATTTAAAGGGACAACACTGTGAGACAAGTCTCGAGCCCCATTCCAGGCATATAGGGTAGTGGTCTGAGACATCAGTAGGGGTTTCCCAAGTTCTATAGCATGTAAGACTAGGAAGAAGAGAGTCAGATAGAATAAATCGGTCTATTCTTTTACTAATGCCTGCATCGCCCGAATGCCCATTTCTCCAAGTAGGGCCACGAAGGTTCATAGAGAGGTCAACCAGATTGTTGCAGGAAATGAACTAGGAGAAATAAGGAGCCAGGGGGTCAATCCTTGCTTTGCAGCCCCAGACTTCAAAAGATGAGTTGGTGAAATTAAGATCCCCAGCCAATAGTAAATTAGGAAAGCTTAGTAATCCACCAGCCAACATGTTATCCCAGTAAATTTTTCTTTGAGTATAGGGCCCATAGCAGTTTATAATAGTGAGGACCTCAGATAAACCCTTTATGGTATTTTTAAGGATGATACCTGCCAAGGATGAGAAGGCTTTGCATCGGACCAGAAAAGGGTTCCAGCCCGCAAGAAGGCCCCCAAAAAGGCTTGATGCATTAGAGGCACAAAATTCCTAGCTTGGTTTTAATTTAGAAAACAAAAGAAGAGACTGAGAGTAACATAGTCTCTTGAATAAGAATCATATATGGGTTTAAGTCAATGAATAATCTACCAAGGTATTTTTGTTTGGTAAGCCCCCCAAACCCCCGAATGTTCATTGATAAAATTTTCATGGAGAAATAGACTCTATAGGTGTGCTTGCTCTAAGAACCTATGAGCGGGTAGGAGAGATACCTGGAAGTCTATCTACATTCTTGAGTCCAGAAGAGAGAGGAGTACAGCTCCCAGTATTCCCAGGAGCCTCGAAAGGAGGTTTCTTTGATTCGCAGATGGTCACATTTTTAAATTGAATGGAGTCCATTGGCATAGTGGAAGGGGAGATAGGGAATTTATCAAAAAATATCGAGAGGGATGTTAAGAGTGAGGGATCCTTGAATGTCGAAGCTTCACATGGACTGGATGATAAGTTATTAATCTGAGATACAGTATTTTCAGGTGGGGAGGGGGGAGGAGTATCAAATGAAAAAGGGGGGNGTAGTATCCTTTAGGTTTTCCAAAGGAACAGAGCAGGAATGAAGGGCACAAACTTCCATATCTTCTATATACATCAGCTGACCTTTAGATAGAAAGGAGGTGAGTTTATAATGCCTATGTGTCAAAGTTCATTGACTTGGCAAGTTCCGAGAGAGATGGATATATTGTTCATGCACTATTGTTTTGGATTATGGAGATCCAAATAGAGAAGACATTGACAGCAACTCCAAGGAAAGAAACTTTGTAAATGAACAAGCTTGTTGACAACCTCTCATATTGTGCTAGTCCTTTGGAATCTTTGATCAGTCCGAAATGTATACAGTACAAAAGGTGATAGTGAAAAATTGAACTACATAAAAACCAACTAGTACAAAAGGTGACAGTGGAAAATTGAACTAGATAAAAAACATCTAGTCCCATGTATTTACACCCTCTAGTTCATGAAGCTCAAATTCTAGCAAATGTTGTTGGTTTATCGTCATTGTATCAATTTGAAAATTTCTCCTATGAAAGTGTTCATTTCTTTTAACTCTATGCAGGATTGGTTCCTTATATCCATATTAGAAGGAGGAAAAATATTAAATTCAGAACTTTATTTTTCAAAGAATCAAATCGATCATTTAAAGGAAAATAATTGTGGATAAAAATTGAATACATTTATCGGGTGGCCGAGTATTAGTGATAGAGAAGTTGGAAAATACTGAGAAACAAGCAAATTTGTTATCAATTAGAAAGTCTAAATCCATCATTTTGCTTTGAGGCATAATATCAAGGTGGGGGGGGTTTCCAAATTCGAAGATATTCAATCAGAACAGCTCCAGATTTTGTGTCCTAGATTCAAGATTGATTTTAATGATATGTTTTGGTAACAACTCGGTGATTAAAAATATATAAATGCTTTTAGTTAAAATAGGGGGGCTTTCCATCTGAGAGGTTGTGTGAGATTGTAAGGTCAGGAGTGATTATTTTGAAAACATGAAGACACATATTCTATAGTTTTTCATTGGAGAGTTGTTATTTGAATGTAAGAGTTCATCTTATGTGAATCAAGTTCTAGATTTTCTTTTAAATATGAATACTGTGCAGTTATGTTTTAACTGATCTTAGTTATGTACTCTTGAGCAACAATGTTTTTGTTGTGATGGCTCATACTCAGATTTAATATTTTAGATTCCATATTTAGAATGTTTTTATGAACATGGTCTTTTATGCTATGTGTGAATGAACTGTTTGTTCCACACATGATCAGTAAGCATTGAACTTGAGACATCATTGACATCAGTTTTGCTTCAGTCTAGTTACCCAATTTCTTTCACAAAGCTTGATGTTTTTTGCAATGTCCCCAAAATTTGAAAATTAAAAAAAAAAATTTATTAGGCTAGTCATTTACTACCTGAACTAGACATTATCTTAACTTATGCGAAATGTGTCGTAATTTGTTTCTCTCCACTGTATTGTCATAATCCATTATTACTTCCTTTTCTATGTTTTCCCGATGTGGTTATTAGTGTAATGTTGTGTTGTCATTATGTTGCTTAATATCTAAGTTTGATATTGGTTATGTATTTATATGTATGTATGTTATTTCGATTTCTTACTCATTGGTTATAAAGTTCGGTTATTGTTTTATGAATAATTCTGACTTAACTTGTATTGTCAAGGGGTGGAGTGGCAGGACTTGTTTCCCTTGTAAACACACCTAGAAGGTAACTGTTTTTACTTGCCGCTACGGGGCTTACTTAATTCTTATTGAACTAATGCATTTCTTTCCTTGACGCGCAGAGGTGCACTTGACGACGGAAACTGACTATAAAAACGGAACAAAGACATATTGCCCATGCGTCACTAGCACATAGCTTGGACGAACAGACTTATAGTCCTATCTTAGTGACTATTATGACGGTCATTAGTCATTATTTATGCAAGGCTGGGTTTTTACTAGGCCTATGTTTGCACTGGTTACCATTATGGTTCTATGGTCTTATGACCTTGATTTAATTACTTTTGTACTTTAATATTTACATGGTATACAATGTATCGGGCTTATCATATTATAACATGGTCCTTGGTTTATTAAACTCTTTGCGTATAAGTTTGAAAACATAACATTAAATTATGGCTATACCCTAAGTATACGATACACATGTTGGGGTTTATATGTTGCATGGTGTTTAAACATTGCACTGCATTGTGGGGTGACATGAACTATATACTTTGGGTTTTGATTTTTAGTAATGGAGAACAAGGTGGCGAATTTAGTTTGCTTTGGAAAGCATGGGTCTCAAGCTTAGGGCTTGGACTATCATGATGGTCTAGTTCATTTGTGAAATGGTTGCATGAGCTCTGTCTCTGGTCTACTCTGTGGCATAGAGCTTTGGAATTTGGCTACATTGGAAGGTATGTCTTCCAATATGGTTTAGCAGCATTTGTTTTGTTGTTCAATTTGGTATTTTCGGCATACTCCTCATCGTGGCCTTGGTTTTGTTGCAAGTTGCAGGGTTTGGATAGCGTGGGTCGTGGGTCTCCCCGATGGTCATCACATTACCCATTATGGGTAAGCCCTATTGTAACAAGTTGAAACGTGTTCCTTCTCTTGTGTCGGTGTTTGTGACAGAGCGTGAAGCTCGTCGTTGGTTGAATGCTTGGTCTGGGTTTTAATGGTTGTGATTTGGAAAGGGAATTTCTATAAAAATTATGTAAAGCATCCAGAGATGCGTTTATGACTTGGGGTTTTTTTTTGTGGTTTAGCGCCTTCGGCCAAGACTAAATGTATTTTGGTTTTGTAAATGAATACTTTGTTCAGTATTGTTGGCCATGGTGAATACTTACAGGCTCTGTGATTTGTTAATATGTTTAAGTTTTGGTAATGGCGACAGCACCATTTCTTGCAATGGTGCAAGGCCTTGGATACACAACTGTGTAAATTCTTATATTGGTTTATAATGGTTGTTTTTTACAGCATTGGCATATTGTGTGTATCATGGTTATGATTCTTAGTTTTTCACTAGTTTGACTCTGTGTAGATTTATAATTCTTATTTAAGTTCTTTACATAGATTGTTGAACAACGTTCTTTTTGGCCTTTGGAGCCATGCCATTGATGGCAATGGCATTCCCGCCATTTAGAGTAGCGACTATATAAGAGATGAATGAAATGTCGGTTTATGGATAAATCGTGGGTTGTAATTTCTTACCTGTGTATTTATAAAAGAGGTTGTGACTGTGGGTTTTACCCTACGAATGAATGTCATTGTTATTTTCTTAGTGATGACAGAGGATTTAATGGGCTTATGATAGGGTTTATCATTTTGCATAACTAGCCATGATCCATGTAATAGATATAGCGTGTAATTTTAACTTGGGTTTCTTATTCCTGTATGTGGTTATAATGTGTTACAGCCTGTATGATTGATTTGATAAGAGTTAGGGAAATGTTGACAGAGCAACAGTTTCGGGTTGTGTTTTATTCTTATGAAAATTGTTTTTTATTAGTGTGGTCTATGTAGGAGATAACTAAGTCGTTACAGCGTTTGGTAAGGATGATAACGAATCCTACAAGATTCGATGTGGTGATTTGTTTAAATGTATTATGGCGAACTCCACAGGATTCAATCCTGGGTCACGATGGTTGTAAACGATTATTAATGAAATGACTTGTTTGGGCATTCATGCCCACAGTATTTGATCCTGTGACTTCTTTCCATTTATAAGAAATATTTTAATGAGTCGTGTGTTTAGAATTATGGTTGACTTATTATGTGGAAGTTTGCTTATGATATACGACTTGGATAAATGTATTTTGTGTATTAATTATATAACTTGGTTATTAAGAATGTGGCACTGGTGCTCACAAACCTTAGAGGTCTTCAATAGCTTGACTGTATATTTGGTTTATAATCTTGTTTAAATTATAATGTGACTCCAGTCCATTACACGTCTCGATGGCTTTAGTTGGTTCTTAATTTGTTATTTTGGTTATGGTTCTATTTATGAGGAGTTATAGGTCTTGGAAAATAAATTTAACAACAGGAAGTTTGTAGACCAGAACATAGAGATAAAACATAAAACCTTAAATTATAAAACAAGAAATAAATTGCAGAAATAAACCAGAAAATAGAACCCTTGAATACTTGGTTAATAAAATGAATTTCAAAAAAGAACTATAGAACAAAACTTTTACATTCATATATAGGTTAAGAACTATAGAAAAGATGACCTAGTTTATAGCAAACAACTCCTACATAATCATTAATAATTTAACCTACTTCAAATGGTAAAACTTGTATAGTTTACAGGGAGAAATCAAGAACTTCATACCTGCAAGATGAATTTATTTCAATGGATGAAAACCTTCACACTCAAATACCCGACATTAAGAAATTCATAGACATATCTGACCTCTGTATAGATAACCGAATCACTTGGGAACTACCACGTTCCACCCGAAACCATTCCTGGTTTAAATATGGATCCCCCCAAGCTGGTTCCAACATGAAAGTAGATTAGAGATCCTAAGGTAAGGCTTCCCTAACTAGGATATTATTTTCTGAATCAGTTCTCTTTTTTCCTCTCAGGAAAATGTTCTCCAAGAATTCTCTTGAGAATAATCAGGCAGAATATCAAATACCAAAAGGATGGAAGATCCCTAAGCCTCTCTTTGGCTTGGGTCTTTATAGGCATACTTTTCAGTCAAAGGGGCAACTAAATCAAGAATGATTTGATTTCTTGATTGAACCCTTTTATTTAATTTAGGCACTTTTAATATTTAACTTAGGAACTTTTAACTAGTTCCTATTTGGACTCTTGTACGTATTATATTATTTAATTATATTTTAGTAATAATAATAATAATAGAAGGAGCCTTTCTTTATTTCTTATACTATTAGAATTATTACTATGCTTACTCTTTGTACATGTCATGTATAAAATATATACGTATATATATTATTTGTTAACATTTGTATTTAGGTATCACATAACATGATCCATAAACATAGGACACTTTATTCAATAAGGTTGTCAGGTAGGTGGTTAGGTCTACTAAGCTAGGAAACTCTAAACATCCATGCATATTGGATTCCCTCGTATAACATGGTAGTTCTTCAGTACTTGATGAGATACAAAAATTTGAAATTTCATTTAATCACTTATAAATAAGTCAGATGAGATCAATATTTTACTCGAGTTGTTTTCACTCGACATAATTAATTATTTTCAGTAACTCCTAGCGCTTATCCAGATCTCATACTCAATGTTAAAAACAAGGAGTTACAAACTTAGTGCAATTCCCAAGCTCCTTTCTCAACACTAATGCTAGGATGTACTTGTAGTATACACCTAGGGATACAATTTCCAAGGATCCGATGTTCCAAAGCTTATGCTCAACATCAAATTGGAAGGTTCCAGGGCTTATTCCCAACACTTCCAATTTATATTTTCATGTGCTTCATAGCTTCCTACTCAACACAAAGGTTTTCATAACTCATGTGTTCTAGAGCTTCTTACTCAACACAACATAAACACTCATGTGCTCCAGAGCTTCTCACTCAACACAACCATTTAAATACTCATGTGCTCTAGAGCTTCTCTCTCAACACAACCATTTGAATACTCATGTGCTCCAGTGCTCCTTGCTCAACACAAAACATCTCATCAATCATGTGCTTCAGGGTCCACACCCAACACATAAAATCATACATAAAACATATTTAATTGGATTAGGCCCAATATATCAAACAAATCATCATGTTCATATGCAGTGGGGTTCTAGACCCAATATACCAAATAAAACATCAAAGTAACATCATAATCGATGGGGCTTATGCCCTTAGGTCAAAAATTTGGGATATTACATTTTCGGTTCGCTTATGCCTTCTTTATCTACATAATCTCTTTAACCCTTTGCACCTACTATCCAACCCACTTCATAAAATCATTATTTTATTCCTTGAGCATTAATATGTGCTAGCCATTCCCTCTTTGCAAACGGAGTGCATCTTTTAGCAATAACAGATGGTGCAAGCATGTCCCTAACTACAATATTGATGTTGCCAATTTTTTTCAAAGAAACTTGTGTTAATTATGGGTGAAACACTAAATTCACACTAACGTCATCTTGATACATCTCATAATGCTAGCTTAACCTTATTGTGTTTTTCTTGCAGCAATCATCATCATATTTTAGTTTGGATTCCCCTTGTTAGTTTCGGCTCCTCTTCAAATCATGCTTTCTTGAATATTTGTAAGAAGTATGAAGACCCACCATCCCTCTTCTTGTTTGTCTTTGTACTTTCAACTAACATCGATGTTGGATGGAAATACTATAGATATTAGCGCATAGGATCTAGATACTAAAATCCATCTGGATGGGAACTAATCAAGGTTTTTAAGCATTACTGACCAATCATGTAAAGCTATGAACAAAGAAAAAACAAAGCTATTCAGAAAGTAATAAAAAGAACTAAAGGAAACCTCCATGAAAATACACTAAAGAAAATGATCACTTCCACTAACTTGGATATTGTTTGCATTTGAAATACCATGCAATTTAGTTGATATATTGCAAGAATATGACATTTAACATATGGATGGTTGTACCATACAATGAAAGGAGAAAACAAAGACTTGTCAAGTGCTAGGTGGAGGAAAGAAAAATGCAAGGTGATGTTTGGTGAAGCCACATGTTAAATCCTTGTAGAGTGTATGTCCATACTTTGTATGGAAAAGGTTATGGAAATCTTGTAGCACAGGCTTGTGGAGAGTCCAAAGAATGGGAATCGGGAGATTATGTTGATGCAATGACGGTTAAGGAGAAGGATGAGTGTGATATATGCTTTACTATTCAAGGAATAAATATGAGAGCAGACATATTTTTAACATATAACTCTTGGAAGGGTTCTCAAATCATCGTGTCTCTCCATACGAAAATTTAGATTGTTGCATTTACATGCTTACTTATATGGAGGGTGTTTTCCATTTACTGTTGAATCCATTTAGTTACTCTCTAATAGATTTTTTGAGGTTGTTATCAAGAAATTCTCACACACATGCAACATTTTCACAATTTACACAGTAAAGCGTCATCAACATACACCATGAATCCAATTGAATACATCTTCACAAGGCCCAAAGAGTATCCTAAGTCCAAAAGTGCCTCAAAACAGTCAAAATACATAACAATGTGGGTTATATTTTTCTTACACATGTGACAACGCGTGTCACCAGTTCAACGCCCATGTTTTAGGGCATATTTTCCTTCTAGATCCATACAATTGACACAAATGACATGATCTCACCCACCAATGGCACATTGAAGGCTCATGAAAGCTCCACTTACTCAAGGAATTCGAATTTTGGCTCTTCACACACTTGGTTTCCTTAAATCGCCTCTCTTGTGTACTTTGGAGCCACATAATGGATCATTGGGTTCACATTAGGATCTTGTTATTTCTTGGCCTCCTCTTGGCCTATGAAAGAAATCCATAAGCATGCTAATTGTAAGAGAACTATTAGAGAAATGTTATGCTATTGGATTTTCACTTGAGCTTCCTCATAGCTCATTGTTTCCTCTTTCCAAGAATTCCTCAAGCTCTCTTTCCTCCTTCCCTCAAGGGGCAAGTGTGCTCCTCATTTGTTCTTCATTCCACTTGACATATAGTGTGGACTAAATAGACCTTCCTTAGGAAGGTTTTTTTCCTCCATTTGGAGCTCACATCTCCAAGGTATTGTATATGCTTAACCATTAGGCAATAAAAGAAGCGGTATGTCATATATTGGTTGTTTGAGTTTACATATATTACCCCATATTGCATGTTATTCAATTTGATTTTGTTTCCTTTGCTTTGTTTTATTGTTACTAACAACCTTTTGCAAAATCACTTGGATCACTCACATCGAAACCCCCAAAATGGCCTGATAATATTGATGCCTTATTGCATACTACAAGGACTAGCCCCTAACCAAGTGGGAAGGAAGCACTCTTGTGCAATATTTCCCACAACAGTATTTATGGCAACTCCACTTTATTTAATTTCATTTATCTTTCATTAGGTTGTTGTTTGTGAACTAGATCATTTATGGTATCTTATTCTTTGCAAGTGAAGAGGACCATCCCTTTCATCCAAGGAATTCGGCCCCAGGAGGTCGACTTTACCATTTTATCAAATATGTTGTTCCTGACGTCACGGTTGTTCTAACAATGAGGAATTCCCTTCAACAACTGCACTATCCACGTGCATGAACAAACTCTTAATTGCTCGTATTTCCATTTCGCATCAGTGCATTATTTTACTCATTCTACTTATGCGACAACGCGCTCGTAAGTCTCTATGGCATGCTGTAAAATGATTGTAAGTTTATTTTCCACACTAATTGTTTTTTAGTTTCTTTTTATAAGTTCAACCAACATTTTTCAGCCCAAATGTTTCTCAATATTGAACTAGAACTAATAAATCTTGCAATAGTTACTTATTTATTTAGTAATTATCCCACCTAGACTAAGATTAAGAAGTAAGGGGGTCATCCCTCAAAATCTACTTTGGTAACCAATCTTGAGGCTCCTTAAGGACCTCGTTGTTGTCACTAGTATTCAAGACATATTATGTTTCTTTGATTTTATTAAACATCTTTAGTTCAAGCATTGTAGAATCCACTTTTTGCACACAAGAAAGGACTTAAATACTATCCTCTCCTGAATTATTCTCTTCATGATTTTGGTGAATAAAAAATAGGAGTGAAGTGTGAAATACCTCCATTGCACACTTGCATTTATTTATGCAAGCATTATTAGTTTCTTTAGAGATCAAGTCACAATTTCCATTATTTTTTTATCACTTTAGTTAATTGCAACAATACAATTTGCTTATAAGACTCTTTCAATCCAAGTATTCTCTTCACAATTTTAGTGAATCATAAATGAAGGTAATTGTCAAATACCTCCCTCACACACCTTAAGTCAAACAAAACCCATAAAATCAACCATTAAAAAAGGTAAACAACTAAAATCCTCCACAACAAGTCACAAAACAACATTTTAGTTTGGTAAGATTGATTGGGATAGACATCTAAAAAATTACCACCAATCTAGTTTCATTAGGCATTGTTTTTTGAAACATAGCATTGATGTCTTTTAGGGTGCTATCAAATCTTTTCTTTTCAAAGATATCTCGGATTAGACGTGTACCTTGACCAAGGAGGTAAAATACGAGGTATAGTTTCCCTGCCCTCCCCTACGAGTCTCGATGTAGGGAGACGACACTATACCACCCAAACCCAACAATTGATCCACACTTGACACAAGGTAACCTTAGTGTCCAAAAATTAGGGCATCACCAAAGAGAATTTGTGAGTGCAAGTTACTCTTGAAGTTATATATTGTCATTGGGAGGTGTTTCCAAGTCTATTTGATTGGAACATTGGACCCATCACTGGTAGAAATAGCTATTTGTTACCTCCACTAGTCGGTTGTTGTGTGAATTCCACTATCACCAACAATTGTACTTTTGGGAATCTTGATTAAATTTGAGAGGAAGGATGTTATGTCTTGTTAGGGAATTTAAACTTGTTTTCCTTTTCTAAAAATAAGTTCATTAACTTGTAATTTAAAAAGAACCTATATGTGGACACCTTTGCACTAAGTCATCTTTGCGCATATCACTCACTTATTACACCATTTTGAATATGTTGAGGTTGCCATATTTATGCTTATTCACGACCCATCACTCTCACTTTGATACTATAATTCCACGATAGAGGAACAAAACCCACCCTAAGGAATTCTCGTAGACTACAAGGCCTCTCCCCTCTCTCAAGGGGTGTTTTTACATTATCTCCATGTGGCACATGAGGGAGGTCACTTGGTCAAGGACTCTCCCAAGACACTTTGATTAGATATAATAGGAGAGGACATACCCCGTTTGACTCATTATCTCCCCTGGAAGGGAGTGTATATCATTTTTCCTCCTCCTATTATGGAAGAGGCCCACCTTTGTTTACTCCCCCAAGAGGGAGAATACCCCACCTTCTTCCTCCCCTTCGAGAAGTAGGAACGCTACATCTTGATCTTCTCATAGAAGACAAAGATCATCTCCACATATTCCAAGGTATCCCCCTCGCGAAAATAATACACAAAATACAATGGAAGCCCCCAACACAAAACTACCATTTATTTCAAGTTTGAATCTCCTAGATTTATCCAAATTGGTTCATGGTCCCATAGTTCATCACACTGCATGGCCAGATATGCTTGAAAATCTCCCATCGAACATCCCTAAGTTTGAAGGGAAACAAGGAGACGATTCTTCCAACCACATGATGTCTTTTCATCTTTGGTGTTCCTCCAATAGTATAGTGGCATATTCTGTACATCTATGTCTCTTCGAAAAGAACCCTCACTAGTATAGCTGCCAAGTGGTACGTGAATTTAACCCAAGCATCTCATGCCACATTTGAGACAATCTCCACAACATTTCTCTCTTACGATCAGTTGCCAATAAGACATGACCTAGGCCTCAAAATTCTCATAGAGTTTCAATAGAACACTATGAAACACATAACATACCGCATCCATGAGTGGTGTTGTCACCATGCTTTGTGAAAAATCAACATTCAACCTCCCTTCCTTTTGGATTGGTTTCTCAAATCTCTCCAACCAATTATCGCAAAATACGTGGCTACTTCAATGCCAAAAAACTAGGAAGAAGTGCTTCTCAAATCTCAACACTTTAACCTCATTTATCAGGGTGTTTGTGCACCATACTACCACATGACCCTCGGCATCAATTATTCGATCATCTTGTTGCAGGAATGTCACATTTCATGGATGGGCTTATCAGATCCATTTTCTCCCATGGTGAAGTCCCCCCTACAATCAAATCTTGCACCACCACCCATGATGGTGCAAAACCCACCTGTCACCATTGTGTCAGTGCCCCCTTCCACTGTGCCAAACCCTTCATTTGAATAGCCCCAATACGGACCATACAACCCTGTCTACCCTAGTACAAGCCAAGTACAAGTGGTTTCTCAACCAAAAATGGAATCACTTGCGCCTACATCCACATCATATGCAACACAACCAACCTATATCCCACCCTCGGGGTATAACCCTTTTTATCCACACCCATGTCCTACTAGAACAACCACCATACCCCATATGGGAATAAACAATGTCCAAACTTCTATGCAACAACAAACTCAACAATTAGAACATTGAACATTTTCAATGCCCCAAATCAAAATAAGGGGAAAGGGAAAGAACAAACAACCTGAATAGTAGGGTCAAAGGGACAACTAAGTTCCCCAACAAAGCCTAAATTAGGGTAATCAACCAGAATAAGGGGTAAATACCCCCAAGCAAGGTAAAAATTCTAACCTCAGGACAAACTACCCTTTCTCAATCTATGGAGAGTATGGCCATTACACTCACCATTGTCTGCTTATCCTCAACTGCCAACAGATGGTGGGAGACAAGAGGCAAACTCTATTGAACCCTCCTTAGGTTCCTCATGCACCACAAACACAAGAACTTATTTTGCAACACTATTTTCGAACCATGGTGTGGTTTCCCAACAGTCAGATCCCCTCCCCCCAAGTGATGGATCCTTTCAAAACAATTTTATGAACTCAGCATCATTCAACCTCCAAACTCATTCCCAAGGGTGCACCAGTGCTGACACCTCACCCATACTTGGAGGACCTTTACAGATTTTGTGCCCCTACATGGAGCAAATTATGAGAATACCTTAAGAACCACTTAGGAATACCCCCCATAACCCTCACATGAAAGTTTCCCTTAATTACAGTATTGTTGATGACTTGTCACAATCACCAACCGCCATGTCCACATTATAAGTACTTCAATATTTCCCCTCACAATGAAAGGAACTATTGAATGCACTTGGAATCATCGCCCTTCTGACTCGTGCATCATGAACTTCGACCTTGACAAAGGTGAACCACGACTACCATCATCTATTGCATTCCAAGTTCTGGTTGCTATGAAGAATATCATCATTCATTAGTGTACCATCGATGAAGGTGTACCCACATGCATCATGTCTTCCTATGTGTGGAAATGATTAGACTCACCCAAGTTAGTCCCATCCTCTATCGCTCTCTGTGCTTATGAGGGAAGACCATCCCAACCATGAGGATTGTACTAGAATGTCCCCATTGATCTAGGGGAGGAAATGGTGATGATCGATGTTGAATTTATCGATGCCCAACTATACTACAACATCTTATTGAATCGCAGTTACATGTACGCCATCAAGGCAATTCCCTCCTCGGTATTCGGTATCATGATGTTCCCCTTCAACAGGAAAGTGGTTACCCTCAACCAACTGAGCTACTACGACCCATATGCCTCTACCAATCCTCAAAACATACTACACATAGTGGGTGAAGCAAATCCAACTCCCAATGTTTAAATTGGCCTGGGTATGTACAAGGATTCCGACCTCCTAGGGGCGTATTCAGTCCCTCCACTTGAAATCCCCAACAGAATGGAAGGTCTCATGTGTACAATTTTCACCGCTGAAAAAGGGTCTTTTCACCCAATGACCTCATCATCAACAAACCCAACCAATCATGGAATGGAGAAAGTCCTAAGACCTTATGTGCCTCCCATGTTCTAGGTTCCACTTTTGTACCCCTATCCCCCCCACAAAAGTGAAAGGAACACTGATCATGGCTCAGTTAACATTCACAGGGATCACATTGGGGCTCTCTATGTGGTACCTCACACCACCATTCCTCGAGATGGATTCAAAACCCATTTCCCATAATGATATGGTACCTATATAATGCATTACCCCCATGGCTCCACCCGCTAAATCCACACCATTAGTGACTCAACCACCATTGGCGGTCGAAAAACCAGAAAATGGGGTTACCATTCAACCCAAGATGAAATACCCCACCAATTTATTCATTAACCATCCCAAGTTGAAATCCCCCACCATAACCAACCATTCCCCTAAGTACTCATCAGGATCAACTAAATAGAATGAAAAGGGTGCCACACAACAAACATTAAAATCTCCCATCATGCATGATACGTCCACCATGAGAGTCACCTGGGCCCTCCATGTGCATTATGTGGGAAACACGGTGATGTAAAAAACTTATGCCCTACCTTTCTAGGGCTCCGAAACTTGTTAAACACACCTGTTAGTATCACTGATTCCCCTCAAGATGAAACTGGGGGCACATCAAATTTCTCAACTCCTAAGTCCAAATCATTATGCACCAACAAAGTGTGTTTGATTTTCTCTCAATATGGGAACTATACACACCATTGCCATGATCTCCCTTGATTTCAGAATGCATTGATGACTATTCGCCTCACACAACCAGGGGCAGAACCCCCTCCATATCCACCACCAAAAACATCTTTCATTAATGTGGTAACCACTAATGTAGTTAAACAACTTGTGTCTCTCAAATCTCACATCCCTAAAACCTTTACATCGTCGCATCTACTGCTCATTCATATCAATCATGATACCCAAGATGAAGGGTGAACCTCTTGTGGGAAACATAACCATATGATTCCTAGTCGTAGCAAGCCAACCTCCCCTACCTCTATGACAACCCTCCTAAAACCAAGACTAGTCCCAATCAAGAGATCACACCCATGCTGAGCATGTGGCACTACTTCCCACTATTCATTTTAATTCCCCATATTACAGGATGAATAGGAAGTTCACCTCGATAATATGCGCCTACAAGACAAAGTGTTCCAACTACGTGTATGTCCACAAGAACCACTAGGGGAACATAATTTTCCCATGTCAGCCGACACCATTGACAATACATCCCCCCTGGATGGACTACTCACAAGTGAGGATTCATAATCATCTGACGAGGATCCATCCTCCTCAAACAACAACCCTCATCCTCCACTACTTGGAACTACATAGTAGTGCATCATTTTTCCCCATTAACAACTCTTCATTCGACACTCAAGTCAGACAAGCACCCCTTAGGTGCGCCTTGTTTTGGATTATTATTTTTGCATCATCCCTATCTTTGTCATGTCCTTTATTATACTTGGGTATGTGCATCATGTGTGTAATATTATTCTCAGAACATGCAAATAGTAGCCACCATCGACAATGATGCAATACTCTTATCGCAGGTATTATCACAGAACTGGCCTCTCGACACCAATCCACCCCCTAATAACTGTAGCTTTGCCATAATTTTTTCATTATAAGAACAAGACTCCATCCCATACAATCGTCAATATCCCAGTTTTGATGTGCCATCAACATCACTATTGAGGACCACATTGTTCCCCCCATGGGATTTTTCCCTCATCAACCCTCATCATAAATTGAAACCCATGATGTCTATCCTCCCACAAGCATTAGGGGAGTTTTGAGGTAAAAAATGGGCCTCAAAACAAAAATTGTACCATTAAAATTCACTTTATAAGAGCCAATAAGATTCAAGATGATGATGTCAACCATAAGGGTAAAATTTGTAAATAAAATTGGAGAGAAAAAGAGAAACTACTTTTTCTTATCATATTATTGACATATATCCTTATGGATTCACCCAAATTTCAAGTTTGGGGACTTGTTGGGTGTGTTATTTAATTCCGCATCCAACCCATACCCATACTGCATACTTTTGAGGTACCCACGACACCCAAAAATGAAAATTTCAATAAAAAAACATATTTTAATATTGAAATACATTTTTTATTGAAATTTTCATTTTTGGGTGTCGTGGGTACCTCAGGAGTATGCAGTGTGGGTATGGGTTGGATCTGAAATTAAATTATGCATCAAACAAGTCCCCAAACTCGAAATTTGGGGGAACCAATAAGGAGATATGCCAAAAATACAATAAGAAAAAGTAGTTTGTCTTTTTCCCCTCCAAAATTTAGAACTTTTATTTTATTATTATAACTGTTATTTTATTATTTCCCTTATGAGGCCCATTTTAGACCTCAAAAATCCCCTAATGTCTGAGGAATTTGTCACTTCAAGGGAAGTTACCCACTTGGATCCAATATTTATTTCATAGTTTTACATTTACTCCCCCACCTTCCATAGCACCAACAACCAAATTCCTCGGCACCAATTACAAGGAATATTTATCACGACCATCGTATACCTCCATGAGCATTCAAACCATCCGCAAAATATTTTTTGTAACACGACCCCCACCAAGGCAATATTGGGGCCCCCTCCCAAAAAGACAACTAATTCTTTCCAGTTACTCTTGTAGCAACACTCTACATAGAATTTATTCATGGGCCACTCATCTTTGCATTTGCAAATCACCCCTCACTTTGTTTTGGAAAAAGGTTCCCCCACCCACACAAAACCATGGGAACCCCACCCATCATTAAATTGACTCCTCAACTCACCAAAAATTGTGGGAGTCCCATGCATCATCAAATTCATCCCTCGACATGGACAAAACCGTGGGGACACCACCAAAAATTTCTTTATGTACAAACGGATCTCTGATACACTCAAATCCGTAGGAACCACCCATTATTTTGGTAGCAACCCTTGGTCCCCTTTAATCGATGTATTTGACTCTTCCTACCCCAAGATGGCTAGTTTGATTAGTCACCATACCCTTAATATTGTGTCTCTCCTCTTACCCTTCATCAACAGTTTCTCTCTCTCTGTTACAGTCTTCCCATCCAATTTGAAGTATGTTTCCATCAGGTATTCCCCAACTTTACATTGATCAAAGGAAGTTATGAGCCTCATGCTTACTAGTTAGTTATTTTTCCACTTTCAGTCTATTCATCCATCTATGTTGTTAACCCTTTTACGAGCAATAGATAGAATAAAACCATAAACGATGATGCATTATCGGTTCTATAATATCCTCTGAACCTCATACATCAGGAGGCATCTGTTATCACAAAAATATCGCACACATATGACATTTTCACAATTTACATGGTAAAACATCATCAAGAGTGACATCATGCATCCAATCAAAGAGATATTCACAACTCCCAAAGAGCATCCTGAGTCCAAAAGTGCCTCAAAAGAGTCAAAATACACATCTTTGCAGGTTATATTTTGTGTCGAACGTGTCACTAGTTCAACGCCCGCAATGCAGTGTCGATTTTCCTTCGAGATCCGCGTGATTGACACAAACAACGGGATCTCATCTACTAGTAGCAAATTGAAGGTTCATAAAAGTTCCATTTACTCAAGGAATTTGATTTTTGGGCTCTTCACACACTTTGTTCCCTTAAATGACCTCTCTTGTATACTTTGGAACCACATCATGGATCATTGTGTTCACATTGGGATCTTGTTATTTCTTGGCCACCTCTTGGCATATAAAATAAATCCATGTGTATCCTAATTGTAAGATCATTCTTAGAGCAAGGTTATGCTGTTGGATTTGTACTTGAGCTTCCTCATAGCTCACAATTTCCCTCTTTCCAAGCATTCCTCAAGCTCTCTTACCTCCTTCCCTCAAGGGGAAAGTGTTCTCCTCATTTGTTCTTCAAACCAATTGACATATAGTGTGGACTAAATAGACCTCCCTTAGGAAGTTTGTTTTCCTCCATTTGGAGCTCACTTCTCCAAGGCATTGTATAAGCTTCACCGTTGGGAAATAAAAGAAGTGGTTTGGCATCTATTAGTTTTTTGAGTTTGCATTTGTTAACCCATATTTCATGTTATTTGATTTGATTTGATTCCCTTTTCTTTGTTTTATTGTTACTAACAACCATTTGCAGAATCACCTGGAGCACTCACACCCAAACCCCCAAAAGGGGCTTCTAATATTGAGGCCTTGTTGCAGCCTAGAAGGCCTAACCCTAACCAAGTGGGAAGGAAGCACTCAAGTTGTGCAATACTTCCCACAATAGGGGGTGCCATTCATTCATTGCTAGGAAAGGTAAGTTGTTTTAGTTTGGATCTCTACATAGGTGTTGAAACACAAGAAGAAGAAGAAGCTATCGACAACACTTATCGACGTTTTTCTAGACCACAACAATCCTATCAACTTTTTATAAACCAAACTGTCAACATTTTAAAATGGTTTTTAAGTAAGTCATTTGATTCAACATGTAAATTAAAGATGTATTTTTGTTATTTTTAATTTCCACAAATTTATGTTAAAGGTGAAAGTAATTGAAATGTTGAATATAGACATAATCTAAATTTCATGTCCACTCTTGGTGCAATTTGGTTTGGGTAAAAGGGTTTTCATGAGGTAAAATAAAATTTTCATATTCCTTAGTCTAAAAAATCAAATCTATATTTTATGTTATTTTGATGAAGTATGCCATTCATTATTTACAAATTAAACAACAAAGAATAACAATGGATATATGAGCTCTTATTATACCATGCCAGCTCTTTGATATATCATACTCTAATTAGTAAACAAAAATCAATTGAAAATTCAAAACAACCAAATATATAGACTACGATATATTTGAATGTTACATGAAAAAACAATTTGGAACCAAAGTGTTTCTCTTGGTAGTATACATTTGTAATTACTCAATATACTTTTGTGGGTTGCAACATTTATTGAACACTTTATTGTATAAATAATGATCTTTCCATAGCACAATAAAAATAATTATGATAGTGCTTCAACACATATTATGTTAATTGATTCCCTTTGCAATATGTCAAGCAATCTAGTTGTGATATAGTATGCACATCCCCATTTCTCTAACCATCTTTATGCCATTGCTTAAAAAGATTTATGACCTAAAGTCTTGTGTACTCTTTTACACCGCTTTTTCCACGAGCTTTTGCATCCGCCAAATTCACTTCCACTCTCCTTCCTATATTGGCTTATGGATTTAGGTGGTGCAATGTAGTTGTGATTAGTGAATACCACAGATTTTTCTTTTCGACATAGATTCTTGAACGATTTGTCTAAACTTTGGTTATCGAATGTTGCCATTATAGATGCTACCTCCGTTATTGGTGCTGGATCATAAACAGACTCTTCATAGAGCTCTCTAAACATAGAAGGTCTCGTTGTGGTTAAGATGTTTACTCTGTGATTGAGACTTATACACTTAGCTTTGATTTTTTTGCGACATGTCTTGTCTCTATGCGACTCTTAGTGACTTTGTATTTTCTACTTATAGCCTTGCAATACAGTTTGCTTGGTCGTATTCATGGTATGATTTGGGTTTTGTCTGAATGAGTGGCTACACACGATGAAGCATCATTCTCCAAATCTTTATATTTCTTAGTTTACTACTTTGTTATTGGTGGGTCTCAATCTCAATCAACAAAATCAACAACTAAAACTTAAGAACTTATATATGGCTCAAGGTTGTTGTTGCGTATGGCTTTGGATCTTATGGATATGGACTTTGAACATCATATGGTTGAGCTCTCTTTCTATTTCCTTTTCTCTTGCTCATTTTTTTTATACTCCCACGGGGTCTTCACTTAGTGAAACCATGTCATAGCACCTTCGTTCATGGAAATATTAAAGAATATCCCTAATTTCACTAGATATTGATAATTACTTACAAAAATCATTTTCTTGAGTTGTGCTCCCAATACATATTTCCAATTAGAAAAACCATATTTTTATGATATATTTCTTATTTTTAATAGAAGGCCCTTTTTATACTCCCAATACCTATAAACCGCCCATACTCTATTCCCCGCCCCCAAATACCTACAATACATTAACCTTATTTTTCACAATTAAAACCCCCCTTTATGAATAAACTTGATAAGATATTGCTCAACAAGATGAAAGATGGCCAGAAAGACACCACCCATAATATTTTAAAATAACAATATTTTGATGTTGAAACATGCACAAGCCCCATAATAAAAATTTATACTAATTTATAAAATTATTAATAATAGACTATAGTTTTGTAATTTTGTTTTTCTTTATACTTTAATTTAGTTTCTATACTTAAAATATAAATATAAATCATGAATTCATGATGATGTTATTAATTTTGTATTTATATCCCTTGCTATTTATGTTTATTGACTTTTGTAATTGTATGTTATTATTGTACTTAAAGGTGTTTATATTTTAGAATTTGGGGTGGGCTAACCCATATGTTTTTTCTAGATTGCACAAGAATGAGACAAATGTATTGTCCAAATTGATTTTATGGCAATCAATCCAAATTGGAAATAAACAAGTATAAAAGAAAATTATGAATAAATGGTATTTGATACATGAATGACCTCTAGTTCGTGTATTTATGCATGGCTAATGCTTATTTTATGCAACTACCCATGGAGAACAAGTAACTAGTTCCTAGCACTTAACTTGTGACCTATTGGTGTTCATCCACCACAAGTTAAATGGTTGTGTTAATTTGTGTTATTCACCATTGATTAAAAATAACATATTATTCTTTTGTTTTTCAATATTTCTTCCAATTTATAACAAGTTATATTATTTATACAAAATGCAGCTAATTGTTTTAATTATAGGCCAGAATAAATGTCTGCCAGAAAAACAATCTAGTATGGGGGAGATGTTGTAATCTTCCTACCTAACAAAACAATAAAAATAAAAATTTAATTATCAGTAAAAGAAATGTGGGTTAGGAAAAAAACACATATGGGGGAGATATTGTAATGTTCCTACTTAACAAAATAATAAAAAATAACAAATTGAATTATCCGCAAAAAAAATGTTGGCCTTGCACATGGTTTTAATACCATGTGCAAAGCCTTATAAACAAACCATGGTTTTACTATACATAGTTTAGGAGGGCCTTGCACATGGTTTTAGGCCTCTAAACAACCCATGGTTTTATTGTACATGGTTTAGGAGGGCCTTGCGAATGGTTTTAAGACCATGTGCAAGGCCTCCTAAACAACCCATCGTTGTAGGAGGGCCTTGCATATGGTTTTAAAACCATGTATGGAGAAATGTTGTAATGTTTGTTCCTAACAAAATAAAAAATAATAATAAATATTATATGTCTGCATAAATAATATTATATATTAATAATAAAAATATTATATGTGGAACTTAAATAAAAAAAATGTGTTTTTTGGTTTAAATCAAATCAATACCTAACCAGAGGTTTGCACCTCGAGAGATTTGATCCCTCTCGGGGCTTGATAGAACCTAGGATTTGGATCTACGCTGGTTAACAAATAAATTATAAACAAGTTATCACAAACTTTTGATCTGATAGGTTGCTTCTTGTTGATAGATTGCAGTTTGTTCAATGTGGTTTTTTTTTCAGAAAAAAAAACACACATTGAACAAACTTCAATCTATCAACAAGAAGGAAAAAAAACCACATTGAACAAACTTCAATCTATCAACAAAAAGCAACCCACCAGATCAAAAGCAAAATAACCTCAACCAAACCTAAGATTATCAGCAAGAAAAACCCTTCAACTACACAAAAAAAAATGATAAAAAGAGCTATAACCATCAAAAACAGATAAAAAAATAAAATAAAGAACACCACCACCACCAACAAAACGAGCATAAAGAAGCACAGACTCCCAACTCTGCTAAGCTTCCCAAACAGAAAAGCTGAAATAAATTTTACCATCCATGTGGTTGGTTTACGTTTGCACATATAACCCAAAAGTAATTTGAAAAATAGGTGGCATCCACAAACAAGAGTCGCTTTCACATGGTGTACCTAATTGAGCCTGTGACCACACAATAAAGTGAACATTTAAAATAGAAAACTGGATTGGAAATTGGAATCCTATGAGATCAGACAGAGACACACACACCAGGGGAAGATTGATGGTACGAGAGCAGCGGTCACGAGGTACACGTGAAACCTGAGATCAGGATTTATCAATGTATCAAAGACTGAGAAACGAGGTGAAAGGGCAAGTTTCAAGGGTTTTGTCTCTCCTTGTTGAACCCTGCCATGAATTTGTCTGGGTTTATATGCGTGGTTTGCCTGCAGGGCCTGTGATGCAGGTTTCTTTCGGTTAGCGGTTGCTGGAACAGTATATACCTAATGAATGCTAGTTACCCATCAAATTATTAATTGACGATCAGATCAGTTGGGGATTCATGGCCTTCACTGGAGTGCGATTGGGTTTTTTGCTATGCCTTCTCCTATTGTTGTGTGTTCTCGGCTCCTCCAACAATTTGCTATTGGTAATTACATTCAATGCTGTAAAACATTATTTTAATTTCAAAACAATATTAAATTCATGGATCTCTGAGGTAAAATGTTGTATGCCATTTACTGTTCGTTGAATGTTAGTGAATTATTTCTATATATGTTGTTGTTATTTGGAGTACTGCAGGAGGACTGTAGCAATGGATGCGAGTCGAAATTCTGTAGAGGTCTGCCCCTTATTTCCTGTTTTCTGTTTTTTGGTAGAATAGAATGAAGTCTCGAATGCTAGATTTTGATTTAAGTGAAATGGTTACTTTGAACAAGTTGTAAATACTGTCATCTCTGTTAGTAGGCATCTGTTGTTGTTTTAGAGATTTTATCGACGAATGTGGCCGGGAGCATTCTTTCGATTTCCAACCAGATTTTCTTCCAAAATAAATGTGATTATTGTGACAGCGGCCCCGATTCTGAGGTATGGGCGATACTGCGGAGTGTTTTACACAGGATGCCATGGAGAAGCTCCCTGCGATGGGTTGGACAGCTGCTGCAAAGATCATGACTATTGCATCGCCCGCACCCGCAGTTATCTCAATGTGCAGTGCAATCAGAAGTTGCTGAACTGCCTGGGCGCTTACCTGAGCTCTGGACATGCTCAGTTCTTAGGCACCAAGTGTCGCAGCCAGACGGTGGTGAATACCATCGACTTTGCCATTAAGGCAGGTCTCTGGATCGGCGGAAGGATACCGGCCCAAGATCTCCAAAACTCTTCCGCCGTTTCTACAGTTTTTCATGGACACTAGAAGCTCCAGATTGAGATATAGTTTTGGCTTTAGTATTTGGTATTTTAAGTCTACTGGCCAAAATATTTAGACGATAGCTGCCATGGATATGAATTCGAGCGGAAGTCGAAGGACATTGAAATCTTGTTTCAGCGTTTGAAAATTGAAACCCTTATTTTGTAATTTACTGTTGGAAACTCGGAGTTCAAGAAAAGCTACAGTGGAGACTCGGAGTAAATGTATTAGCGGCAACATGGGAAAGTAACCACTGAGATGACTTCTGACAGCAAGGACGTCCAATTGTTGGATTATGAAGGTTTATTCTTTCTTTAATATACCTACTTTTTAGATTCTTGTTCATTGGTAAATGAGCTTGCTCAATAAAAAAAATTCAAGTGTTTTTCCCTCTTGATAGTATCTTATGAAATAATTGCATAAGAAAGTGGTGTTTTTAAAAGATTATATATATAAATAATTGTATTAAAGGTATATATATTTTGTTTGTTCGAGAAGGTAGTCATTTGGTTTATATATATATATATATATATATATATATATATTATTTTATAAAAATGTTAGTGTTAGTTTTAGATTATGGTTGGTCACTTCTTTATTTTTTCTTATTATTTAATTTTTTCTTTTGCACAACTTCAAGTTAAATTTAGAAGTGTTTTTTTTTTTAAATCTTTTCATTGAGTCTTTAATTATCTAGTCAAGATTTGACATCTTTAAGCCAACATCCTTGTTTAAGTCTTAGATGGTTTTTACTAGAATTTGAAGCAATCTTAGGAATCCTTTTGTATCTCATGTTGTTAATCTTATTCTTGTACATTAGATCCTTAGTCATTCCTATCCTCTCAATGGGGTAGAGACTCATTTCTATGAGGAAGATAGGATATGGTGTATTCCCTTTAATTTTGAAATTATATTTTGCAAAATGCTTTTGCATTTTCTCTCTACTTCTCTATGATTCTCTAGACATCTTGTAGTCTCAAACTTCACATCCATATAAGATACTAGAAGTCACAAGAGTCTCAAAGAGGAGTTTCTTCTTATCCCATAGCCAAAGCTTTGCTAATTTACAACTGTTTTCAAGTCCTTAATAAGCTTTCCACCCTTTATTTATAACGTTCTCAATGCTATAGTTCAATTTAAGCTTGTGATGAAGATTGATTTTGAAATGTTTGTATGAAGTCATTTCCTCTAGTGTTGTTGTCATACATGAAATTAGCATAAGTGATATTTTTTTTTAAATTATCATAACCTTTGTTTTGTCAATGTTAATAATCTCGGGACGCTTCTCTCCAAGCTCTTTGAGCATAGAAATATCACTTTAAAACAAACTAGTTAATTTTCTTCTTCAGGGTCCGATAGACCAAATTTTGGTCTCAGGGGACATTAACCACCATCATCATCATCAATCAAACCTATACTAGAGCAAACATCCTTGATAAATTTTAGTTGCTTGTCGAGATCTAAGCGACTCCTCGTAATAAGTGCAATATCAATAGTGTACAAAAAAAGAATGATGACTATAACAACTAGATTCATTCCATTACAACATGGTTCCCACACAACCCCTCAAACTTATGAATGCATATACCAAAAAGGGCAGGGGACACTGAAAAACCTCACTTTACTCCTATATTACAATTAGTCTATTGTGAACAACTCTTAGGGTTTTTAAACTTGGCAATAACATTCCATCAACCTTATAACAACAAATCTCAACTTGAAAGGAAATTTTATCTCTTCTAACATTCCAAAGGTTAGTTGTGGGCACTGTGTCAAATGATTTTCTAACTTCCAGAAAGAAACACGCAATATTGGTTGCGTCGAAAAGGAAATTGTATAGCCCAATAGGGGGGGATTTGTAAATCCTTTGCTCATCCTAAATCACATGTGTCCTTATTAAAACATAATAAAATATTATAAAAAAACATGTCCATTCAAATTAGATTTAAAACATTTACAATGGCGCGTGCGCGCGCACACACACACACACACACACACACACACACACACACACAAATTAGATAAATTAAAGTGCTTCCTCAATGTTTACACTCTAAAAAAGTGTTGCACTCTGGGAGATTTGATCCCTCTAGGTCCTTGGTAGATCCCCTTTTAAGATGGATCTATGCTAGTTTTAGTCTTGCAACAATCCTCTCCAATGATCCTAAACATAACAAGGTGGTCTATAGATGAATGATAACTCCTAAATCTAGCCCATCTTTTATCTATTTTTATGTGTCTTTCTATTCTTATCTTGATATGTTTTTACATAATAATTTGTTATAATAGTAAAAGACTGCTAATGATAATGGTCTTATAATTGTTTTATAATTAGAGATATTGTTTTTATCTTTTGTTTTAAAAATATGAATAATGAGGTTTTAAGTTTAGGGTTTATGTAAACCTTGTTTCACTACTAAATTAAAAAGAATGTGGATATAGAGGATAAAAATAGACCTACCCATTTTTAAGATTCTACTTGGTATCTTTTGATATGATAAACTTTTTCTTTATGAACTAATTATCCCCAAATTGTCCTATAAAATTATCAAATTTAATTATAAACTTTCTCTTTATAAACTACTTAAACCGGAACTTTGACTTATAAAATTATAAAATTTATTTTTTAATAAGTAATATTTTATATACCCATGCATATTTCCTATCTTATAGATACATATTTCCTATCTTATACATACATTTAGATTTCCTATCTTATTGAAATTAAAATTATCTTATACATACATTCATATTTCCTATCTTATTGAAATTCAAATTATTTTTACATATATAGTTATGTAGGTTTATAATATTAAAAATTATGAAAGTAATCAAAACAATTAATGTGGACTTATAAAATTAAAATTAAAATTTAAAACATAAATTCAAAACTATTTAGGAAAGAGAAATAAACTTATAAATTTAAAATAATTAAAAAGTTGCATTTTAATCAATTAGATCCCCTCACATTTTAATATTTTTTTTCACTTTTAAAATCAATTGTAATCTCCTTATAATATGGAATTATAAAAAAATTTGATGTAAAGACTTTATAAATATAGAGTTATAAAAAAAATTGGTGTAAACATTATTAGTTTGGTTATATAAGAAGTTATCTAAAAATTTGATGTAAGTAATATCAATTTATATGTTACTAAATTTATAAATATTAATATTTTTACTTAATAAATTTTAATTATGTAATTAAATTAATTTTAATATATAAATTATTTGTTTTTTTAGTTTATTTATAAATTCAAAATTATGAAATTGAGTATATAGATCTGTGAACCAACACACAACTCACAAGATATATTAAATCATTTTACTCAGAGATTGAAGAAGGAAGCAATGCAAAAAAGGCTTGCAATTGTGAATGCTTTCATTAATCAAAAGTAATTGGATAATAATTACAATGTAATACATTGGTATTAATAATGAGTCAATTCGAATGCATGAGAGAGGAATTCGAATTGATTGGCTCTACCTAATTGCATGGATAACTGAACTTGTCTAAATCACTATCAAAGTCCAATAGATCAACTTACAGATGTCCAACAACTCAATCAATCGGTGATAGCTAGTTAACTCAGTGCAACTGAGTGTGGTAGGTGGGAAAAGCCGCCTACTCCACATGCACCCATGCATTAGCCATGCATAACTAGTGCTAGCTAACTGATTGTGAACTAACTGAAAGTAACTGGGGGATAACTAAGACTAACTAGTACTGACTCCAACTAACTGAAGTAGGTTGGTGCCGTGACTCCCACTGGCTCCTAAAATGTAGCAATTGGTCTAGGAGGTGCCCAAACTAATGCATGCACATGCAGTAAGTGGCAGTTAACTTCTAGCAGTGTTCCCCACACTCCAGTGATTAGTATATGTGTCCCCATTCAGCCAAGTGGACCCAATTAATGACTATAATGACTCTAGGTGACGGACCAAATTGGACAAGGGAGGATTATAAACCTAACACCCCCCTGAATCTTAACTTGGACAATGTGGGCCCTTGTAACTAAGACCAAAGGTCACCCATTACATCTAAAATGCAAAAAAGTAACTGCTCAATAGAACCAAGGAAATGAGGAAAAACCTCATGGGAAAAATACCCCCCCTCAAACTAAGCAGGTAAAATCACAATCAATCTATTCTTTTGTGCACAGGTATCCTGGGGCCTGGCATGTAAACTTCTCCATCCAAACTAAATGATTATGTTTGGATAAATATTCATCTTTGGAAGAAGAATAATATGCTCAACCGAATCAAGAACATAGACAGCTGCTAGATGAAAATTGGACCCATGTAGAGCAATTGAAATTAATTGATAAGAGAGAAAACGTGCCTAAGGATTCGAACCATGTGAGGAACACTCAAGCAACTGATATGTTGCCTACTTGAACAACAAACCATGAGTGGTAAAATTAGACCCAAGTGTTAGGAGCAAATGTCCAGGAGGATGTAGAATGTCTTCCTCTTTACTAGTTCCGTGAGGAGATGAGCATGTGACCAAAGGTAGAGAATCCCTGGGACTGTGGAGAGCGAATGTTTGAGCTCCATAATCTGATATAGCTTCAGAAATAACTAATGATTTAAAAAATAAAATATTAGCAACCTCATGAGAGGAAACTAACACCAAATCCCGAGCATCAAATTTGAAGAAGACTTGCGGTACTTGATTTTTCACACCAAAATTGGTGAGAGCAGCTACAAGCATGACTGAAAGCTCTTGGAATCTAAAATTTGAACCAAATAATATCATATCAGATCCAAATAAGATCATATCAGATCCAAATAAGTCCATATCAGATCTAAAAGTGTGGATTGAAATCAAATCCCTAGCAGCAATTTTGAAGGAGTCTTGTGATACTTGTTTCTTCACTCCAAAATTGATGAGAACAACTACAAGCAATATTGAAAGCTCATGAACCTAAAATATTGAACCAATTAATATCATATCAGATCCAAATAAGGTCAAATCAGATCCAAATAAGGTCATATCAGATCCAAATAAGTTCATATCAGATCCAAAAGTATCGTCCACCGAGACAGTAGATGCACAATTTTCTCTTTCTTCAAAATTCTGAATATTGGTGCATGCAATCCTATAGGAATTTGCTGGAAGATTTAGATCAAGGAGAGTAAATAGATCACTCCTACAATCTGATATGTTTTCAAAAATATCCAAGATATTACTTATCTGCACACCAACAACAACATAAGAGGGAGAGAAATCAAATCCCTCTTCACTTTCGGAAGCAATTATTGCAAATTTGCACATAATTTAAAGGAGAATCACTGAATAATGTTTGCATAGAATTGAAGGAGAGTTTTTCTTCAATATCAGAGATTCGAATGTCTTCTTCTATATCATCCATATGAGAAGATGAGATATCATAGATCTCATAAACTTCCAGAGCATCAGGAGAAGGAGTCACTACAAGGAGACTTTCTTTAATTCGAATTGACTGTGTAGAAGATTCTGCTTCTTCTTCATCTTGAACAACTTTAGCAAAGAGAGCATAGGCTAAGACTTTTGGATCAAGAACTCTTGTGGTGTTGGGTGTACTGTCCAAAGTGCTATTATGATCCTCATTATGCTTGCCAAAGTTTCTATCCAATTTTGTTCAGAGATCCTTTATGTAATCAATAGATTTAGTGAGGCAACACAAGCTAGGAGAAAGGGTCAGACCTATTGCTCCAAAAACTACATCACCGTCATTTAGCCAGTCATTCTAATTCTCATAGGACTCTTTACCAAGTCCATTAGACACCTCATAGAGATTTTGTGGCTTCAAAGATGCAATCATCTTCAACTTCCATTCTGAATAGCTTGTGAAGGGGGTGAGAAGAGGAATTGATGAATCCATTCGAAGTTGTACCTACAAAAACACAAAAGGGGAACCGTAAGGTGAACAACCTACACTTTTCAATTTTTCATCACACCCAGCTTAGTTAATCAAGCACGCTTGATCAACAATTCCTTTTGTTAGGAATTTTGTGGCAAACTTATCGCTTCTGGTGCAGAGCTGGAAGGAGCAATTTTGCTCAAAAAAATTGAACCAGTAGGAGATCTGTAGAAGGAGAAGTGCCTTGACCTTCCAAGGCTCTGATACCATATGAAATTGAGCACATAGATCTGTGGACCAACACAGAACTCACAAGATATATCAAACAATTTTACTCAGAGATTGAAGAATGAAATAGTGCAAAAAAGGCTTGCAACTGTGAATGTTTTCATTACCAAAAGTAATTGGATAATAATTACAATGTAATACCCTCATATTAATTACCAGTTAATTCGAATGCATGAGAGAGTAATTTGAATTGATTGATTCTACCTAATTGCATGGCTAACTGAACTTGTCTAAATCACTATCGAAGTCCAACAGATGAGCTCCTAGATGTCCAACAACTCAATCAATTAGTGATAGCTAGTTAACTTAGTTCAACTGAGTGTGGTAGGTGGGAAAAGGTGCCTACTCCAAATGCAGTCGTGCATTAGCCATGCATAACTAGCACTAGCTAACTGATTGTGAACTAACCAAGAGTAACTGGGGGCTAACTAAGACTAACTAGTACTAACTCCAACTAACTGAATTAGGTTGGCGTCGGGACTCACAATGTCTCCTAAAATGCAGGGATTGGTCTAAGAGGCACCCAAACTAATACATGCACATGCAATAAGTGGCACTTATATTCTAGCAGTGTTCCCCACACTCCAGTGACTGGTACATGTGGCCCCATTAGGCAAAGTGGACCCAATAGTACTAGTGGACCCAATAATGACTAAAATGACTCTAGGTGAGGGAGGATTATAATCCTAACAAAAATAAGGAAAAAAATCCTTTATATTTTCACCAAGGATGAAAATATTTTTGAGTTTTGTTAATGAGTGATACATATCCAAACGAGGACATCATTAATGCATTGTTGGTATATAACTTTGTTTGAATTAGAAGTTCAATATTTTATGTATGTCTTGTTGGAATAGCAGTTGAATATCCATTGTATCTATGAATATAATGTGGACTAACCTCAACATTAGGATCATAGGACTATGTGTTTGGTTTTGAATGTTTACCAATGTTTACAGGTTTTGGATCATAGGACTATGTGTTTGGTTTTGAATGTTTACCAATATTTACATGGTATCACAGTGCTAAGGTATCCGGTTCAATAACCCCTAGTTACATTGGAGGGGGTGAAATCGAATATTAGATGAATAACTCTGGTGGCTCGAAATATAATGTGGACTAACCACCACACTGAAATCATAAGACTATATACTACAAAATCAACATAAAACCTTACATGTGTTTCTAAAATAGAGAAGCATTTCAAAGCTTTTATATTTCTTTCTACTTTTTATAGTTGATTTAACATTATTAAGATAGAAGTAAAAAAAAATGAGGATTTTTTTTGAAAAAATGTTAACAGAAAAAATAATATTATTAAAATTATAATAAAGTAAAATTATTACTTAGACAATAATAAATGCAAAAGGTGTGTGGATTTACATGTTGTTTACTCATGGATTTACATAGTTCATTTCATAAGAGAGGCCAACATTCAATTAACATTGTAAGATTGAGTTTTTCTATTTGATTGAAACTCATGGATTTACATAGTCCATTTCATAATAGAGGCCAACATTCAATTAACATTGTAAGATTGAGTTTTTCTGGTTGATTGAAATATTTGTGGTGTAAGATTGAGTTTTTCTAGTTGATTGAAATATTTGTGGTCAAAGAAGTTGCAAGGAAAATAAAACAAAAAGGAAAAAGGAAAAATGAATGTGAGTAGTGGATATTAATGTTTGCAAAGAGTTTAATTTATCAATTTTTTTATAAATAAGATGTTAATGAAATATTTATTAATTTATCAAAATTCTTATAAATGAGATGCTAATGAAATATTTATTAAAAATTAATAATAGTTTAAAATAAAATAATAAATTTATAGAACTTTTATTATAAATTTTGAATAAAAAAAATTTTTAGATAAAAACAAAAATAATTATTATTACCACACAATAAAGGTTTTTTATATTTTCTAAATATAACATGACTATATATATATATAAACGATTCTTTTATATAAGACTTTTGTAAATAATGAGATAAAAATAACAATTATTTTCAAGTATAACAAGAGAGGAAGTGTAAGGCTTTTTGTGGCAGGAAGTTCCCTATGGGAGAAACAGTTGCATAGGACAGTTTTTTTCAGCTTGGTTTTTTTTGTTGCATATATGCACAAAAGAAGAAAATTCATCATATATGATATGATCCTTTGTTGTAATTCTACTAGCAGCAGGAACAATACATACTTTTGTATGTAAACATTTTTTATCAATATAAACAACATTTTTTTCTTTTGGAAAAAAAAGAAAGTATAAGGCTTTTATATATACAAACTTTTTAAATGATATAGTGACGAGTCAGACCGTAATCATAAGGAAAATCTCTTACTATTATGAAACCCACAAGAACCTACGGCCATATAAAACTATTTCTTTTTGTTTTTTTTCATGAAGGTATTCAATACATGTTCCATTTTGATTATGAAAGGAACATTTTGATTATAAAAGGGTCCTGTTGCAGATGCAACGTTTTCCCAAATTTTTAAAAAATTTGGACCCTCCTTTTAAAATTTTGTCTTGCTTAGAGTTATTGAAATTGCTTAACTCTGCTACGAGTTGATCTTTTGAGGTTGATTGTTGAATGAATATCTTTGTCTGCTGAGGCTGATAATTTGAACTTGAGTTTTGACTTATGGATGTTTTCCTATTTTCATTGTCAGAAGTTGTTTGAACTATGAGTCGAGGTTGTAGTCATATACGCAGCCGCTGTTGCGGAAACTTACTTATGAGTGACCCGAGGGGACGGGTTATTATTTTATTGTTATCCTTGTGAACTCATGCTTACCCTGTCCCTATTGAGTCGAACTGTGCATTCATGCCTAGCTGTCGGGATCTCGTTCGTGGGTGGCATCTCCAAGAAGTTTTCAGATTTCCCTTGTCAACTGCACAGCTCGTCTACCAGGTAGGCCAACCATGGTTTTACCCTTCTTTTGAATTTATGAGTCAGTTTTGGAACTAGGGTTTTGGCCTATGGTTAGGCTTTCTCGTCATTGGGTAGATGGTCGTATATGTCTGGGTTTGTATCATCTCGGTGTGTAGTGTTGTTCAGTTTGACAGTCTTACAGGCGGGGGGTTTTCTTTTCTTAAGTTGTTTTGAAAGTCGTTATGGGGGTTTGAACCTGGTCTGAATGTTTAGGAAGTTGGTGCAGACAAGCGTTACACTGTCTACACCGGTTTTTCTAGGTTTGCTTATGGCCATCTGAGGAAGGGAGGTTTCAGTTCTTTTCACTGTAGGCATTTACCCTGGTTTTGTTTGGGACACGGGAGGGTTTAAGTTTCGATTGCCCGCGTGTTCTGGTTAGGGTCACATTTTCAAAGATGAGCCTCATTGATGGGATTTTTTCTTGAGCAAGGAGTTAGAATGCATTCCACTGTAAATTGACACATTTGATATCAGGATTATTTTCGCTGGACAGATATAGCATTTTTCAGACCTAGGATTTTTCAGGAATAGCTTGCAGAAGCTTTTGTTGTTATTCTCAATTTTGCGTTTAGCTTAGCTGTTGAGAATATGGAAGAGGTAAAGGTTACAGTTTTTATTCATTCTTAGAACATTGGATGAAAGCTCAAATATCCTAAAAGCATGTTTGGTTTATGACAAGGCAACTTCTTCAAAGGAGATATGTCGAAAAGACAGAAGAAGAAGGCTCCTCTTGCTGAGGGGGAACCTGATGTGGAAATTATTATAAAGGTTGAATATATTTATGAAGATACTAAAGCTACCATAGGGGTAGAACCTGACTACAAGTGGGGCGAGATATATCGACTGATTTCAAACCAAGAAGTGCCTGATGCAGGGTTTGAAGAACTAACCATATATGCCAACATTGAAAAATCTTCCCTGATGAAGATAGCCACTAGACCTGAACTGTTCCCATGCTCCGAAGTAATCGGATGGATTTTTCCTAGGGAAGATGTGACAACTATGATTCTAGCCAATACTGCCAAACAGGGCTATGCTGCTTACATTCCTGGTTATGTCTCATTAGCATATCACTTACCTCCAGCCCAGGTTTACCTAACTGAAGATTGGTTGAAATAAGTTACTTAGACCTTGTTGAAACAATAAAGAGGATGATGATACCCGGTAAGAACTTTCGAACCAAGCCATCGGGGGAGTATGACACAACCACTCTCAAAACCCCTTATAGGTTTATAGCATTAATGTTGAACAAAGGTTTTGGGAGAGCCCATGGTAAGGGTTTCAAGTTGGGTTGGGTTCCCATTATTTTCTATGTAGCCATCCAAGGAGCTGTATTCAACTAGGAAACCATTGTGTTCAATAGTCTCTCAGCTTGCATTTCTTCAGCTCTGGGAGGGGTGTCTCAAAAGAAGTCTGATTTCTATATGAGCTCCATATTGATATACTATATACTATGCACCCAACCATTTCTAGCCCTAAGGTGCATGTGGGACAGGGACAGAACCCCTGTGTACATAGCCTTCAAGTTGTTGTGGGCACACAAATATTACAGCCATTATAAAGAAATTTGTGAACATTTTATTATGCCTTTATATACTTTGATATTCCTAACAAAATGCAATTGTATGTCTAACGAGACATTTAAAGTCATCGAGGAGTATGCAAATTATTATTTAACAGAGGAGGGGATGTACATTAGGATGTATGGTTGCTCTAGGGAACCTTCCTTGCTCCCCAAGTATGCCACTGATTTTGTGGTGCATAAAGCAGCAGTCATGCAGGTTTACTTAGATGGTGTAGGGGGTTTTCTGTTTGAACACAAGAAGGCAGCTTATCGTCCCATACCTTTCAGGCTGGGAAACTATAATTTTTCAAAGGTTAAACTAACTGCTGAGTTTGTACAAGAATTGGAGCACTTTCACTTTGGGGAGATGAACTTCCACAGAAATGATTCCCAAAAGGAAGTTGCAAAACATTGCAAGGAGGCAAATGTTCACTTTGAATATACAAACTACTGGGACAAAGATGAAGAAATTTTCAGGAATGCAAGGAACATGACTGCATTGAAGAGAAGATTCAAACAGAAGATCACCACTAAAGGCGGTAAGGGCCAAACTGAACAGAAGAAAGCTGATGAAGAGGAGGCCAGGAAAAGAGAAGAGGATGCTAGGAGGCCAGCACAAGAGGCTGAGGGCTGGATCAAGAGTGAAAAAGGAGAAAGGAAGAAAGCTGAACAAGAAGCAGCAAAGAATGCAAAAGAAGCTGCAAACAAGGAAGAAGAAGAAAGACAGAAGAAAGAAGAAGAAGAGCTAAAGAAGAAAGAAGTTGAAAGTCTGAAGCTGACAAGATCCCCAACAGACCAACAAACTTCTGACCCAGGAGACATTCAAGAAGTACAGGATCAAGATTGTCCTGACTCTTAGGAGCCTGCTACAACTTCTGGCAGCAATATAGGGAAAATTGTTTTTTATGAATTGAGTTTGATACCTTTTGAGCAGAAGAAAGGAGAAGAAGTCCCAGATTTTAGCACCATTTTTTATGACACAGAAAAGAAGAGGATTGTAAAAAGGACTGAGAAGAAGGTTGAAACAGGTGGACAATCAGGGATGATGGTCACTGATAAAACCTTGGTGCATGGGACAGATAAATATCCAAGACTGAAAACCAGAGCTGGAGCACCATTAATCCACACCACTGAGGACAATGTGGATCGACTAATGACAAACCTTGAGCAATCAAGGAAAAATGCAACTCAATTAAAGGACACCTTGAGAAAGGAAAGGGATGAAGGCAACAGATTAAAGAGAAAAATTGAAGACATGTAAAATGAAGTGAAGACTTCAAAAGCAGAACTTCAGTCTCTCCAAGCAAACAAGATGAATTTGGAAGTTTCCATTGAAAGGACAGGAAGAGATGCTTAGAATAACCTAGCAGAATTGTTGAGGTTACATCAAGAATATCGGGAGCTAAGGACAGAAAGGGATGGACTCAAAACAACATATGAAAATATTAGTGTAGAAAAATACCAGCTCCAAAGCCAAGTTGGGGAGTTGGAAACACAAAGGTCTACCATGGAGGAGAAAGAAAAGCAATTTTAGGTGCAGCCAACAAATTTTGAAAGACAAATTGCTTCATTAACAACATCATTGAAAGAGGCCAGTGAACAACAAACTGATATTCAGCCTCTTAAAGAGCATGTCCTAGCCCAAAGAAGAAGAATGCACTAGCTACAGGTGTCTATTGAAGAGGAAAGATGCAAAATCTTGTAGGTGGATAATAGATTGGAGGAAATTTTGGAGACTACCTCATATTTTGTAGATAGGTCTCATGACATTTTGGAAGTCCTAACTAGAATGATAGGAAAGATGGAAGCCAATGAAGAAATTCCTACAAATTTACCAGCCAAAGATCAACAAAGCTTAAAGCAGGACTATGATTTGTTAGAGTTTGCAATAAATACAGCATAAGAGTTCAAGAAGGCTGTGATGAAAATAAGAGGAGCTTGTACTGAATGTTGCAGAAGGGTGCTGATCACCTACAACAGATGCCAAGTTGCTGCTGAACAAAGATTAGATGGATTACCAGAGCATGAGCTATTCACAGAAATGCTACAGAGCAAATATCAGGAGGAAGAGCAAAGGATTCAGCAAGTCAAGGTCCTAGATGAGCAAATCCTGAAGAATGAAGTAGCTCATTCAGCAGTCAGTTTTCAGTTACTTGAGGATCAATTGTGCTTAAGCTCAACAAGAATTGAAGTGGTTAAAAATCAAGCTGCAAAGTTTGAGATCAACATTCATTTTTTGGAGCCTTCAGAATTTGAGAGCATAGCAGCAGAGGCCCAAGCATGGAAAAAGTTCTTAAATGATCAAGTGGGGCCCTCCACTTAAAAGTGCTTTATTAAGTTTGTTTTAAATGTAATATATTGTAAAATGTATGAGCACTCACTACAGGACAATTTTTGGAGTTGAAACATTGGGGAAGCCCAAGAGTCATTTGGGGCAACCCAAAAGTTTTTCCTTTTGTTTAAGTATAGGAGAGTTAGATAGAGAGAGGAGTTTTTCCCAGTTAGACTTGTGAGAACATGTTGTAAGAGGAACTATTCCGTTTTGCAATAGATAATTACAGTATTTCCTGTTGGAGAAAGCTTTGGTGGAATGTTCAAATGCTATGCAATGGATGTTGTTGAAGGGGAACTATTTCGTTTTCAACTTTTGTCCATTAACTGTGAGATCGTTCTAATTTGTTGAACCTATGTTCTTGTATGAATGCTCTCTAGTTTATTTTATGGAATTTCCACTATGAGTAATGAATGCTTTTCATAAACAATGAGCTATCTTGGTGTCCATCTATCTATTCATGTTTATGTGTTTTGAATTAAAGAACAACTACCTGTGATTTTTCTTAATGCATGAGCAGTAATACATTACTCATTAAATGATAATCTCGCTCCCTAGGGACATTTTAGGTAGTTAGTTCTAATTTCTTGCTGTGTGTGATTTAGATGCGAGAGAGTTTAAGACAAGAGGTAAGAACCTGTGCATCACATTGTGCTCGCTCCTTGTATTCTCTATCAATCTGAATTTTAGATAAGCACTTGCATCAAATACTTAAAACTAAAAACACAAAATTATACACAGTGGACCAGGCCGCAACTAGTAAAACCTTTTATTTTTGTTACCTGACCTACAGTAGCCGGACCGCAAACCGGATAGATTCCCCATACCAAACAGTCACGTTCTAGTTGGGAACATTGACTAGGGAGAATCCCTTCTTGTTGTTGCTGTGATTTTCCAGTCCTCAATAGTTTTTGGTGCTAGAAGGAGGGACGCCAGTGCATGGCTGGTCGAGGAAATCCATTTCCTCGAAAATTTTCCACCAGTGACAGTTGAGAAAGCAGTTTGTTTCCCAATCTGATTCCTGAAGAGAATAGAGAACATTTGTATTATGTGGACAATGAAGTTGTTAATTATCTAAGAAGACACACTAGGGATTATGTGAAGAAGATCGGAGGAATGGCGATTATTCCTTATTTTCCCAGAAGAGAGTATAAGAAGAAAGATTGTCCTGTGTTGGAAGACTCAGTGTTGGTTGGAGATTTGGAAAAATTGGTAGAAACAGCCTTACCGGAAGTTGTTCAGCCTTTGAATCAAGTAGGCCCAAATACACCTTGCTGTTCACCTGTTCATACTCCTGTTCATTCACCACCTCAGTCTCCACCCAGACTCACGGTAGGCATAAACGCTAATCATCCACCCAATGCACCAAATCCACCACCTGCTTGGAAAGCCAGGTCATCTTTGAACCTAACACCCCCTTTGCATGAATTACCTGAGGCTTTTGAGAAGATGTTGCCCAAGTTTGACCCAAGTGAGAAGATATTAGTAGATGATCACTTGCAAAGTTTCTACTTGGCCATAGAAGGACTAAAGGCTGGAGAACACGAAGATGTAGTCTGCAGACTTTTTCCACATACCCTTAAAGGAGCAGCAACCTCATGGTATTTTGGTCTACCTGCAAACTCAATCCCAGATTGGGATACTTTTGAAAGGATATTCAGAAGAAAATATGCAACCCAAAAGACCTATGCATCTCTCATGAAAGGATTGTGCGCTTTAAAGAAAGAGAGAAAAGAAAAGGTGCATAGTTTTACCCAAAGGTTTGCTACTTATCTTAAGAATTTCTCTGAAGCTGATAAGCCCTCTAATAAAGTTCTGATTGAGTATTATACTTCAGCTTTAGGGCCTAATTTGGCCATGTTTGCAAAGGCTCACGTTAAACCTACGTTATCAAAGACTTATGAGGAGGCTGAGAGAGTAGAAGCTAAAAAGGAAAGCATAGAAGATTATCCCAAGTAGTCAGGAGAGAAAACTTTTGGGAAGAAATCCTTATTACTATCTAAGCCTAAAGAGGAGCAATCACACGATTTTGAAGATGCAAAAACTTTCTAATAGAATAATAGATTTGGAAAAGTAAAAGGAATCTTATAAAATAGTTAAGCCTTACTACAAGAGAAGAGATGATAACAATCAGTCTAAACGTCCTCCACACAGTCCTGCATCAATGAACTTAACAGAGGTAGGTATGGATAACTTTCGCACTTTCCACTAGCAGCCTCATTCTGAAAAAAATTTCCTCAATGGATAAATTCAATGACGTTAGTGATGAATCAACTACTAGATTCCAAATTAATAGAGGCTAATTATGAAGAAGAAAAGGGTGGTAAATCCACAAAAAAGCAAGAGGATGATGCCATGGTTTTAGGGGACTGTGTCTCGATTTTTGATACAAAAGAAGGTACTCTGAAGCATGAGGAGATATCAGAAACAAATTTGACAACAAGAAGCCAAGATCTAGTTAATAAAGACAATTCAATACTCCCAAAGATCAAGAAATTGCAAGAGAATTAAAGAAACTACAGAAGAACAACATAGATGATAAAATTCCTGAAATTGCTATTAGCAGTCAAGATCTGAAACAAGTCAGCATGCCTGCTAAGCCTATTGAAGAAAATGTGGGTAATGTCAAAGAAAATATCAAAACACCTAAATTACTAGAGGAAGAACTTCCCACAAACAACCAACCTGTACAAAAGATTGTTGAGGCAAGTGTGGGAGGTAAGACTAGGCTTAAAACCCCACTTTTTCTCCTGACTTTGGATATTTTAAACCATAATGTGCACAATTGTCTAGTAGACTTTGGATCATCAGTAAATTTTATGCCACTTGCAGTCTACAAAAATATTAATGGAGAACCTAAACCTACTACTTGGGAGGTTACTCAATTAGACAGGACCAATGTGAAAGTAGTCAAGGAAATGGAGGATGTCCTGATTTGATTATCTGCAAATGAAAAGATCTGTCAGTACATTGATATTGTGGTAGTAGACATACCTGATGGCTATGGACTTATTTTGAATCGAGATTGGTCAGCAAGACTAAAGGGGTATTTTTCTTCAGATTAGTCACATTTGTGGTTTCCTCGGAAGGGAAGCCCAAATCAAATTAAAATATTAAGAGAGCCCTACATGAAACACAATGTCATGCAATTGGAAGAAAAACGTGAATCGGTGAATTCTATATTGGGAAATTATCTAATTGAACTTGAACCAGGAAACTTTGCATCAGAAGAAGCCAGCAACATATTAGACACCTAGCCCGATCTCCTTCAGTGTTCACGGGCTGATAAGATTGATTGTAAAATAGTAGATGTAGTGTTTGTTTCAAGTACAGTAGAATTAGATAATGGTTAGGTTTTTTATTTTGTAGTCAAGCCTAGCCCCTTAACTTACAAATTGTTAGATTTATTGGGGTGGGCAAGGAACTGACCTGTTAGTGGTTTAGTTCTCAAATTTTATTTTTTCTTGATATTTATTTCTTGATTACCTTGTACATAAATAAATTGAGTTGGTTGTTTATTTGGGATTTTCTTTATTCCTATTTTGTTTTAGTTTAGATTTTGTTTGATTTCAATAAAAAGAAGCAAACTTTTGGTTGCATTGAGAACATTAGAGTTCCAGATGAACTAAATCCTTGATTATAAGACTGTGTATTATTGTTTTATCTGATAGAATTTCTTCTAGTTTAGCAGTTTTGCTAAATGGCTATGAACGCATTGAAGTCCTACTTAATCCCTGTAAAATAACTCAAGATCAAAAGGTCTGGAATACTATTTCGAGGCTCCATCCATCTCACACTTAAAAATGTCCTAGGGGGTGACAGCAAAAGACCCATGGAAAGGAAGCAGGGTAAACCGTATATTATATATAAATAATCCCATGCCATGAATTGAAATCCAAAAGGCTAATAAGAGTCAAAACTCCTAAGAAAACAATATGTATCAAAACAAGGTACTGAATCATATAAGTACAAAATTGCCAAAAGTTCTTCTTTGTCTGTGAGCTGAAAATTAAATACATCTCTCACACAAAAGGACACTATGGATAGAGGAGCCTGATTATTAAAATTCAGAAAGAAAGGCATGAGGAGGACTCAAAAGGACAAAAAATTCCAAAAGCACAAAAAAGTGCAAAATGGCATGGGAATGAGGAACAAATGAATATTTTTGTTTACCATATGTTACAATCCTGTGGTGTCTAAGCTGGAAGGTACTCAAAGATAGAGGTAAAAAATGAAACTCATATCCTTGGCCTTGAAAGAGTTATCTTGACTTTGAAGTCTTGGATTCAATTTTCCTAAAATTGGACTATCATCAATGATTGAAAGTACATATATTTTCCATTTGGGAAATCCAAACATCTAGAAGAATTCAACAGGTTGGTTTTATTGTTAAAACAGTCTGTTACTTAAGGAAGAAATGGTCCAGAGATATGGGTTCACCAGGTAGTCGCCAATTGTTGCAGCTGCAACGTTTTCCCAAATTTCTAAAAAAATTTGGACCCTCCTTTTAAAATTTTGTCTTGCTTAGAGTTATTGAAATTTCTTAACTTTGCTGCGAGTTGATATTTTGAGGTTGATTGTTGAATGAATATCTTTGCCTATTGAGGCTGATAATTTGAGCTTGAGTTTTGACTTATGGATGTTTTCCTATTTTCGTTGTCGGAAGTTGTTTGAACTATGATTCAGGGCCGTAGTCATCTATGCAGCCGCCGTTGCGGAAACTTACTTATGAGTGACCCGATCCAAAACCTTGTTTTCCACTAATGCACTTTTGTTTTATTTTATTTCGACATTTTTGTTTCATCACCATCAGAGCATTAGTACCTTGTGTTGTCTCCATTTCGGATGGTGAATTGCAAGCACTATGACGGAAGATCTTACTGTTGTCGATCCCACAAGGTTCTTTTAAATGATTTTGTTCTTGTCGCTGTCGAAGATGTGTTGGACATTTGAATTGGGGGATTACTCTTTGTTTGTTCTGATCAACATGGATTTCATGTTTTGTGGATTATGTAGTCTATTTGATTCTGCCATTGTGGCTCCGGAGCGGACTAAACATCCTCCATATATATTTTCCTTGCGCTGATGTTTTTGTTTTGAATTTCGTCGATGCTGTGTTTGATTTTTCTTCGATGGTTTGTTCTATTTCTCTCTGATTTATACTGGTATGCGGAACCTTGGGTTTATGTGACATCCGTCGTTGCGGCTTCCTTTTGAACTAGCCATCCGATGCTATAGTCGTTCTAAGGTCCGATGTTGAAATTTCTATTATTTATTTCACCGGTGTTTTATTTGGCCGCGTAGCCCATACTTTGTCCATCGTCCACCATTGTGATGTCTCATCGATATAATCGTCGATGCCTTAGTTGTTTCACTGTCCGATATGAACGTTTTCCCACCGACTGTTTTTCACAGAAGTCTATATATAGGGGATGGGTTATTATTTTATTGTTATCCTTGTGAACTCGTGCTTACCCTGCCCCTATTGAGTTGAACTGTGAGTTCGTGCCTAGCTATCGAGATGTTGTTCGTGGGTGGAATATCCATGAAGTTTTTGGATTTCTCTTGTCGACTACACAGCTCGTCTGCCAGGTAATCCAACCATGGTTTTACCCTTCTTTTGAGTTTATGAGTCAGTTTTGGAACTAGGGTTTTGGCCTTTGGTTAGGCTTTCCCACCATTGGGTAGATGGTTGTATATGTCTGGGTTTGTATCCTCTCGGTGTGTAGTGTTGTTCAGTTTGACAGTCTTGCAGGCAATGGGTTTTCTTTTCTTAAGTTGTTTTGCAAGCCGTTATGGGGGTTCGAACCTGGTCTGAATGTTTAGGAAGTTGGTGCAGACAAGTGTTACGCTGTCTACACCAATTTTTCTGGGTTTGCTTATGGCCATCCGAGGAAGGGAGGTTTCAGTTCTTTTCACTGTAAGTATTTACCCTGGTTTTGTTTGGTATGCTGGAGGGTTTGGGTTTCAAATTCCTACGTGTTCTGGTTAGGGTCACATTTTTGAAGATGAGCCTCATTGATGGGATTTTTGCTTGAGTGAAAAGTTAGAATTCATTCCACTGTAAATTGACTCATTTGCTATCAGGATTATTTTCGTTGGACGGATATAGCATTTTTCAGACTTAGTATTTTTCAGGCATAGCTTGCAGAAGCTTTTGTTGTTATTCTCAATTTTATATTTAGCTTAGCTGTTGAGAATATGGAAGAGGTAAAGGTTACAGTTTTTCTTCATTCTTAGAGCATTCAATGAAAGCTCAAATAGCCTAAAATCATGCTTGGTTTATGATAGGGAAACTTCTTCAAAGGAGATATGTCGAAAAGACAGAAAAAGAAGGATCCTCTTGCTGAGGGGGAACTTGATGTCGAAATTATTACGAAGGTTGAATATATTTATGAAGATACTAAAGCTACCACAGGGGTAGAACCTGACTACAAGTGGGGAGAGATATATCGACTGATTTAAAACCAAGAAGTGCCTCATGCAGGGTTTGAAGAACTAACCATATACGCCAACATTGAAAAATCTTCCCATTGCCCATGCGTCACTAGCACACAGCTTGGACGAACAGACTTACAGTCCTATCCTAGTGCCTATTATGACGGTCATTAGTCATTATTTATGGAAGGATGGGTTTTTACTAGGCCTATGTTTGCATTGGTTACCATTATGGTTCTATGGTCTTATGACCCTGATTTAATTTACTCATGTACTTTAATATTTACATGGTATACAATGTATCAGGCTTATCATATTATAACATGGTCCTTGGTTTATTAAACTCTTTGTGTATAATTTTGAAAGCATAACATTAGCCATTCATGGCATATTACATATGCCATGAATTATGGCTATACCCTAAGTATACAATACACATGTTGGGGTTTATATGTTGCATGGTGTTTAAACGTTGCACTGCATTGTGGGGTGACATGACCTATATACTTTGGGTTTTGATTTTTAGTAATGGAGACCAAGGTGGCAAATTTAGTTTTCTTTGGAAAGCATGGGTCTCAAGCTTAGGGTTTGGACTAGCATGATGGTCTGGTTCATTTGTGAAATGGTTGCATGAGCTCTATCTCCGGTCTGCTCTGTGGCATAGAGCTTTGGAATTTGGCTACATTGGAAGGTATGTCTTCCAATATGGTTTTAGCAGCATTTGTATTGTTGTTAAATTTGGTATTTTCGGCATACTCCTCATCGTGGCCTTGGTTTTGTTGCAATTTACAGGGTTTGGATAGTGTGGGTCTTTCCGATGGTCATCACATTACCCATTACAGGTAAGCCCTGTTGTAACAAGTCGAAACTTGCTCCTTCTCTTGTGTGGGTGTTTGTGACAGAGCGTGAAGCTCGTCGTTGGTTGAATGCTTGGCCTGGGTTTTAATGGTTGTGATTTGGAAAGGGACTGTCTATAAAAATTATGTAAAGCATCTAGAGATGCCTTTATGACTTGGGGTTTTTGTTTGTGGTTTAGCACCTTCGGCTAAGACTAAATGTGTTTTGGTTTTGTAAATAATAGTTTGTTCAGTATTGCTGGCCATGGTGAATACATACAAGCTCTGTGATTTGTTAATATGTTTAAGTTTTGGTAATGGCGACAGCACCATTGCTTGCAATGGTGCAAGGCCTTGGATACATGACTGTGTAAATTCTTATATTGGTTTATAATGGTTATTTTTTACAGCATTGGCATATTGTGTGTATCGTGGTTATGATTCTTAGTTTTTCGCTAGTTTGACTCTGTGTAGATTTATAATTCTTATTTAAGTTCTTTACATAGATTGTTGAACAACGTTATTTTTGGCCTTTGGAGCCATGCCATTGATGGCAATGGCGTTCCCGCCATTTTGAGTAGCGACTATATAAGAGATGAATGAAATGTCGGTTTATGGATAAAACGTGGGTTGTAATTTCTTACTTGTGTATTTATAAAAGAGGCTGTGACTGTGGGTTTTACCCTACAAATGAATGTCATTGTTATTTTCTTAGCAATGATAGAGGATTTAATGGGCTTATGATAGGGTTTATCATTTTGCATAACTAGCCATGATCCATGTAATAGATATAGCATGTAATTTTAACTTGGGTTTCTTATTCCTGTTTGTGGTTATAATGTGTTACAGCCTGTATGATTGATTTGATAAGAGTTAGGGAAACGTTGACAGAGCAACAGTTTCGGGTTGTGTTTTATTCTTATGAAAATTGTTTTTTATTAGTGTGGCCTATGTAGGAGATAACTAAGTTGTTACAGCATTTGGTAAGGCTGATAGCGAATCCTACAATATTGGATGTGGTGATTTTTTTAAATGTATTATGGTGAACTCCACGGGATTCGATCCTGGGTCACGATGGTTGTAAACAATTATTAATGAAATGACTTGTTTGGACATTCATTCCCACAGTATTCGATCCTGTGACTTCTTTTCATTTATAAGAAATATTTTAATGAGTCATATGTTTAGAATTATGGTTGACTTATTATGTGGAAGTTTCCTTATGATATATGATTTGGATAAATGTATTTTGTGTATTAATTATATAACTTGGTTATTATGAATGTGGCACTGGTGCTCACAGACCTTAGAGGTCTTTGATAGCTTGACTATATATTTAGTTTATAATCTTGTTTAAATTATAATGTGACTTCAGACCATAATAGGTATCGATGGCTTTAGTTGGTTCTTAATTTTTTATTGTGGTTATGGTTCTGTTTATAAGGAGTTATAGGTCTTGGAAAATAAATTTAACAACAGGAAGTAAATTTTAGACCAGAACATAGAGATAAAACATAAAACCTTAAATTATAAAAAAGGAAATAAATTGCAGAAATAAACCAGAAAACAGAACCCTTGAATACTTGGTTACTAAAATGAATTTCAGAAAAGAACTATAGAACAAAACTTTTACATTCATATATAGGTTAAGAACTATAGAAAATAGGACCTAGTTTATAGCAAACAGCTCCTACATAATCATTAATAATTTAACCTACTTCAAATGGTCAAACTTGTACATTTTACAAGGAGAAATCAAGAACCTCATACCTGCAAGATGAATTTATTTCAATGGATGAAAACCTTCACACTCAAATACCCGGCATTAAGAAATTCATAGACATATCTGACCTCTGTATAGATAATTGAATCACTTGGGAACTACCAGGTTCCACCCAACCATGACCCGAAACCGTTCCTGATTTAAATATGGATCCCCCCGAGCTGTTTCCAACATGAAAGTAGCTTAGAGATCCTAAGGTAAGGCTTCCCTAACTCGGATACCAAGTTCTGAATCAGTTCTCGTTTTTCCTCTCAGGAAAATGTTCTCCAAGAACTTTCTTGAGAATAATCAGGCAGAATATCAAATACCAAAAGGATGGAAGATCCCTAAGACTCTCTTTGGCTTGGGTCTTTATAGGCATACTTTTCAGTCAAAGGGGCAGCTAAATCAAGAACCATTTGATTTCTTGATTTAACCCTTTTATTTAATTTAGGCACTTTTAATATTTAACTTAGGTACTTTTAACTAGTTCATATTTGGACTCTTGTAGATATTATATTATTTAATTATATTTTAGTAATAATAATAATAATAGAAGGAGCCTTTCTTTATTTCTTATACTATTAGAATTATTACTATGCTTACTCTTTATACATGTCATGTATAAAATATATACGTATATATATTATTTGTTAACATTTGTATTTAGGTATCATATAACATGATCCATAAACATAGGACACTTTCTTCAATAAGGTTGTTAGGTAGGTGGTTAGGTCTACTAAGCTAGGAAACTCTAAACATACTTGCGTGTTGGATTCCCTCGTATAACATGGTAGTTCTTCAGTACTTGATGAGATACAAAAATTCAAAATTTCATTTAATCACTTATAAATAAGTGAGATGAGATCAATATTTTACTTGAGTTGTTTTCACTCAACATAATTAATTATTTTTAGTAACTCCTAGCGCTTATCTAGATCTCATACTCAACGCTAAAAACAAGGAGTTACAAACTTAGTGCAATTCCAAAGCTCCTTGCTCAACACTAATGCTAGGATGTACTTGTAGTATACACCTAGGGATACAATTTCCAAGGATCCGATGTTCTAGAGCTTATGCTCAACATCAAATTGGAAGGTTCTAGGGATTATTCCCAACACTTCCAATTTATATTTTCATGTGCTTCATAGTTTCCTGCTCAACACAAAGGTTTTCATAACTCATGTGTTCCAGAGCTTCTTGCTGAACACAACATAAACAATGATGCGCTCCAGAGCTTCTCTCTCAACACAACCATTTAAATACTCATGTGCTCCAGAGATTCTCTCTCAACACAACCATTTGAATACTCATGTGCTCCAGTGCTCCCCACTCAACACAAAACATCTCATCAATCATGTGTTTCAGGGTCGCCCAACACATAAAATCATACATAAAACATATGTAATTGGCTTACACCCAATATATCAAACAAATCATCATGTTCATATGCAGTGGGGTTCTAGACTCAATATACCAAATAAAACATCAAGGTAACATCATAATCAAGGGGGCTTATGCCCTTAGGTCAAAATTTTGGGATATTACATTTTCAGTTCGCTTATGCCTTGTTTATCTACATAATCTCTTTAACCCTTTGCACCTACTATCCAACCCACTTCATAAAATGATTATTTTATTCCTTGAGCATTAATATGTTATAGCCATGCCCTCTTTGCATACAGAGTGCATCTTTTAGCAATAACAGATGGTGCAAGCATGTCCCTAACTACAATATTGATGTTGCCAATTTTTTTCAAAGAAACTTGTGTAGATTATGCGTGAAACACTAAATTCACACTAACGTCATCTTGATACATCTCATAATGCTAGCTTAACCTTATTTTGTTTTTCTTGCAGCAATCATCATCATATTTTAGTTTGGATTCCCCTTGTTAGTTTTGGCTCCTCTTCAAATCATGCTTTCTTGAATATTTGTAAGAAGTATGAAGACCCACCATCCCTCTTCTTGTTTGTCTTTGTACTTTCAACTAACATCAATGTTGGATGGAAATACTATAGAGATTAGAGCATAGGATCTAGATACTAAAATCCATCTAGATGGGAACTAATCAAGATTTTTAAGCATTACTGACCGATCATGTAAAGCTATGAACAAAGAAAAAACAAAGCTATTCAAAAAGTAATAAAAAGAACTAAAGGAAACCTCCTTGAAAATACACTAAAGAAAATGATCACTTCCACTAGCTTGGATATTGTTTGCATTTGAAATACCATGCAATTTAGTTGATATATTGCAAGAATATGAGATTTAACATATGGATGGTTGTACCATACAATGAAAGGAGAAAACAAAGACTTGTCAAGTGCTAGGTGGAGGAAAGAAAAATTCAAGGTGATGTTTGGTGAAGCCACATGTTAAATCCTTGTAGAGTGTATGTCCATACTTTGTATGGAAAAGGTGATGGAAATCTTGTAGCACAGGCTTGTGGAGAGTCCAAAGAATGGGAAGCTGGAGATTATGTTGATGCAATGACGATTAAGGAGAAGGATGAGTGTGATATATGATTTACTATTCAGGGAATAAATATGAGAGCAGTCATATTTCTAACATATAACTCTTGGAAGGGTTCTCAAATCATTGTGTCTCTCCATACGAAAATTTAGATTGCTGCATTTACATGCTTACTTCTATGGAGGGCATTTTCCATTTACTGTTCAATCCATTTAGTTACTCTCTACTAGAGTTTTTGAGGTTGTTATCAAGAAATTCTCACACACATGCAACATTTTCACAATTTACACAGTAAAGCATCATCAACATACACCATGAATCTAATTGAATACATCTTCACAAGACCCAAAGAGTATCCTAAGTCCAAAAGTGCCTCAAAACAGTCAAAATACATAACAACATGGGTTATATTTTTCTTACACATGTGACAATGCATGTCACCAGTTCAATGCCCATGTTTTAGGGCATATTTTCCTTCTAGATCCATACAATTGACACAAACGACATGATCTCACCCACCAGTGGCACATTGAAGGCTCGTGAAAGCTCCACTTACTCAAGGAATTCGAATTTTGGCTCTTCACACACTTGGTTTCCTTAAATGGACTCTCTTGTGTACTTTGGAGCCACATAATGGATCATTGGGTTCACATTGGGATCTTGTTATTTCTTGGCCTCCTCTTTGCCTATGAAAGAAATCCATAAGCATGCTAATTGTAAGAGAACTATTAGAGAAATGTTATGCTATTGGATTTGCACTTGAGCTTCCTCATAGCTCGGTGTTTCCTCTTGCCAAGAATTCCTCAAGCTCTCTTTCCTCCTTCCCTCAAGGGGCAAGTGTGCTCCTCATTTGTTCTTCATTCCACTTGACATATAGTGTGGACTAAATAGACCTTCCTTAGGAAGGTTTTTTTCCTCCATTTGGAGCTCACATCTCCCGGGGTATTGTATATGCTTAACCATTAGGTAATAAAAGAAGCGGTATGTCATATATTGGTTGTTTGAGTTTACATCTATTACCCCATATTGCATGTTATTCGATTTGATTTTGTTTCCTTTGCCTTGTTTTATTGTTACTAACAACCTTTTGCAGAATCACTTGGATCACTCACATCGAAACCCCTGAAATGGGCTCATAATATTGATGCCTTGTTGCATATTACAAGGACTAGCCCCTAACCAAGTGAGAAGGAAGCACTCTTGTGCAATATTTCCCACAACAGTATTTATGGCAACTCCACTTTGTTTAAGTTCATTTATATTTCGTTAGGTTGTTGTTTGTGAACTAGATCATTTATGGTATCTTATTCTTTGCAAGTGAAGAGGACCATCCCTTTCATCCTTTCATCCCAGGAATTCGGCCCTAGGAGGTCGTCTTTGCCATTTTATCAAATGTGTGGTTCCTGACGTCATGGTTGTTATAACAATGAGGACTTCCCTTCAACAACCGCACTATCCACGTGCATTAACAAACTCTTAATTGCTTGTATTTCCATTTCGCATCAGTGCATTATTTTACTCATTCTACTTATGCGACAACACACTAGTAAGTCTCTATGGCATGCTGTAAAATGACTGTAAGTTTGTTTTCCACAATAATTGTTCTTTAGTTTCTTTTTATAAGTTCAACCAACATTTTTCAGCCCAAATGTTTCTCAATAATGACCTAGAACTAATAAATCTTGCAATAGTTACTTATTTCTTTAGTAATTATCCCACCTAGACTAAGATTAAAAAGTAAAGGGGTCATCCCTCAAAATCTACTTTGGTAACCAATCTTGAGGCTCCTTAAGGACCTCGTTGTTGTCACTAGTATTCAAGACATCTTATGTTTCTTTGAATTTCTTAAACATCTTTAGTTCAAGCATTGTAGAATCCACTTTTTGCACACAAGAAAGGACTTAAATACTATCCTCTCCTGAATTATTCTCTTCATGATTTTAGTGAATAAAAAATAGGAGTGAAGTGTGAAATACCTCCATTGCACACTTAGCATTTATTTTTGCAAGCATCATTAGTTTCTTTAGAGATCAAGTCACAATTTCCATTATTTTTTTTATCACTTTAGTTAATTACAACAATACAATTTGGTTATATCACATGTGATTTCCCACTTGCACACATTGAGGGACCTAAAGACTCTTCCAATCCAAGTATTCTCTTCACAATTTTAGTGAATCATAAATGAAGGTAATTGTCAAATACCTCCCTCACACACCTTAAGTCAAACAAAACCCATAAAATCAACCATTAAAAATGGTAACCAACTAAAATCCTCCACAGCAGGTCACAAAACAACATTTTAGTTTGGTAAGATTGATTGGGATAGACATCTAAAAAACTACCACCAATCTAGTTTCATTAGGCATTGTTTTTTGAAACATAGCATTGATGTCTTTTAGGGTGCTATCAAATCCTTTCTTTTCAAAGATATCTCGGATCAAACGTGTACCTTGACCAAGGAGGTAAAAGACGAGGTATAGTTTCCCTGCTCTCCCCTACGAGTCTCGATGTAGGGAGACGACACTATACCTCCCACACCCAACAATTGATCCACACTTGACACAAGGTAACCTTAGTGTCCAAAAAGTAGGGCATCAACAAAGAGAATTTGTGAGTGCAAGTTACTCTTGAAGTTATATATTGTCATTGGGAGGTGTTTCCAAGTCTATTTGATTGGAACATTAGACCCATCGCCGGTAGAAATAGCTATTTGTTACCTCCACTAGTCGGTTGTTGTGTGAATTCCACTATCACCAACAATTGTACTTTTGGGAATCTCGATTAAATTTGAGAGGAAGGATGTTATGTCTTGTTAGGGAATTTAAACTTGTTTTCCTTTTCTAAAAATAAGTTCATTAACTCGTAATTTAAAAAGAACCTATATGTGGACACCTTTGCACTAAGTCATCTTTGCGCATATCACTCACTTATTACACCATTTTGAATATGTTGAGATTGCCATATTTTTGTATTTTTTCATTTATGCTTATTCACGACCCATCACTCTCACTTTGACACTATAATTCCACGATAGAGGAACAAAACCCACCCTAAGGAAGTCTCGTAGACTGCAAGGCCTCTCCCCTCTCTCAAGGGGCGTTTTTACATTATCTCCATGTGGAACATGAGGGAGGTCACTTGGTCAAGGACTCTCCCAAAACACTTTGATTAGATATTCTAGGAGAGGACATACCCCGTTTGACTCATTATCTTCCTTGGAAGGGAGTGTATATCAGTTTTCCTCCTCCTATTATGGAAGAGGCCCACCTTTGTTTACTCCCCCAAGAGGGGGAATACCCCACCTTCTTCCTCCCCTTCGAGAAGTAGGAATTCTACATCTTGATCTTCTCGTAGAAGACAAAGATCATCTCCACATATTCCAAGGTCTCCCCCTCGCAAAAATAATACACAAAATACAATGGAAGCCCCCAACACAAAACTACCATTTATTTCAAGTTTGAATCTCCTAGATTTATCCAAATTGGTTCATGGTCCCATAGTTCATCACACTGCTTGACCAGATATGCCTGATAATCTCCCATCAAACATCCCTAAGTTTGAAGGGAAACAAGGAGATGATTCTTCCAACCACATGATGTCTTTTCATCTTTGGTGTTCCTCCAATAGTATAGTGGCATATTATGTACATCTATTTCTCTTCGAAAAGAACCCTCACTAGTATAGCTACCAAGTGGTATGTGAATTTGACCCAAGCATCTCATGCCACATTTGAGACAATCTCCACAACATTTCTCTCTTACAATCAGTTGCCAATAAGACATGACCTAGGCCTCAAAATTCTCATAGAGTTTCAATAGAACACTATGAAACACACAACAGACCATGTCCATGAGCGGTGTTGTCACCATGCTTTGTGAAAAATCAACATTTGGCCTCCCTTTTTTTTGGATTTGTTTCTCAAATCTCTCCAACTAACTATGGCAAAAGACGTGGCTACTTCAATGCCAAAAAACTAGGAAGAAGTGATTCTCAAATCTCAACACTTTAACCTCATTTACGTCCATTCAGGGTGTTTGTGCACCATACTACCAAATGACCCTCGACATCAATTATTCGATCATCTTGTTGCAGGAATGTCACATTTCATGGATGGGCTTATCAGATCCATTTTCTTGCATGGTAAAGTCCCCCCGCAATCAAATCTTGCACCACCACCCATGACGGTGCAAAACCCACCTGTCACCATTGTGTCAGTGCCCCCTTCCATTGTGCCAAATCCTTCATTTGAATAGCCCCAATACGGACCATACAACCCTGTCTACCCTAGTACAAGCCAAGTACAAGTGGTTTCTCAACCAAAAATGGAATCACTTGCACCTACATCCACATCATATGCAACATAACCAACCTATATCCCACCCTCGGGGTATAACCCTTTTTATCCACACCCATGTCCCCCTGGAACAACCACCATACCCCATATGGGAATAAACTTTGTCGAAAATTCTATGCAACAACAAACTCAACAATCAGAGAATTGAACATTTTCAATCCCCCAAATCAAAATAAGGGGAAGAAGAAGGGAAAGAACAAACAACCCAAATAGTAGGGTCAGGGGGACAACTAAGTTCCCCAACAAAGCCTAAATTAGGGTAATCAACTAGAATGAGGGGTAAATACTCCCAATCAAGGTAAAAATTCTAACCTCAGGACAAACTACCCTTTCTCAATCTGTGGAGAGTATGGCCATTACACTCACCATTGTCCACTTATCTTCAACTGCCAACAAATGGTGGGAGACAAGAGGCAGACTCTATTGAACCCTCCTTAGGTTGCTTATGCACCAAAAACACAAGAACTTATTTTGCAACACTATTTTCGAACCATGGTGTGGTTTCCCAATATTCGGATCCTCTCCCCCCAAGCGATGGATCCTTTCAAAACATTTTTATGAACTCAGCATCATTCAACCTCCAAACTCATGCCAAAGGGTGCACCAGTGTTGACACCTCACCCATACTTGAAGAGACTTCAGTCCCTTTGGGAGGACCTTTACATATTTTGTGCCCCTACATGGAGCAAATTCTGATAATACCTTAAGAACCACTTAGGCATACCCCCTATAACCCTCACATGAAAGTTTCCCATAGTTACAGTATTGTTGATGACTTGTCACAATCACCAACCGCCATGTCCACATTATAAGTACTTCAATCTTTCCCCTCACAACGAAAGGAACTATTGAATGCACTTGGCATCATTTCCCTTTTGACTCGTGCATCATGAATTTCGACCTTGACAAAGGTGAATCACGACTACCATCATCTGTTGCATTCCAAGTTCTGGTTGCTATGAAGAATATCATCATTCATCGGTGTACCATCGATGAAGGTGTACCCACATGCATCATGTCTTCCTATGTGTGGAAATGATTAGACTCACCCAGGTTAGTCCCATCCTCTATCGCTCTCTGTGCTTATGAGGGAAGACCAGCCCAACCATGAGAATTGTACTAGAATGTGCCCATCGAGCTAGGGGAGGAAATGGTGATGATCAATGTTGAATTTATCGACGCCCAACTATGCTACAACATCTTATTGAATCGCAGTTACATGTACACCATCAAGGAAATTCCCTCCTCGGTATTCGGTATCATGATGTTCCCCTTCAACAGGAAAGTGGTTACCCACAACCAACTGAGCTACTATGACCCATATGCCTCTACCAATCCTAAAAACATACTACACATAGTGGATGAAGCAAATCCAACTCCCAATGTTTAAATTGGCCTGGGTATGTACAAGGATTCCGACCTCCTAGGGGCGTATTCAGTCCCTCCATTTGAAATCCCCATCGGAATGGAAGGTCTCATGTGTACCATTTTCACCACTGAAAAAAGGTATTTTCACCCAATGACCTCATCATCACCAACCCCAACTAATCATGGAATGGAGAAAGTCCTAAGCCCTTATGTGCCTCCCATGTTCCAGGTTCCACTTTTGTACCCCTGTCCCCCCAACAAAAGTGAAAGGAACACTGATCATGGCTCAGTTAACACTCCCAGGGATCACATTGGGGCTCTCTATGTGGTACCTCACACCACCATTCCCCGAGATGGATTCAAAACCCATTTCCCATAATGATATGGTACCTATACGATGCATTACCCCCATGGCTCTACCCACTAAATCCACACCATTAGTGACTCAACCACCATCGGTGGTCGAAAAACTAGAAAATAGGGTTATCATTCAAACCAAGATGAAATACCCCACCAAATAATTCATTAACTATCCCAAGTTGAAAGCCCCCGCCATAACCAACCATTCCCCTAAGTACTCATCAGGATCAACTAAACAGAACGAAAAGGGTGCCACACAACAAACATTGAAATCTCCCATCATGCACGATACGTCCACCATGAGAGTCACCTGGGCCCTCCATGTGCATTATGTGGGAAACACGGTGCTGTAACAAACTTATGCCCTACCTTTCTAGGGCTCTGGAACTTGTTAAACACACCTGTTAGTATCGCTCATTCCCCTCAAGATGAAACTGCGGGCACATCAAATTTCTCAACTCCTAAGTCCAAATCATTATGCACCAACAAAGTGTGTTCAATTTTCTCTTAATATGGGAACTATACACACCATTTCCATGAGCTCCCTTGATTTCAGAATGCATTGATGACTATTCGCCTCACACAACCAGGGGCAAAACCCCCTCCATATCCACCACCAAAAACATCTTTCATTAATGTGGTAACCACTAATGTAGTTACACAACTTGTGTCTCTCAAATCTCACATCCCTAAAACCTTTACATCGCCGCATCTACTGCTCATTCATATCAATCATTATACCCAATATGAAGGGTGAACCTCTCGTGGGAAACACAATAATATGATTCCTAGTCGTAGCAAGCCAACCTCCCCTACCTCTATGACAACCCTCCTAAAACCAAGACTAGTCCCAATCAAGAGATCACACCCATGCCGAACATGTGGCACTACTTCCAACTATTAATTTTAATTCCCCATATTACAGGATGAATAGGAAGTTCACCTCGATAATATGCGCCTACAAGACAAATTGTTCCAACTACGTGTATGTCCACAAGAACCACTAGGGGAACACAATTTTCCCATGTCAGCCGACACCATTGACAATACATCCCCCTTGGTTGGACTACTCACAAGTGAGGATTCATAATCATCTGACAAGGAGCCATCCTCCTCAAACAACAACCCTCATCCTCCACTACCTAGAACTACATAGTAGTGCATCATTTTTCCCCATTAACAACTCTTCATTTGACACTCAAGTCAGACAAGCACCCCTTAGGTGTGCCTTGTTTTGGATTATTATTTTTGCATAGTCCCTATATTTGTCATGTCCTTTACTATACTTGGGTATGTGTGTCATGTGTGTAATATTATTCTCAGAACATGCAAATAGTAGCCACCATCGACAATGATGCAATACTCTTACCGCAAGTATTATAACAGAACTGGCCTCTCAACACCAATCCACCCCCTAGTAATTGTAGATTTGCCATAATTTTTTCATTATAAGAACAAGACTCTATCCCATACAATCGTCAATATCCCAGTTTTGATGTGCCATCAACATCACTACTGAGGACCACATTGTTCCCCCCATGGGATTTTGCCCTCATCAACCCTCATCATAAATTGAAACCCATGATGTCGATCCTCCCACAAGCATTAGGGAAGTTTTGAGGTAAAAAATGGGACTCAAAACAAAAATTGTACCATTGAAATTCACTTTATAAGAACCAATAAGATTCAAGATGATGATGTCAACCATAAGGGTAAAATTTGTAAATAAAATTGGAGGGAAAAAGAGAAACTACTTTTTCTTATCATATTATTGACATATATCCATATGGATTCACCCAAATTTCAAATTTGGGGACTCGTTGGGTGCGTAATTTAATTCCGCATCCATCCCATACCCATACTGCATACTTTTGAGGTACCCACAACACCCAAAAATGAAAATTTCAATAAAAAACATATTTTAATATTAAAATACATTTTTTTATTGAAATTTTCATTTTTGGGTGTCATGGGTACCTCAAAAGTATGCAGTGTGGGTATGGGTTGGAACCAGAATTAAATTATGCATCAAACAAGTCCCCAAACTTGAAATTTGGGGGAACCAATAAGGAGATATGTCAAAAATACAATAAGAAAAAGTAGTTTGTCTTTTTCCCCTTCAAAATTTAGAACTTTTATTTTATTATTATAACTCTTATTTTATTATTTCCCTTATGAGGCCCATTTTAGACCTCAAAAATCCCCTAATGTGTAAGGAATTTGTCACTTCAAGGGAAGTTACCCACTTGAATCCAATATTTATTTCATAGTTTTGCATTTACTCCCCCACCTTCCATAGCACCAACAACCAAATTCCTCAGCACCAATTATAAGGAATATTTATCATGACCATCTTATGCCTCCATGAGCATTCAAACCATCCGCAAAATCTTTTTTGTAACACCACCCCCACCAAGGCAATATTGGGCCCCCCTTCCCCAAAAGACAACTAATTCTTTCCAGTTACTCTTGTAGCAACACTCTACATAGAATTTATTCATGGGCCACTCGTCTTTGCATCTGCAAATCACCCCTCACTTTGTTTTGGAAAAAGGTTCCCCCCCCCCGACTCAAAACCATGGGAACCCTACCCATCATTAAATTGACTCCTCAACTCACCAAAAATTGTGGGAGTCCCATGCATCATCAAATTGGTCCCTCGACATGGCCAAAACCGTGGGGACCCCACCAAAAATTTCTTTATGTACAAACGGTTCCCTAATACTTTAATTAACAACTTTACTAACCATAATACTTTAAAATATTACCTAACTAATTATTATATTAAAAATACCTAATATTCTAAATTACCTAGTATACTAAATAATAACTTTATTAACCATAATACTTTAAAAAATTACCCAACTAATTATTATATTAAAAATAATCTAAATAATTACATCTTAAAATCCACCTAACTAATTAATAAAAATATTAACCTAAACAATTATATCTAAAACCTTAAACAAAACTTTGAATTAAAAACATAGTAAATTAATAAACTTTGAAATATTAAATTGAAACTTAAATAAATCAAAACGAGTGATCTTAAGTAATTAAAGGAAATTATTTAACATTAAAATAAACTAAATAATTAAAAAGAACCTAAAAAATACATTGTAAATAATATTAAATTAAAAAATTAGAAAATGAATTTCACTAAATGAAAAACTGACAACGTCAAAACCTTGATCCACTTAATAAACAAATATTAATAAAAATTAAAAGAGCAAGCTTACCTTCGTGAAGACTTCCAAGGAAGCCTCTCACGACGATAAACCTACTTCAAGGTCTGAAACTGTCGAGAACAAAAATTACCACCGCAGATTTCCTTCTCCTTTGAAAATACAGCTATGGAACAATGAATAATGACATTATTGTTATAGTAAATAAGGAAGTTGTATTGTCATTCATCCCCTTGATTTGGTTGTAGAGGGAAAAAAAGAGAGAGTTGGGAGAGTAGTGTGATAGTGCATGTGTGACTAGTTCTCTTACAAAACCAAACACATCACACTTTTGTAGATTATTCTACATAGCATGGTGGATTTCAAGGGGAGGAAATATTGGGAAAAGGTTAGTAGGAAAACCCATGCTCGGGATATGCTTAGAAATAATGTATTAGAGTGGATGAACACATGTGAATTTTCCATTTCTTGTCTTTTGTTGTAAGCTAGTTCCTATATTATATTAACAAAAAGTGGAAAAGTACATTGAATTATTTGGTTGATCTGTCACTAGGGAAACCAAAACAACCACATAACTAGAGTTTATCATCAATTAACCTGAGAGATCTAGAGTCAAACGTCATAACAAGCAGTCTGTTATAGATGTAATAACTATCATATTGCTTGGACAAGTTAAAACAATGCATAACTAGTCTAGCACAACTATCAGGATGATTATCAAAACAAGCAAATCTATCAAGATTACAATCAAAATAGGATAATATTGTGTGTTCTAAAAACTAGACAAACATAAAAAATACTAATATTGAGCATGATCATAAATAGTCATAGTGGATAGGACCTCAAGTGTGACTGGAGCCAAGGTGGGATAACCTAGAGAGACTTGTTACTTGAACACGATGCTTGTAGTACCTTTGGCTCATCCATTAAGTTTCTAGATCCTAGCTCAACTTTATCCTTTATAATCAATTTAAGACTAGTCTCGACTTTGCAAATATGGCCCTAGGTTTCATCCAACTAAAGTAGGATTTCCTTCTTCTCTTCAATGTTATCCATAAGAGAATTTCCTAGAAGAGTTTTCATCTTCTAGTGGAGAGTAACTATCTCCATCAATTTGGTATCCCACATTTTGGATGTCCATATGTCCTCCACCATCTTCCAGACTTTGGTCTAAATCTTCCCTAGATCAATCCCAACTTGCTCATTCTCTAACCATGTCTCCATGTTGTTAATCAAGAACTTGGTTGGGGTAGAGATGACCGCGTTGAAGATAACCTTTACCACCTTTACCTCTTTAATTACATGAAACATATAGGTATTTTCCTGGTCTCTTTTCCCCTTTCAATATTTCCTACCTTTCACCATATCAACACAGTATAAGTGAAACCACTACTAGTTCAAGGAACCAAACCAAGGGATCCCTCCTCTCCTCTCTCACACAATCGAATACCACTAACGATGCAAGTTAGATGAGGAAGGAGGTTTCTAGAGGAAATCCCCCACTCATATCAAACTAGTGGGATTACTGAGAACCTCTAGCCATTTACTAGACCAAATAACTAGAGGTACCACAAGCATGTTTAGTGTTTAATTAAAAACAGAAACATGGCTCATGGGAGAGACCATATGGGAAGAGAATTATTAGGCAAAACCAAAATTGGGAATCGAACCACGCATGTGGATATTCTGAGGAAAGGGGGGAGATTTTGTATATAGAAGAAATTTGGTATTGAATTATGAGTTTGAGAACCCAATTTTGAGTTTGGTACTGTTGAAACTGTGTCCATTTTTTCCTTTAGTCATACTAGTTATATGGAAAATGGTGTAGGAAACTAAGAACAATGATGTATCTCACTATTGTGTTTTCAAAAAGAAACTAAGGTGGTGAAATGCACAGTTTGGCATGAAATTGAAGTTAAGCCATTTTCGTGTTTGCCAAGTGTAAAATTCATAAATTTTAGGTTTGGTGAGATGTATGTCTAGTGAATGCATGAGTCTCATCTCAGGGGTGGTGTTTTACTCAGAGATTATTGAAGAAAAGATCCTATGGTTGGTTGGAGCGTGCCTCACACATAACTAGTTTCCCATTTCAAGTTTTTTACAAATAAGTTTTAATTCATGGAAATGGTGTTTTAATTTCTCAATGTTTTTAATTGATAAATGGTAAAAATGTACATGGTTTTTGTTTTAATTTATGAGTTTGGATATAAAGAATGAATTCATGTGTTGCTTCATTGTATTCATGCATATGAAATGGGTACAAGTTTAATTCTGGAGTATGTTTGTTAAAAATTCATAATTGCATGGAGGAAAATATATGAATGGACAAATAGTTTGTGTTCTATTCATTTTATAACTGACATGATTAGTATTTTATTGGTAACTTGGATGCTTATTTTCCCAATAATTATTTACCATTACATTTTCCTATAGTAAATGCTAATTTACTGGTTTGTAAAAGAAATGTTTGCTAAAATACTTCAAAGAGTTTAAACTCTTATTTTTGGTAGAATTGGGAGAGAATTAATAACTGATATCATTCATGGAGAAACCAGTTCTTAAATATTTTAAAGGAAAATGTTTCTAATAATTCTTTTTAAATAAGTTTAAACATTAATGAAGAATATTTACCCACATGTGCATGAGGTGCATAGGTCAATACATATTTTGTGCTAGAAAACAAGATAACAAAGCAATAACAAAAAAAATAAACAAGATGCAAATATTAAAACACATTACAAGAGAGACACAAGCATAACATGGTTCAACCAAGAGGGGATACTCCCACATAGAAATTACAAATCCTTTATTATTATACCATCCAACAAAATGAAGGGATACAATCTGTAGCAACACCACTGCACTTCCTCTTCACTTTCTCACAATCACCAAGATCTCTTTTACATTTGTACATTACAATACACAACCATATTACAATGAATTTATTTTATAAAAGGAATACCATGGGAAAATACCACGGGTTTCCCAAAACCATGGGATCGTAAATCACCCATTATTGACAAAGTCATGATCTTCAATTTACAACATTTACAAGGCATTTTTTCCTAAATTTTTGCTACGGGGGCTGACCCCCTTGACAAATATAGTGAGGGGAATCCCCCCACACCTCCCTGTCAGGGGGATCCAAACACGACTGAAATAACATCTATTAATCAAGAATATTAGGCTCCACAACAAACACTATGTGTTGCACTGGTTGGTGAAATCATAGTTACCAAGTTTTTCATTGAATGATATTTTGCATTTGTAAACTATAGGTTGAATTTACTTATTTTATTTATAATACCATGGGCTAGGGCATGTTTAGTGCTTTGCATTAGATGCTATTTTTCATTAATAAACCACAGGTTGAATTTGTTTGTTTTATTTACAAATACCATGGGATAAGAATGAGTGGTATTTGTTTCTATGTTTCAAGAATTGGAATTGTATGGGTTGTATGCAAATACTATGGGTTGGATTAGTAAGGAATTTCCCATTACACTCTATGCATTAGAAATATTGGTAATCATTAACATAAATAATATATGTGTTGGCTATTGGAGTATTAAGAGAGTATGAATATGCTGGAATGTTATTTCCAGATTTTAATCAAATGAAATTTACATAGGAAATTCCTATAGTTTAAGTTTTTAAGCTTGAGAAAATTATAGTAAAGGATGGAAGTGTTGCTTTCCAATCCTTATCTATAGTTGAGGAATTTTTGTCCGTTAATTTCCAAGTTTAGGCCAAAATCAAAATTGGATAGAGAAATACATTGTTATGTTTAATATTATACTAAATCATAATGTGTTGACAATTGGTGTTTAAGTCGTATGCCAAATTGATACTAAATGTTATGACTTGTTTAACAAGGTCATACAGGTTTCCAGTATTTCACCACTACTACTTGCAAAGTAACAACAATGTTGTAGCAGTTGTTGTTACTTGCAAAGTAAGAATAGACCTATAGCAGCTTCTGTTACTTGTGAAGTAACAACAGTGTTGTAGTAGCTAGTGTACATTTTGGAGTAACAACACTGTTATGGTTGTTATCTTGATTTTAACATATCCAATGTAATCACATAAGAGCAACGGGTCCATCTGTTATAATGTATGTATGTTTGTGAATATTTGTTTCATGGAATATTTTATGCTTCCACTAAAGTTCTTATATCTATTATGCATTTGTTTTGCATGTAAATTCATTTGTTATAAGAATGCATATAACTATCATGCATGTAGAGTTTTAGAAAAAAATAGTGTGTTTTAAGTCTATTCTAACATAGGGTACGTTACAAAGTGGTATAAGAGATGAGGCAACGACTCTTGATCCTTTATGGTCTTGTTTTACCTCTCTAAAATGAATGTTGCATGTTTGAAAGATAAAATAAATATATATATGAACAATGAAGTGAACTCGCAATCATGGATATTGCTAGTGACAACCTAATTTTTCAGGCCATAGTAGGTGTAGATCGCTAGTGACAACCCAATTTTTCAAGCCATAGTAGGTCTAGATTGCTAGGGTAGTAAGTAAGTAGTTTTGAAAAAGATGGCAAAAGATCCTACACTATCCAACTTTGCCAAGGAGATTGGTATGGGTGCTCAAATAAATGAATCTAATGGCCATTAGACTGATATGGGATCAATGGAAGTGTTCCAAAATTTGAAGGACACTACAGATTAAGAATGGAAATATTCTACAAAGTATTAGACAACAAAACTAGATAAGTCAACAAGTGATGCAGAATATAGTACAGTTACAAAATCAGATGCAATAAGTATCTTCCATTGTAAGTAGGAAAGAAGAATAATCAAGAAATAAAGTATTTCCTAATAGATATCAACATTACAAAGAGAAGGATGTAAGAAAAAAGGAGTTGTATTCCCACTATCAATCAATTGAAAGTCATCAAGGGGAAGAGGCACCTAAAAACCGACATGATACTCATCCTATAAGGAATCATAAGAGAAAGCGTGATGGGAATACATTATAGGGAGAACATAGGAAAAATAAACCTCCCACCTTTGATGGGGAAAATATGGAGAAATTACATTGATTTGGATTCTATAAATGAAGAGATATTTTCAATTACATGACTATTCTGATAATCAAGAAGCTCATGTTGATATATATAATCATCAGGGAAATATTACAAGTGGTGGAAGCATATAAATCAAGTAAAAAATTTTGATGAAAGGAAAATTTCATGGAATAGTTTTCAAAGGTATTTCAAGCACAAACACTTGTCCCAACAATACTATGATAAGAAAATGCATGAATTCTTCGAAATCAAAATGGGAAATACGACTATGCAATAATATGAGAAAATATTCTTGGAGTTACTAAGTTTGTTGGATTCATCCAGGATGAAAAGATTAAGATCTTTCAATGGGTTCTCAGTGGTTGACCAAGGTTCTAGAAGGACCGAATAGCTTATGATGAGCCTCACACTTTGAAGGAATGCATAAGAAAAGCTAAATGTTTGTATGAGCAAGGTAAAAAGGGAAAGGATGTGCATAAATTTTGGAAGGGTAAACTAAAACATAAGAAAAACCAGAGAAAAAAGGGGTTTAATCCTCTTGATATTAAACACGACTTGTATAACATTCCAAACAACCAATTCTGAAGAGTGACCGAGTCTGCATGATAAAAGAAACGATTTCAAGTTAAATGTTGGAAATGTGGAGGTGATCACTAGCTCAATAAATGTCCTGAAAGGAGAAAGAAATATGCTAGTATGTATAATGTGCATGAAGCTTCTACATTGGGAGATGTTTCTAGAAGCATCCCTCACATTTACACAACTTTGGATAATTGTTCGGTAGACCACTAGTCTACAATGATTGAAATCTAAGGTAAAATAAATTGCCAATTTTAGTTTTGATTGATTTCAAAATTTCTTAAGATTATGTAAATACTAATTTAGTTGAAAGATGCAATTTAGCGAGCAGTAAACTACTTAAGCATAGACTTGGTACAATTGGCTAATAGGATGAAAAGGAAAATTACTTCCATGGTTAAAAATTAATGCTTGGAAATGAATCGATGTCATGCCAAAGCTTATTTGGATATCATACCTCTCAATTCTTATGATATGTTGATTGGAATGGATTTGTTGGAAAAACACTTTGTCGCTGTGTGCTTCCATGGTAAAATTATTACTTGGATGGAAGAGGACAAGGATACAGTTTAGATAAATGACATTCCAAGACCATTCCCATAAGAAAATTTTCATCCTTACATATGAATGAATGTTTCAGGAAAGGGTGCCAGTTATATTCTATACTTGCAGACGAAATGACAATTGAAAAATAACCAAGCCTAAATGAACATATGGTGTTGAAAGAATTAGAGGATATATTCCAAGATGCACCGAGATTACCACCAAATTAGAACATTGACTATACAACTGACTTGGTGCATGGATCTAAGGTTTGTTACTACAACAACACCTCCTTGTTAGGTTGGCCCTTCTCTGACACAAGGGAGAACCCTAAGTAAAAGTGTAAATACACTTTTGATTAAATGGGATGGTGGACCAAGACAAGTGCCAATCTACTTGGGAAAAATGGATTCATTCTAGATTTGAGAGGGTTTGAAATATACATGAAATGAGGTGTGACTATGCTGTTACAAATTTGCTATAGCCTATAATCAATTATGTGGACTGCTTTAAAGTGCATAAATTAAGATGAGGACCCATCCAAAGGCGTGTTTCTTCAGCGAGCAAAAATATAGTGGTAAAGGTGTGTTTAATCATGAACAACAAAATACAGCAACAACCCCTCAAAGATAGAAATAACAGCAGCAAAAACTCATGAATTGATCAATGATGATGATGACGATGACGACGACAACGACGACGACGACGATGATGATGATGATGATGATGATGATGATGACGACAACGACGATGATGATGATGATGATGACGATGACTAGGATGAGGATGATGATGAAAAAAATGATGATGATCATGATGATCATGATCATGATGACGAGGATGAGGATGAGGATGAGCATGACTAGGATGATGATGATGATGAAGATGTTGTTGTTGTTGCTGCTGATGATGATGAAGATGTTGATGATGATGATGATGATGATGATGATGATGAGGATGAGGATGATGATGGTGTTGGTGGTGATGAAGATGATGAAGATGATGATGAGGGTGGTGATGATGATGATGATGATGATGAGGATGATGAGAATGATGATGATGACTAGGATGAAGATGATGAATATGATGATCGTGATTATCATGATGATGATTAAAATGAGGATGATGATGATGGTGATGGTGATGATGATGAATATGCTGATGAAGATGATGATGAAGAAGAAGATGTGATGACAAGATGATGACTAGGATGAGGATGATGAAGATAATGATCATGATTATCATGTTGATGATTAGGATGAGGATGATGATGATGAAGATGATGATGAAGATGAATATGGTGATGATGGTGATGGTGATGATGATGAATATGTTGATGAATATGATGATGATGATGATGATGAAGATGAATATGATGATGATGGTGATGGTGATGATGATGAATATGCTGATGAAGATGATGATGATGATGAAGATGTGATGACAAGATTTTTACCTTGGTCTTCACTAAATTGTTCTGAGCTTTGCCAACATTATAAAAGAATGGTTATGAGTGATTATTCACTCCTATAAAGAATGCAAGTTATGGAACTACCAAACTGCTCAGTTTGGATCTTCCTCTTTTAAGACACCAGACTAGGTCCATAAGTCCTTATTATTCTTGTGCACAAATATAAGAACATGAGGCTTCATAGGGTCCAAAAAGTTATATTTTTTGTGACTACTTCCTTGGATCATATTGAATTGTCAGTTTAGTCCTTGGAATGGGTGTTAGGAGTAATCCTTAATTTTTCACTCAACTGGTTGCTCCCCCTATCATGTAGACGTCTTCATTCACTAAGATCCCCCTAAAATTGAGATGATGAAGATGATGATGATGATGATGATGATGATGATGGTGACGAATATGATGATGATGATGAAGATGATGAAGATGATGACAATATAATGAAAATGATGATGATGATGAAGATGCTGATCATGATAATGGAGATGATGATGAATTGGATGAGGATGATGTTGATGATGAATATGATGATGAAGATGAAGATGTTGATGATGATGTCGACGAATATGACGATGATGGTGATAACGAAGACACTGATGATGAAGATGATGATTATGATGATGATGATAAGGAAGATGATGATGATGAAGATGATGATGATGATGATGATGATGACGATGATGATGATGATTACGAATATGATGATGATTATATTGATGAAGACGACGATGACAAGGATGATGATGATAACCATCGTTGTTGTCGTCATCACCATAATATTTGTTGTCTTCATCATCATCATCGTCGTCATCATCATGTTCGTACTTGAAGGGACTTATGTATAGGATCTCACTATAAGCAATGCAACCAATACAAATTATGACAAAATCCTAGCTAAATTAAATTAAATTAAATTAAAATACACTAAATTAAAAACATAGAGTTGTTTAACTATAATTAGTTTAAAATGCAACAAAATATGAAATATGCAAATTAAAAAACCAAAAATAAACTAAACAAAAGATAAATATGTAAAATAAAAAAAACAAAACAAAACACAAATTATAAAATATGAAAATAAACAAACCAAAAAATGTAGAATTCAAAAACACCCACGCACTAGGTCATTAGCATTCAAAAACACCCGCGCAGGATCTGCTCTAGCTCCCATTTCGGGGTTTTCAATTTTGAACTTTCACTGAAGGATATGGAACAGGATATGATGTTTTTTTATATGAATCGTGGGTGAAGGAATTTTTCTATTAGTGCATCATCCACTCCCTTCATATGTGAGCTCATGCCTCTAGAATCACCTGCCCCGTCTCTAGAAGGGCAGCAATGTTTAGACCTCCAGGTTCGTTTCCTTCTATGTTTTTCTTGATTACCTATTGTGTTTTTATTTTATTCATGGAATTTTTTGTTGTTGTGGATGCAGTGGAGATGAAATGGCTCAAATATCCTTTCAAGCATGAAGCACGAGCTGTCCGGGTGAACTTGGGAAATTCAATGTGAGAAACAAAACCAACAGTTATCGAGGAAAAGGAAGAAGGGAATGAGATATTTTAATGCTTCCATGCCTGTGTTTTATTGTTGTCATTTCACCTTGGGGGGGTAATTGATCACTATGAGCTATATGATTGCAGGGTATGCTCTGAATGGGAAAGATGAAGAGGCTCTCAAGATGTGTTGGCAAGCGTTGATGATGGGGATGAGGCCAAATGATTTTACTTTCTCTACAGTGCTTATGATTTGTGCAAACATCATGACTTATGATCAGGGTAAGCAATTTCATATCCTCACCATAAAATATGGATTTGATTCATATAATTTTGTGGGTATTTATCTAGTTGGCATGTCTGCAAAATGTGGGTTTGTTTCTAGTTTTGTTCATTCCTTTTGGGCATCATGTCGAAATTCCCATAAATTGACAGTTCAAAGCTAGACTGTGAATGTTTTTAATAGGATATGTAAGTGACTATTGTGTTAATTATAATACAATAACTTGTGCTCTATGGAGTCGAAAACCCAAATGTCTTAGGTGCCAAGATAACTCCATGCCATGTTTTTTCTTTAAACAAACACCGGGTATTATATTTAAGAGGAATCTATGTTGGTTGTTACCATTTCAGCAACGATGTCGAAAACAAGGTTGTAACGGCCCTATATCAACACACTTCCACCTGCTGCCTACAGTCTGCAATAAACTAAAAAATGTCAAACTTTGACAGCCCTCCCTACCTGCAACCTCGGTAAACACCAAACTGAATCAAAGGTTAACTATTAGTTGGATGGTGATACTATTTAAGAGAGGTAAATAAAGTCTGAAAATTTAAATTATTTCCATAGCTACAAGTCTGGAACATACATTTGGCGGCTGTCCTATATTGCTAAGAATAGTGTTCAAGGTTTGGAGTGGTGTGGTTTACATTGAATGCAAAAGTAAAACTCTTATACACCTTACATTGGTAACCTTCGTTGCTGCTATAAAATTTTCATAATTAGAACTGTCATACTATATTATTTTTGCTATATTTATATGAGTCCTCATACTTGAATGGAAGGTTATTGGTTGGTTAAATACTGCAATTGAAATGTATATGGTTACACGGCTAATGATCTCTTGTATGCTAAAGTGCTACTTGATGAGCTGGCTACTAATTCCATCTATCTTGAATTGAATACATTCACTTGATATCATTTAAATTTGCATCTATAAGCATTAAATCAACTTAACATATCTTCTTCATTCATAGAAGTGATTGATTGAAAGGCACTGGTCACTAATACAATTGTGTAGAAGATATAGTTTTTTGTCCTTGTAATTAAATAGAAAGAATGTTCCCTATAACCAAATGTTCCATGGCACTAGAGTCCATGGCTAAGTTGCCGAAAAGACCAGAATAGGTGTTGTGCCATGAAAATTTTGGTACATAAATGTGTGGTAGAGACTAGAAATGTGTTACCAGTTACCACTACCATCCATAAAGACAGGTCCAATGGAACTTGTTTCCCCGTATCATGTAACTTAGGTCCACAACCGTAAATGGAATTGATTTAAATTCATTGCAATTAGATTTGTGGCACTGCTGTCAACTTCCCTAGCCATTATTTGACTAGAATTCAATAAACCCTTTTTCAAAGCTAATATTAAATGTCAAACTGGAAGCAAGGGAATACTCATTGTAAAGGGAAATGTGCAGTAATAGGAAGAATATAGAGATTACCAAGAAAGGACAGACCAATGAATCTTATAGTTAAAAAAAGATGTTTAGAGAGAAACCAACCTTAGTGAGTTATACTTGTGAGTGATCAAGTGCAGGAAATGTAGATCCAGTAGGGGCAGCATGACCATTTACAACATTATTGATAGTTGCATCTACAAAAGGATTAGGTGTGTTTCCACCGTCCTTATTTTTTTCAGTTTCCATAAGCTCCACCTCCTCTTCTTCTATCAACTGAACCATAAGAGGTTAGCATACATAAATATCCCTACAAATTCATACACCTCAAATGCAATGGCTTACTAATATAAACTCCTTCATAAAAACCAACCGAAATATCTGATTGTGGTAAAAAACAAGCAGAAGTTGTGAAGAGAATTCTTATACTATTGTTTAGTACTCTTATTTGATGCTTATGGATGGTTGATTGGATGTCTTTGAAAATTAATGTGTTACCAATGGATATCATCTTCAAATATTTATTTGATTGTTGATTGGGCTATATTTCAAGGACGTAGGTTTTTATATTGACTCCTCCAGCGTTGGCGGTGTATCAGATGTCATAGGTGTCAACTGGATGTACTGCAATTCAATTAAACCTTGAGTACGGTTGTTAGTTTTTATTTGATAATGTCAAATTTTTTGCGTTTGAAGCCCAGATGTTTTATAGAAAACTGCTTTTGTTTGCTCATAGTGGTTTTGAGGCTACTGAGCGGAGCTTTGTAGCAATTGCGGAATGCCAGATCTTGTCTTGTGTTGTACATGCATAGTTTCTTTGAGTAATTAGTGAGACATCGACCCCATCCATAACATTCTCTATATAAACTAACAAAATCCCATTGCATGCATCAATTCTTTAAAATTCTAAGTGTAGGAAAGCATTGCGATAGAAGAACACAATATTCCCTCTGCGGTTTGTCGTTTCTTGTGTCCAAGATGGCAGAATATTCTACTAGGAGGAAAAGAAGCAGCAATGAGGGATACCTTGGAGTGCTTCCTAAGAAGAAACCCAAGCCTGAACCTAAGGAGAACAAATTCATGTTTAGGGTTTTTCTTCTTAATGGTTTGAATTTAACGCTATAATTGGAGGATGTCATTGAAAAGATGTCGGTTTCTGAGTTTGTAAGGACTGTTAGGAGAAAAGATGAGAAATGAATAATAGAAAAGGGGTCAATAAAGATCCAATGGGGTCCCCAAGTCTATGTGGAAGATGCAATGGGAGAACAAATAACGATGGAGACATCATATGCAATGATTCTCACAACAAGCCCATGCTCGTAGCTCTGCAGGTTCATCCCTAAACTTCCTCCCCTAAAATGTTTCTTTATTTTTTTTTATAAGTCAACAAAAATGTATTTATATGTGTGCTACAAAATCATTCCATGAGCTCCTCAAAGTGCATTTTGTTAGAACTAATATTTCCATATCTAAATATATTTATAGGAAAGTCTTTTTTTTAGTAACTAGGGGAATCGACAACTGGAGCTGGGCTGGTACTCGCGTGATACGAGGTCCAAGGATCCATTCCTGCTACCACTATATCCCTAGGTTCTCCACACCCACCGCAAGACATGGGACACATGTAAACCCGGGTGGGATTTTATCTCATGACCTCCAATTTACAACAAGTGACTTCATAACAAATGAACCGCCAATGAGCCACCCCTGTGCAAGCTATTATTTACTAGAAAGTTAACATTTCATAGATAAAAAAAATATTTATCCGGATTATGTAGTGACATTTTATTCATATAGTAAGACAACATGACTCTTTCCTCTATTTTCTGTTTTATATTATTTGACAGGATGGTGGTATTAACAATGTCCACACATTCCCAGTAAAAACCTATTTATGTGTATTTAATATATTTCATGTCTTATTCATCATCATTTGTGTGTTGTTTTCATTTGAATGCAGTGGTTAAAGAAATATTGTTGAATACAAACACAAGTTTCCACATTAGTGAGGCAACAATATTGTAATATAGCATTTCAATGTGAGCTGATATTTTGGTGGAAAATGTGTGTTGGATAGATTGATTGTGATTTCCTTCATAGGAAATGTCAAATGTGACTCCAGAACCACATCTCTTGGTGGAATTACCCCAAGAACACACTTTCCAAACAACATTAGTTGAATTAATTGTATGCCCATTTTTTATTTCATAGAGTATTTTGATATTTTCCATGCCTAGCAAAATGACCACTTGTGTATAGGTTTAGTAATGGATTATTTATTTAATTTATAAATTTAATTTCCAACCAACACAGTGGTTTTCCATTTATTAGGACAACTCTTTGCAAGTGGTATGGGCCAATGGACCTGGCGAAAGACGATTGTTAAGGTAAGGGTTCTTGCATTGCCATCATTCTCCCTAGGCATTAATATTTTATATGACTTGCTTGTACCTGTCGTATAATATAACTTTGCTATTTTCATTTCTAGCATCTTCATCATTCTCCCTATCCAATGTTTGTATAGAAACATAATAATATCACACTTAATTGTCTTTTTTGTGTTCTTGCTGTACCGTTCCGTGCTTTTAACACTCTTATGTTCTCCTTGTGCATTGTCCACCACTATTTTTTAATCACTTTCCCTTTATCAGAACTGTTTGTTTTCATATTTTGGTTCCATTTATTCATCGTTTCTTTAAATTACTATTCAAAATTGTGTTTTATTTTTCATTTTCTACCAAAAGCTTGGAATTTTTTGTTCCCATTTATTTTCTACCAAACCAAAATATTGCACAAGAATCCTTTTTTGGGTGGAAATAGAGGTCCTTTTCCTGTCATCCAAGCTTCTTCCAACCTTCTCATGGGGAATAGGAGTCTCAAGTTTTAAAACCTAGTAAGAGCAATTATCCTTTATCCTCCATCTCTTAAGCTACCATTTGTAGTTATATTACAAGTGCAGTATGATAGATTTCTTGTTTTGGCATGGGAAGCTTTGTTGGGATTGAAACAGAGGTATATTTCCATTCTATATCATTTGTCTTGTAGTAATAATTTTTATGAATTACAGTGGCATTTCCACCTCGTGGCTCTTGTTTGACAAATATCTAATGTATAGCTTAGGATTTTCCTATTGAATATTTCTAAAGTGGATCTAGTTATTAAGGAGTGGATTGGGTTTGAACCATTCAACCCTATCTACTCATTAATCACTAAAGCCTCCATGAGATCCTCAATCAACCCCATATTTCTAACTTGGATTTGTTAGGAAATAATCAAAACTTTTATGCCATTTTAAATATTAATTCATATTTCATTTTTTGTTTTATAAGATCTGAAAATTTCTGTCATTTACATGTATTAAACTCATCCCTAAAACATTGAATCACATGGTAGGTTTTCCCCAGTTTGTGGGTCAGAATTACCTTCTGGAAATATTCTCTGTAGTGCTAATTAAATCTGGTCTAAAATAGAATTAAAAGTTCCATGATACTGTACATCAATCACAAGAACTTATTGAAGATCCAAAACCATGGAAAGGAATGTGCCTTTCCAAGGTTTTTTATTTTTTTTAAACCTCCAGGTTTCGTCGCAATATCGTCGAACTTTCATCACGGGTATTACAAAACAGTCGAAACCTTGGGTGGCTTTCCATGAATACCATCGCTATAGTGACGTAGTTTCATGGAAACATTTTCGTTCAACTTGCAGATTTCGTCGACAGAGATTGGTTTTCCACAATTTTGTGTGGAAGAAATTTCTATTCAAATTCTAGAATTTGTCGATAGAGAGAAAATTGTTCGTCGAAACTGTTCCATAGTGTTTTGTGGAACCAAAATTTTTCCTAGCAGTTTTTGGCCATATTTTCGTCGTTATAGGGATGATAAGTTTGTCAATAGTGCGACGAAACGTAGAAAATTAATTAAAAAATTTAATTTCAAGGCCACCATATAGAGAACACATGGAAGCCAATTTTCATCTCTTATCAACGGATTATAAATTTCATCGTTGTAGCGACGAAATAAGTGCCACAAAACATTGCAACCGTTATTGTCGCGATTGAGATGACTAAACATGGAAATATCAACGAAAAACCGTTGCAAATTTTCTCATAGTATTAGTGAGTGTATTCTCCACCATTATCTGTTCTTAGTGTCTTGATTCTCTTTTCTGAAATGTTCTCTATCAAGGATTTGAATTCCTTGAGTTTCCCAAACACTTCAATCTTATTATTCAAGAATTATATCCAAGTAATTCTTGAATAATCATCAATAAATGTGACATAATACTCATATCCACTGAAGGATATAGAGGGAATAGGACCACACGCTTCAGAGTGAATTAGCTATAATGTAACTTTGGTATTTCTTTCACTTTTTGGAAAGGGGTTCTTTATGATATTTGCACTTGCACATCCTTTGCAATTACCCTCGTGATCAATATTCAGATCTAGTAACCCTATTACCACCTTGCTCACACAAGAAAATGCTTTGTAGTTGATGTGAGAAAGCCTTCTATGCCACAGTTCACTTGAGATGGTAGTGTCATGGACAAGGGATTTCTCTAGCCCATCCTTTGAGTTTATAAAATCCTTCTTCTTCTTCTCCAATGACCACAACATATTCAATCATATTTCCTTTGGACCAAATTAGTACTTCTCCATCTATAAAAGAAAATCTATATCCTTTCTTATCTAGAGTTGAGATGGAAAGTAAGTTCTTTTTCAAACCTAGCACATACAGTACTTCCTTCATCTTCATGGAAGTCCCAGAGTCAATATTGTAGCTTGATTCACCAATACCTTTGATGGTATATTAATATTCATCTCCCAATGATACTTTCTGGGGAGAGTTCTTCTCTTCAAGTCTTGAGAGATTTTGCTTCTTCCCTGTCATATGCTTCGAGGCACCACTATCAATAAGGCATGTGTCATCTCCAAGTGTTAAAGACCCAGAGGGTGCAGAGAATAGTACATATTCTTCTTTTGTTAATCTCTTTCGAGGTATTTCTTCTTCATCTTTATCTTCAGCTAGATGAGCATGTTGTCTCTTGTTGTTGTTCTTCTTCTTTGGTGATGGACACTCTTTGGCTAGGTGTCTTATCTTATGACAGTTATAGCATTAATACTTTGAGTAATCCTTCTTCTTCTTGGAATGTTTCTTATTACTCTTCTTCAAATTTGATTGTTTCCTTTCTTTAGTATGGGTGGCTAGATCATGATCATCTTCTCTGAGTAGACCTTCTCTATTGGCTACCCTAGCTTCTTCTTTAATGCAGTCTTCCCATACTATGTCAAACTTCATACTCTCTTTTCTAGCACACAGAGTTTGTATGAATGAGCCCAAAGGTCTAGTGAGACCATTGAGATAGTCATAACTAGTTCATCCTCATCAAGGGTGTCTCCAATAGAACTTAGTTGTTCTCTGAACTGGGAGACCCTTGTGAAATTATCTTGAATTGATTTCCTTTTCACATCTTGGTGCCCTTCAGTTGAGATCTCATATTCATCTTTCTGTTGATGTTCCTTCCTTCATACATTCTAGAAAGAGAATCATACATCTACTTTGCTGTCTTCTTGGATGACACTTTTGGGATCAAGTGATCCTTAATAGAGTCGGCAATGATCCCCATTTCCTTGACTAGTTATTCTTCATGCTTCTCCTTGGATTCATCTTCTGTTGGTTCTGCAACTTCATTATTGGTGTACTTCTCAAGACCATTCTCTCTAAGAATGATACCAATTCTATATTTCCATGCTAGGAATTTTTCTAGGCCTTCCAATTTGTCATCAAACTTAGTGCTTGGGGGCATCCTATCTAGTAGGTCACTAAAAATTGAAAATTCTCAAAATAAAAATCTGACCTTACCAATAGATGCACTTGAGGGAGATGAGTTGGTTGATCCAACTGCTTTCTAGAGATCCCAAATATTCAACCTTCAAATCCTACTTGTGAGGTTGCAGCACTGCAGAATTTTTGGTTTTGTTTCACTGCAGTTTTCTGGTTCACTGCCAAACTATGGTTTGGATTTCCCAAATATTCAACCACCCAAAAATATCGATCTAGGGCATAAAATATGTGCTCCATGGAGGCACAAATTTCTATGCAAGTGGATCTTCCAAATTCCAAAAATTGCAAAAACCCTAATTTCTTCCCGAGAGGAGGGAGATAAGTTGTCCTAATCAGGTTAGCTATGATACCATGTTAAGATTTCATATGCTATACTAGATATAATTAGTTTTCAATTCAAAAGAATAACATTATCATATCCAGAATCACTGATAGAAACACAATCACAAGATAGACATAGTATTTATCCTAGGAAACCCTTAAGGGGAAGAAAACCCATCAAAACTTCCTCTGTATAAGATGTAAAAGATATAACCCCAAAATAGTTGTCCTTCTCCTTGATGTTTTTTCTCTCTCTCTCCTATGCGCTACATAAGTGAGAGTCCGTGTGTCCAAATAAGAACCACATGTCTTCTATTTATACACAATGAGCCAACTGACTTTTACCCTAATCAAGTCGGCCCCACTAAATTGGCTGGGCTGACTTCACCTAGGAAGACTCAAAATAATATATTATATTATTCATTAGGGTACTAATGACCCGACTTACAATGTAATATTTACCTCTTGACTCATCATGACCAAATACAATAGTAACACCCCACCGGAGGAATAATAACATCTCCCTTGGGTTATATCAGTAAAATAAATTTAGAATATCCTTTGAAGTTACAATATTCAACAAGTAAGATATATCTGGTTGGGTGGGCCAAAGGAAATATATAACAAGCTAAGAAACCGAAACATAACAGAGGCTTAAATAGCTATTTTGATACCCTTTGCTTTACTATGAAATGACCCTCAATTTTCCTTGTGTTTTTACCTCTAGTTAAATGGAAGCAACCCACTTACTTGAACCTAACATATTGCAATGAATCAACAAGTATAATATATAGTAAGATATATATGGTTGGATAGGTCAAAGAAATATAAAAACAAATACCACTCATTATTATCCTATGCAAATATAAAAAACAAATTCAACCTATGATTTATTAATGCAAAGCAGAGTAGGCCATGGTATTTGTAAATAAAACAAGAAAATTTATCATGTAGTTTACAAAAGAAAAATACCATTTAATGAAAAACTTGGTAACTATGCTTTAACCAACCAATGAAATACATAGCATATGTATTACCTGTGCACCTAATGCACATGGTAAATATTTTTAAATTACCTAGTAAGCAAGATTGGTTCATTCCCATCTTCTTCATTAATGTTTAAACTTCTTTTAAAATAATTATTACAAACATTTTGTTTAAACTCTTTGAGAACTATTTTGTCTACAAACATATCACTCATCAATTATACCAAGAAAAATAAGAGTTTAAACTCTTTAAAGTATTCAAACAAACATTTTGTTCACAAATTAGTAAATTAGCACTGACCACAATAAATCGTAATGGTAAAAATTATTAGGAAAATAGGCATCCAAGTTACCAATAAAATAGCAATCGTGTAAGTGGTAAAATGAATATAATACCAATTGTTTGTCCATTCATATAGTTTCCTCTCTGTAATTATGATTTTTTAATAAAGATACTACAAAGTTAAAATTGTAACCATTCCATATATAGGAATTCAACCAAGCAACACATGACTTCATTCTTAATATCCAAGCTCAGAAAATAAAACTAGAAACCATGTAAATTTTTACCATTCATCAATTAAATAACATTGAGAAATTAAAACCCCATTTCCATGAATTGAAACTTATCTATAAAATACTTGAATTGGGAAACTAGTTGTGAGGTACTCTCCACCCAATCATTGGTTCTTTTTCTTATTAATCTCTCAGGAAAACACCACCCCAAGTTGAGACTCATGCATTCACTAGAAAAACATCTAACTGGACATGAATTTTTTTAATTTTACACTTAGAAAACAAGAAGTTGTCTTAACTCCAATTTCATGTCAAACAGTGCATTTCATCTACTCAGTTTCTTTCTAACAACACAACAGTGAGATATATCACTATTCCCAATGCTCGGAAATCCACCAAGTCAACTGCGTACACCATTTTCTATATAACTAGTATGACAAAAGGGAAAAAATCGATAGTTTTAGCAATACTAGACTCTTAACTGGGTTCTCATACTCGGAGTTCAACACCATATTTATTTTACAGAAAAAATAAAAAATAAAAAATAAAAAATAAAAAAATTCCCCCCTTTCCTCCATAGACTCTCCACACGCATTGACCAATTTCCGATTTTGGTTTTGCATGATAATTCTCTTCCCCGCATGGTTCCATGAAATGTGTCTCTCTTTCTAACTAAACACTAAACACACCCCTTAATCACACTTAATCCCCATCATACCATAAAACAAGTTTAAGTTAATAAAAGGGAATTTAGGCTCAATTCATCACATAAGGTAATTTTAGGGACTTAAATATTTAATAGGGTCATAGCATGGTTTCACTTCTAAGACATGTTTAACCCCCTTACTGTCTTTAGTAAATACATGATTCCTCGATATCTTTAGCGTACTGCCTCAACATAGTCAGCTATGGATTTTAATATTAATAATTACAGAAATACAATATGTTTAGCCTTGCACGCATTAATAAATAGTAATTACATCTTAGCATCATCAGACTAGGGGTTTCAAACTAGGGGTGTTAAATTCCCCTCCCCATTAAATTCTATATTGTCCTAGGTGTTTCATTGTCCAAAAACATATGAACAAATTTTTCCAAAATTTATTTACATTACATATATACAAGAGTTCAAGATAAATACATATATTCTTCCTACATAAATTCTTCCATTTCCCAAGTCGCTTCTTCAAAACTATAATGGGTCCATTGGACCTTTACTATCCTATGACCCTTTTCTTGAGTGTCTTGACTGGTCTATTTAATACTCAACCTGCTTGTACTTGAATTTCCCCTTCAGGTTCTACCTATAACAAAAACTAATCAAGTATGTGATTAGAATCATAAACATACTTTTTCAATAATGAGACATGAAAAACATTGTTTACTTTAACCATAGGAGGTAGATCTAGCTCATAGGATACTCATCCAATTCTACTTAGGACTTCAAATTATCCACAAAATATAGCAGCCAAGTTCTTGTAGTTACCCTGCCTCAATGAACTTTTTCTACCCCTGACCTTTAGGAACACTTTTTCCCCAACCTCGGACTCTCTATGTATTCTATTTTTATCTACATAGATATTCTATTGGTCATGAGCTACCTTCAAATTATTCTTGATCTTGGTTACATGTTGTTGCATGTCATGAATCATTTCTTGTCCAACTATTATCCTATCCACTGGTTTGTCCCAATTTACTGGAAAATTACACTTCCTTTAATATAGTGCTTCAAATGGACTCATTTTCAATGATGCTTGGTAACTATTGTTGTAGGAAAAATACACTAAGTATAACTAGTCTTCCAATTTACTAGGATTTTCCATTATATACATTATGAGCATGTCCTCAATGATTCCAATTACTCGCTTAGTTTTTCCATACATCTGAAGATGATAAGTTATATTGAGGTTGAGTTTGGCTCCAAATTATACGAACAAACCCCTCCAAAATATTGAAGTGAACTTTGGATCTTGATATAAAAAAATTACTTTTAAAATACCTACATGCAACCTAGCAATTTCCTTCATATAGGTCTACGCAATATTAGCTACCTTAAACGTTGAATGGACATGTATAAAATTGGATGATTTTGTCAATTTGTCAACTACCACCATAATAGAGTTTTGTTTCTTTAGTGTTCTTGGTAACTTTGTAATGAAATCAATGGTTGCCACATCCCACTTTCATTATGACACTTGTAATTGATGAATTATACTAGTAGGATTCTTTTCTTCCGCTTTTACTCTTTGACATTCAAAGCATTGAGTAATAAACTTGGCCATTTTTTTATTCATGCATGTCTAGTAATACTATTTCTTAAATGTTGTTGATGTCTTTTGAGAACCAAGATGACCTGCATAAGGTACATAATGCATTTTTTGTAATACTATTTTATTCAATTCACTTTAAGCCGGTATATAAATTATTCCATTAAATTGAAGAATTCCATCTTCATTCAATACATATTTTGAAAATTTTAATGGCTTGTTGCTTTCCTACAACACTGCAAAAAATTGTAAATAATGATCATATGCTTTTAACACCTCATGAAACTTGACTTTTAAATCAAATTTCCAATTGTTGATATCTAAAATTTGCATGATCTGACTTCTTCTGCTATGTGTATATTCCACTTGATTCTCTTTGTATTTTATGTTCTCGATTTCAAAATTGAATTCACCCAAGAACTCAACCCATCTGACTTTTCTAGAATTCAAATGAGGTTTCTCAAACAAACTGTCAAAACCCCAAATTTTCACAAAAATTTAAAATTTTGAGATAGCATAAAATGTTTATAGTTGCAGTTAGATAACTGCTAGAAGCTAATAGAAGAAATGAAATAGAAAATAAAAGTATCCATTAACTATAACACATAGATTAATGTTGTTTTAATTTTGATATGTGATGTAAGTAATCTGCATTCGAATATTTAGTTGTACTAATGGTTTCAATGTCAAGTAGGTGAGGAGTCATTTTCTAGCTGGGGCTTACTTAGCGATTGCTAACGTATCTGGATTTTTGGATCTTTACAGGCTTGACAGGTAAATTTTGACCCATTAAAATTTTATTAAGGCGTTAAACCAGATATATTTCTTTTAGCTTAAAAGTACTGCTAGAGTAAAAGTTTGCTTAGAAGACTCAAGTCCTGCAAGGTAAAGTAATGTTTTCTTTTACTTGATTCATAAGTTTGATATTACTTAATATTTGTGTCGTAAAGGTTATTATCGTCTCCCTACTATTTGTCTCTTAACAGATAGATCTTTAAGATAAATAAAACCTCCTTCTAACTTTACTTTAAGTGATTTCCAGTTCTTAATAGATCTCATGGTTTTGGTATCATAACTCTTTTTCTGACAAAAGAGTTTTTTTGCTATTATTATTTTAATATTTAAAACGCTGCTTATCATTATAAAAAAAAATAGACCTAAGTCTTTCAGAAAATAAGTCTATTATATACTTTTCAGCTCTGTTTCAATTAGGACTCAATATGGTAAATTTATCGGCTTAACATCGCTTGTAATTTATAGGGTATCCTCTACATAAAAATCGTCAAGATTGTGACTAGAGATCCCATTTTCTTCATGACCAAAATAATACAACAACTTCACATCACCCTAATATATACTTTTATGTAAATAAGATGCAATAAAATCCTAGAGAGTTTACTATTCTAAAATCCAAATTCTAACTTAACCTTGATTCGATACATCTTAGAGCTTGGTAGAAAATATGGAGCCCAAAGATTTTTTGTTTATAAGATATTTATCCTACATCCAGTACTGTAGGTCATTTAAAAGTGTAGGAGCTATTTGAGCGTATATATGTTGATTATATCAATATATACCTTATTGTTTTAAATCTAGTTCTCCAAGCTTAAACATTCATAGTTCATGAATTATAAGAAAATGTCAATAAAGGCATTAACAAACTTGCCCACCACTTCTTTTAATTCTTGATATTTTCTTATAAGTTTGATTGAGAAAGGTCATATGATCTTTACTAACAAGGCACCGAATTCATAAATAAAATGGTTCTTATCAAAGATGATTTTGTGGTTTAAACATTAGGTTAAACGATGGTATACTACTTATTCATCATCGAAGCTTGAGTTCATTTGGAACAATAATATGATATTGACTTTATGTGATAATACATTATCATTACATGCATAATGTAATTGATTTAAAAATTATTTGGTTCGAATGATTGCAGTGGAAACTATACAAATGAACCCACCGTGAAGTGAATAGATTTGTGTACATGTGGAACTCTCCTCTCCATGCAATACGTGACTTATAAGTTTTACCTTGCAACCCTATTCTTCATTGTTCAGTGAGGGTTTCAATCTCTGCTTCATTGGGTTCACTGTGGCCATGAGGGCTCGCAGTTGCTTGCCTCGAGCTCCATTGTCCATGTATTTTAGAAGAACAGTTGCTTAGGGCGAGAGTTGTAAAGTCATAGCTCATGAATGAATTGATTTTTGCAACTCAACCTTGTTGTGCATGAGGGTAGTGTTGTACACAGTCATTAGTTTAGTATTGAAGTCGTGGTTTGGCCACTGCCTTTGGTTGCTCGTGCTTCAGTTGTCGATGTATTTGATAACCTGAAATCAACTACCTCCTTCTTAGGTGTATAGGAGGGTTTCATTGTTCAAAGCATTGATCTTCCTTCTTCGACCTCGGTTATCAACATTACAAGTAACCAATCATGTTAAAGAAGTTGAAAGATATAAGAATATACAGTTTTCAATTTTACATTCGATTTCTTAATTATGTTTTGGTTTTCATTTTGCAGGGGTAGTTCACCTTAACATTTGGAAAAAACCACTTCTTATTTGGACTGGCGTTCAGTCTACGGGTAATCCCCAGTTACAAAAATGGTTCTCCCTGCTTGTTCAGACCTTAGGGGAAAAGTTTGTAGTTGAAAGAAGTTACGGCATGGTCTTTCCCAATCTTGGGTTGTTGTTCTTTAGTTTATAAGTTTTTTTTTATTTAAAACCCTTGCTTACAATAGGGTGACTTTGGCTCAATGCCGTGCCTTGTAATGCTCTCATCTTGTGTAAAAAAAAGGATTTTACATTGTTGTAAGTTTCAATATGAAGTTTGTTAGTTTCATTTATTAAAACCCCATGTCACAATATGGGTGCACCAACTCAGAGCTGGTTTTTGTACACTATTTAAGTTTAAAGCCTTTCGGCCTGTCATGCAATACACAGGGTCTTTAAAAGAAAAAGGATTTTCCTTCGAGCTCGGATTTAGTTTATCTTAATGCTATTATTGTATTTTTGTGTACTTAGGGTTTTTACCCTATTCGACTGTGAAATAATAAATTACTGTTTATTATTTATTTTGTATTAGATTTATGTTAATGGCTTTAAGACTGTCACTCAGTCATATTATAAGTTTTTTTACTTGCTGGCTCAGGAATTTTGAGCTAGGGTTTCCTGAATGAAACCCTCATTTACATCAATCTTTCAATTTGTCTATTAATTAATAAGTATTGTTAATCGTTGAACTTCTTTTAATTAATGTTAGAGGTGTGTTGTGAAAACTCTAAGTGATATTTAATTGTCTAGTCTTTTATCTATCCTTAAGGACTGTAAACAGTCTTCTCATAATTTAATTTTTTATTTATAAATATACTCCAAAATAATTGGATTGTAGCTTATGTATTTTATTTATAAAAATGATTTCTAGTTTAGGGTTTCGACCCTGTAGATTATCTTTACAGGTACAACCTGTTGCTACATTTAAAATAGTTCTTTCTTAAATAGGTAGTTAATTTTAATGTTAGTTATAATCCTATTCTTATTGTTTTTACTGAAATGTTAGCAAGAATTTTATTAGAGTTAATTGTAAACATCAAATACTTTTCATAAAACCCTTCTTGTTTATAGTAACTGTTGTCTTAGTTTTGTTAACATTATAAGTAAATGAACTAAGTAATTATAGTTTATTTCTCTGTTTAACTGAATGTACTAAAGTAGTTTACCTGTATATTTTCTACTACATTTGCAAATAGTTAAAACACAAAGGAATATATTGATAACATAACACAATTTATTCTCATGCATATTTTAACTTGAATAAAAAAGAATACTTCATGTATCTACTAAGGTATTATCTTAACATAATAATAATGCTTCTATCTGTACTAAGCTACTGCTTTTTCTAATATATTTACATACATCAGTTTGTAGAACAATAACATAGATAATCAGGTTATTGTTCTTTTTGACGATAACCTACATACTAAAATAAATTACTTGCTATTATAAAATGGATAACATATTTAATCATTCCAGTCTCTTATCATTTCCTTCATCTACTTTTAAATACTCTATCTGTGCTGGAGTACGGTCTGGTCCTTCCAAATGTGGAAAAACACAAATTAGAATTATTTTTCATCTATTCAGATTCATTTCTTCAAAAATCTAAAATATTACTAACTCTAACATTTTACAACTAAATATTTAACATTCAGATAACAATCAGATTCACTTTTAACCATCTAACACAGTAAAACCAAAGAATGTAGAATCAGATTAAGATGGACAACAATAGCGTTAGGAGGCCATTACTCCCTACCAAACTCCTGGAGAGCACTCAAACAACGCTTCCTTAGGACCCCCGAACCTATTCCTGGTATTCTTGGCTGAGAACTAGTGGATGATGAAAACAATAGACTAGTCCAATGACTCAAAAAACACTCTGCACTCAGCAGTAAGATCCTTCAGCTGAAAAGCTGCACTAGATCACTTAGCATTTAACCCCTCAAACTCTTTCCACAAATTCCCTTCATGCCATTGAATTTCTCTAAATTAAATTCACCTAAATGATCACTTCTCTAGAATGAGCAGCCTCAGCTCTCTTCAATGGGCATTTTTATAAATATTGCCTAGGTCTTTTGGGTCAATTGTCATTAATTGAGCCACCTGCTCTGATCCCACTTTCTTGGGGGATCATGACCCCAAATGTAGGGAGGTTGCCACCTGCAACAATTGGAAGTGGTTTGAGGATGATGCTAGAAGTTTGGTTGCTCTCCACCTAGTCTCCTCCACCAATTTGACCAGTAAACACTCTTTTAACAGCTCTCCTAAGCTATTGTATCCACCTTTATTTATTTATAATTAAAATATTCAGAATTACATTAAATATCCTTGACTCTGCCGAGTCATCAATTACAACTTAGAATAAAATTTAACATATTGTATTTAAATAAAATCAAATAAAATAATATTGTTTTTGCAAAATTGGGGCATGTGACATACAGACCCCCTTAGAACATAACATCATCCTCGATGTTATTTATTCTTCATCCTTAGAATTCCCCTGGAACAGAATTGGATATGCACATCGCATATTACTTTCCAATTCCCAGGTGGCTTCCTCTGGACTAAGGTGCTTCCATTGCACCTTCACCTGTCCAATGGTGCGGTTTCGAAGTGTGATCTCCCTCCACCCGAGGATACAATCTGGTTCCACCAGAAAATCTCCTTCTGGTTCCACCTGTACATCATTCCAGTTAACAACATGAGTAGCATCATGAACATATTTCTTTAATATAGAAATGTAAAAAACATTATGTACTTTTAAATTGGGTGGTAATGCTAACTGATAAGCTACTTGTCCAATCCTGGATAGAATTTCAAATGGACCACAGTAACGAGGTGCTAGTTTTGCACAGCTCCCCAATCTCAAAGAGCTCTTTTTGGGCCTCACCTTGATGAACACATGTTCACCTACCTGAAACTCCTTTGGAGTTCTTTTAAGTTCTACTTGACTTTTCTATCGATCCTATGCAAATTTCAGATTACCTTGTACCTACTTTACAATTTCTTCCATTCCCTTTAACAGTTCAGGACCTAATACCAATCTATCTACTGGATTACTCCAAGAGATAGGAGTATTACATTTCCTTCGATACAAAATTTTGAAAGGACTAAATCTGGCTAATGTCTGATAGTTATTATTATAAGCAACTTCTACCAGATGCAAATAATCCTCCCATTTACCTGGCTGGTCTTTCACATACATTCTTAATAAATCTTCCAATACTTGGTTTACTCTTTCAGTTTGTCCATCTGTTTGAGGATGGAACGAAGTACTAAAATTTAATGTAGTGTTTAATCCTTTAAACAGAGACTTCCAAAAGTTTTCTTGTAAATTTAGGATCTCTATCTGAGATTATGACTTTCAGTATTCCATGCAATCGAAAAATATGTTTTAGAAAGATATCAGCTATGTTTACAACTTTATATGTAGTTTTAATAGGTATAAAGTGAGTTGCTTTACTTAACTTATTGACTATTACCATGATAGAGTCATTTAAATTATGATTTCTATGCAGTCTAGTAACAAAATCGAGACTGATTATCTCCCATTTATAGCTAGGAATGGGTAATGGTTGAAGTAATCCGGCTGGGTTTTGATGTTCAGTTTTCATGTGCTGACATTCAAAACACCTAGCGATATATTCTGCTACTTCAGTCTTCATATTTGGCCAACAATATTCTTTTCTTAACATAGTTATAGTCTTTTGATAGCCTAGATGACGTAGGTATGGAGTTTCATGGATTTCATCCAAAATTAAGAGCTTGACTTTAGGTACGTTAAGTACATACATTATGTCTTTATACATTTAAAATTCTTTGGCATTCAAACTGTACCCATTACTTAAGCTTTTTGTTGGATTTTCTATATTTTTAGCTTGTAAATTTTGGAAAATTTCATCTTGTTCTATTCCTGCTTTAAGTTGTTCATCCAAATCTGTAGTATAAGTGCTGATAACTGCTGCAAAATTCAGCCTTGCATTCCTACTTAATGCATCAGCAACTTTATTTTATTTACCTTTAATGTGCTGAATTTTGAAATCATACTCACTTAGAAAAGCCAGCCACCTAGCTTGTCTAGAATTTAGATTAGGCTCATCTAACAGATACTTTAATCATTTATTATCAGTCATTAAAATAAAATTTCTACCAATTAGGGCCATGTCGCCACATCTTTAGAGCATGTATAACATCTTCTAATTCCAAATCATAAGTTGCATAATTCTTTTCATGAACTTTTAATTTTCTTGACTCATAGGCAATAACATGCCCTTGTTGAGTCAGAACACCACCTAAGCCATCGTTGCATGTGTCAATGCACACTACAAATTCTTTATTTGGATCAGATATTCTTAAAATAGGTGCGCTAGTTAATAAAGTTTTTAACTTTTTAAAGATTTCCTCACATTTCTGGTTCCAATCAAACTTCTTTCCTTTCTTCTACAAGGAAGTTATCAAATTCGTGATCCTCGAAAAACCTTCAATGAACCTCCGGTAATAATCGATAATTCCCATGAAAGATCGAACATCAGTTACATCCTTAGGAAAAAGCCAATCTTTGATTTCCCTTATCTTTTCAGGATCTACTGAAATCCCTTCCTTGGTCACCACATGACCTAAGTACTGAATCTTATCCTTGAAGAAATCGCATTTACTAAACTTTTCAAAGAGTTGATGATCTCGTAACTCTTGCAAAACAATTTTTAAATGTTCTTTATGTTCTTCTTCAGTTTTTGAATAGATTAATATATCATCGATAAACACGACTACAAACTTATCTAGATACTTATGTATAACATTGTTCATTAAACACATAAAAACAGCTGGGGCATTAGTAAGCCCGAATGGCATGATGACAAACTCATAATGGCCATATCAAGTTCTAAAATTTGTCTTAAAGATGTCTTCATCTTTAATCCTAACTTGATGATATCTAGACCTTAAATCTATTTTCGAGAACATCGTGGCTCCATGTAGTTGATCAAACAGATCATCTATGTGGGGAAATGGGTATCAGTTTTTAATGGTCATCTTATTCAACTGATCGTAGTCTATACAAAGTTGCATGGTTTCATCCTTTTTCTTAACGAAGATGACAGGGGCCCCCAGGGAGACACACTAGGTCGAATATACTTTTTATCAATTAGTTCTTTTAATTAAGACTTTAATTCATTAAGTTCAAGTATGTTCATTCAATAAAGGGCCTTTGAGCTAGGTACTGCACCAGGTACCAGCTCAATGGTGAAATCCAATTCCCTTTTCGGAGGTAGTCCCAGAATTTCTTCAGGGAATACATCAACAAATTCTCTTAAGACTGGTATGTCTTCCAATTTTAATTTATCTATCTTATTTAGATTCTCCTCATCAGTTATTGTTGCTGCATAAGCTTTACAACCCTTCCTAACAGCTCTCTTAAGTTGTATAGCAGAAATCTGCCTTATAGTGGTTTTTCTAGGGATTCCTTTTACACTTATTGGTTTTCCATCACTGTTTAAACATGTGAAGGTCTTATCATAACAATTTAAAATTACTTTATGTTATTCTAACCAATCCATACTGATCAGTAAATCATAAGAACCAAGAAGTAATACATTAAGCTTCACAATAGTTTCAAAATGATCCATAACTATTGCGCATTCTTTTACAAAACAAGTTACCTTTCTTTTAGCACCAGTGGCTAACTGAACTAACCAAGAATTTTCAAATTTTTCAACAGGAAACTTACATTTTTCTACCATTTTAGGTGAAATATAACTGAGACTAGCTCCTGGATCAATTAAAATAGTTATAGGGGTTTGATTTATCATACCTTCTACTTCCACCATGGAAGTTTGATATTTTGCTTGTCGATTCTCCAAGGATGCATTGATTCTAGGCATAGTTCTCACTAATTCTGCAACAGTCATCTTCTCATGTATGGTATGAATATTACTGACATTTTTTTTCTGATTAGGATAGACTGATGCATAGTGTGGGCCATTACACTCCCAACACTTTATAGGTTCTTTGCGCTCAAATTTCTTGGTGTAATTACCATGATTATTAGCAAACTCTTTACCCTTAGAGTTATTCTGATTGCTTGGTGAATTATTCTTATTTCCTTGGAAATTTTTGTAAGGAAAATTTATGGGCCTTATTGTTCTTATAATTTCTGTTGGGCACAAATTCTTTCTTATTTTGATCATACTGATTATTATTCTTCTTGGCCTTCCAGTTGGCCATGCTTTCCTTCTTCTGATTCTGTTCATAACAGAAGTTGGCTTTCCTCATGGCTTCTTCCAAAGTCTTTGGATTGTCATACTCAATCTAGTCCTTAATATGATAAGGAAGATAGCTGAGGAATCATTGTACCTTTGGTTTCTCATCTACAAGGTATGGCACATACCTAAGTAGACTTAAAAACTTGTTGTTCAGATCTTTCATTGTCATTGATCCTAATTTAAGCTCATAAAATTATTTTTCTCTCTCTTCATAGTATTGCTCAGACAAAAACTTCTTTTTAAAGTACCTCTTAAAGGTACTCCAATTTACATTCTTATCTTTTATTCTCTTAACTCTCTTCAAGTCCTGCCGCTAAATGTCAGCCTTTCCTGAGAGATTGTAGATAGCCATTCTAGCCTTTAATTGGTTAGAATAGCTATATATCTGGAAGTACTTCTTCATCCCAGATAACTAGGATTCCGCTTTCTCCCCCTTCTCAGTCTCTCCATTGAATATTGGTGGTTTTATCTTTTTGAATTCCCCAGAAATTTCCTCATAAGGTTTGTATTTCCTTGTTTTAGTGTAATGGTTGTCATTACTACTATCACTAGTAGAATGGAAATTTTGTTGTTCACCAAACACCTCTGAAGATGAACTACTTTCATTTTTAGTGTGTTTCATCTTTTTAATTTTATGTTGATGACTTGTATCTTCTGATTCAGTTCTTCTACCCCTACCCTCAGTTTGAAAACTTTTTGTTAGGATCTTATTTAGCTCCTCCTAAGCCCTCAAAATCCTTTCATTCTCTCATTTTACAGATTCCATTTTAGATTTTAGGCCTTTTACTGTATGTAACAGTTTTGAGGAATTGGTAGTTAAATATTCTAGTATAGGATCTCTTGGTAATTTTTCTGGTTCAGTAAATGGAGATTCCTCCTCTGCATATTCTTTCAGCTTTTCCATACCTATTTGTTAAACTTCAGAAACAATTTCTCTATTGAATAACATTTAAAAGAAAATACATCACCATAATAATTCAATTTACTATTTCATAAAAGCTAGTTGGGCATCATCAAGGCCTAGTGTTTGAACCTTGTGCTCTGATACCACATGTCAAAACCCCAAGTTTTCACAAAAAATTAAAATTTTGAGATAACATAAAATGTTTACAGTTGCAGTTAGATAACTACTAGCAGCTAATAGAAGAAATGAAACAGAAAATAAAAGTAACCATTAACTATAGCACATATATATTAATGTTGTTTTAATTTTGATATGTGATGTAAGTAATTAACATTCAAATATTTAGCTGTACTGATGGTTTGAATGTTAAGTAGGTGAGGAGTCATTTTCTAGTTGGGGCTTACTTAGCGATTGCTAACATATCTAGATTTTTGGATCTTTACAGGCTTGACATGTAAATTTTGACCCAGTAATATTTTATTAAGGCGTTAAACCAGATATATTTCTTTTAGCTTAAAAGTATTGCTAGAGTAAAATTTTGCTTAGAAGACTCAAGTCCTGCAAGGTAAAGTAATGTTTTCTTTTACTTGATTCACAAGTATGATATTACTTAATCTTTGTGTCGTAAAGGTTATTATCGTCGCCCTACTGTTTGTCTCTTAACAGATATATCTTTAATATAAATAAAACCTCCTTCTAAATTTACTTTAAGTGATTTCCAATTCTTAATAGAGCTCATGGTTTTGTATCATAACTCTTTTTCTGACATAAGAGTTTTTTTGCTATTATTATTTTAATATTTAAAACGCTTCTTATCATTATAAAAAAAAATAGACCTAAGTCTTTCAGAACATAAGCCTATTGTATACTTTTCAGCTCTATTTCAATTAGGATTCAATATGGTAAATTTATCAGCTTAACATCGCTCGTAATTTATAGGGTATCCTCTACATAAAAATCGTCAAGATTGTGACTGGAGATCCCATTTTCTTCATGACCAACATATGCGACAACTTCACATTACCCTACTATTTAATTTTATGCAAATAAGATGCAATAAAATCCTAGAGAGTTTACTATTCTCATTAGAGGAAATTTCAACTCAAAATGGGCCTCCTAAAAATAATTAATAAAATAATAGTTAAAATAATAATAATAAATTATTAATTTTGGAGGAAGAAAGAAAAAAACTACTTTTTTGTTTGTATTTTTGACATATATCCATGTGTTTTTACTCAAATTTTAATTTAGAGAGCTCGTTGGATGCGGAATTAAATTTCACATCCAACGAGTACCTAGTGGGCATAGTTTTGATGGACCCCGCTACCCCAAAAACAAGAAATACCTGAAAAAACATGATGATGACATCATCATCACATTTTTTCAGGTATTTCTTGTTTTTGGGGTAG